>JAYRBT010000037.1:7768706-7781100 GCA_036023395.1 Myiotriccus ornatus
CCTCTGGATCAGATGTGATCCTTTGCATCAGGATCTGCCAACTCAGCCTTTTGGGCTAAATGGAGAAAAAAAAAAAGAAGTGTATAATCTGGAAGAGCGAGGACTCTTTCTCCTTGCAGTGCTGGAAAGCAGGTGCAGGGAACGCTTTCCTCCAGCCTTGCTCGCTTCTCTGCGGGGAGGACGTGCTCAGTGCACCCACCCAGCCCCCAGACCCCCTCAAACCACGCTCAGGGTGAGCAGTGTGCAGTAACTGAGCTGTGCATCGTCCGAGGACTGTCTTGATCCGTGATGTTTGCTGTCAGAGGGATCCCAGCGGGATCTGCTGCAGACGTGCTGATGTTCTGCTTCCTCTGCAGAGAGGCCCCGAGCTGCCAGGACAGGGTTTTGTCTCAATATCACCTCGCTGCTTGCACCTGTGTGCTATTAAACTGTTAATATATCGGGGAGGGGGGAAAAAACTCATCCAGGAGACTGCATTAGGAATACCTAAATGAGGTAGCTGTGGTGTGTTACCCTCAGCAAAATATTATTGTTATTAAATGTTCCCACCAGGTACTTGGACAGCTTGTGTCACAACGGCAAAGCTAACATTTCATTACAGCAAGATGTATATTCATAATGGATTGCAATTTACCAAAATACACAGAGGGGCCCAGATTTGTCAGTGTGCATTTGCTCTGCAAGAAATGCATCTCACTAAAAACCAGATGTCAGAATTAACAGTGGAGCTTTCACAGGGTAGGGAGGAAGGCTGACATTTCCGAGCTGGCAGTCCAGCTGCGTTAACGGTGTCAGGGAGCCTTTGTGTCCTTAAAGCACAATGTTTAGCAGTAGAACTGCATTAGGAGTTTATTTAAATTATAAGTGGTGGGAAATCGCTACACTGTGTTGGTGGCAACAATTGCAGCCAAGGGAGGTCCTGGATCCCCTCTTTCCCCCTTCAGTGTTTTCTCTCTTTCCATTCACTTGCCATGGTCCTGTCTAGCAAAACTGCAAGAGGTCAAAGGAATTTACTTCAGTTCTGAGGAAATTGCTGGTGATCACTGTCAGGGTCAAGATTTGGAAAGGGATGAGGGAGACAGGCATTTGAAAGCTCTTGCAGATGTCTGAGTAACTCCTTTGAAACGTAAATTATTGATTCATACCCTCCTGTTTTCTAATGTGCTTTATCTTCCTGGTAATTTAACCTAGTTTCCAGAGTATTTTTATCTGTAATTTTCTAGAACCTGTATTACCCATGTATTTTATCTCATCTCTTTCTCCTGTTCTTAGATGTTAGGTAGTGAGTCAGGGCACTGATTAGCTTGACTAATTTGTTGTTATAGCTTTCTGTCAGGGGAAAAAGGATGCACAATTTTAAAAGTAAAGATAATTAACTGTTGGAACAACACAAGCACCAGTGGATTCTCCAGTACTAGCAATGGTAATGTCAGGATGTATGTTTTCCTAAGAAATGTCTAGTTTTCCGTTGGCACTAATTTTTGGAAGCCCCATGGCCTGAACTACATGGAAGATAGACAGTCTTGATGGTCCCTCATGTTTTGGGACTTCCCAGACCTGGTGCTTGGGCCCTGTTTTTTAGCTCAGTTCCTGCTTGCAGGAGAGGAATGGGAGAAAGGGTTTTGCCATGGGCAAGGTCCAGGCCTTGAGGAGTGTGTACTGCTGGAGATCTCTGTCTCAGGTCACATCAGAGTAAGGGCCACCAGTTACTTGTGAAGTGCTGGGGAATCTTGGCTTCTGGAAGGCCCCTGGAGTCTCTAATCACTGATTGAAATGCGAATTGCAATCTCACTGGGCCTCTGATTGTATTTGCCAGAGCAGATATCGCTTCGAAGGGTGCTGATATGGGATTGCCTGCTCCCTGGGGACCCTCTCTGGGGACACTGCTGGGTGCAGGGGTGCAGAGTCCTGGAAGAGCATCCCCTCCCTGCTGGGCTGAGAGGCAGGACAGGTCCAGGCAACCAGAAGAAAAGGGGGTAGAAATATGGGAGAGATACTCTCAGGGAACCCTGTGGGAGTTGATACCCCACTGATAATAAGGGTTGGTGCATTTGTCTGTGGATGCTGTCCTGGCCACTGGTATTGGAGGACCCCAGAGCAGCTGAGTGTGGCTGTGCAGGTTGGGAGCAGCTTTCCCTTCCCTAGGCAGGAGGCAGCGCTCACCTACCTGCAGAAAGGGAGATATCCAATGTCAGGGCAAGATCATATTTCCTCTTTAAAATCCAGATAGATAGAGATTGCTGTTGACCCCAGCAGCATTATGTGACCTTATCTACCACACAGATATTTTCCTGAGGATTTCTATTAGAGAGGCGGGCCTGGGACGGGAAGGGCGAGTGTGGGGGCGATGCCGAGGTTTGAACCCCCCTCCCACGCTGAGCAGAGGTGGCTGGTGGGGCAGTACGAGGTGCTCTGCGTGGCTGGCTGGCTGAAATAAGGGGAGGACCATCTGGAGGGAAACAGCTCCCTAAAGCCAGTGTGGAAATGCTCAGTAAATCACTTGAGCGTGATCTCGAGCATCTCTTGAAATGTTTTGCTGAAGGGGGGCCCGGCAGACGAGGGAGTCCTTGGGCAAACCACAGTGTATAAATACCTCTGCTGTGAGTGTAACTAAGGCCACAGAGCTGTCACACAATGCAGTCAGCAATAAATAGGCTCCTGAATTAGAGAGAATCTCTGCTGTATTTCGTGACTGTTTGAGCTAAATGTATAAAATGGCCTTTTTAATAGCAGCCGTGTCTGTGTTATCTTCCCCTGAGAGATAAGCAATTATGAGAATGTTATAATGATTTCTTTTTTTAAAAAAAAATGGGTCTAAACAGCGATTGCTTTTCCTTGCAGGAGATACTTAAACACCAGTACCTTGAACTGATTAAAAAGCTATACTGATAATGCAATTTTGTGGCTTGTGATTTGTAGTGAGCAGTGCAATGAATCATGATGAAAGGCTGTAGAGGAGATGTCTGATGGGACCTTCGGCCACTTCGGTGGCTCTGAGATGGTGTGTTCATCTCACAAAGGAAGCTGCACTTGTATCAAACTTCTCACTGATGGGGAATTAATGCTCGTGTGTATTTAGTGGCATGTTCTTGTTCATTAACAGTGAACATGGGAATACCTTGCTTTGCTGAAGGACCTCTTAGGAGAGCTGTGTTTCTAAGGGATACTCTGTATTCCTCTGCACACTGATGTCTTCTGTACTTCTACTTGAAGGGTTTTGAATATCACACCCTTACAATTTGCATTTCTCCTGACTGTTTATTAGTCAGAGCAATTACATGTGTTTTTCAGACTTTCCCAAATGCAAAATAGATTCTTTCCACTTGGATAGCTAACTGCTAGAAAACAAAATCTCCCAAAGAACAGAGAGAATCACTGAATTCTTGGATCATAGAAGAATTTGTATCTGTTCCTTGAATCACCTTGAATCAGGGCTTTATTTATTCAAGCCCTCTTAGAATCTGTTCCCTTGTGGCACACAACTCTAGTGCTGGTTTATGAGTAAGCCTAGAAGAGAGATGCTTACGGTTTAAGTGTGTTCATGTACCTAAAGGGCAGGGTCAGGATGCACGTTCCTGTAAGCAGATGGAGCAGTTACCATGCTGACCTGGACTCTGTCGCTCTGTTCTTTTAATTCCTTTTTGCACTGTGTGCAGAAACCAAAGCAAGAACAACGAGGAAACAACAAAAGGGGGGATCACTCCGGTGTGCCTCTGAGCTGCAGTTTGAGCATCATTAATTTCACTTCTGCTGGAGCTGACACTTAGGCCTAGAATCCTTCTGTACCCTGGCTCCTGTAATTAGTCTGCTACCCCCTTGATGGGGTCTCAACCATCTAAATCCGTGTCTTCGAGCAAGTACTGACAGCCCCCTCGTGTTAAGTTTTGTAAACACTAATTTGTGACATCTCCTGTGGCTTAAATCAAAGCACTCAAGTAAAAGTAATAATACGACTGTTAAAGTGAATGTTGCAGAGGAAAATGCCTGTCACCTGACGCTAAATGGATATGACACCGAGCGTGTTTCAGGAGACGCTTCTAATGAGGAGGCACCGGGGAAGCAGCGCCGCTCGCGCAGCCCTGACGCTGTCAGCTCCTGCCTGCCAGAGAGGGGGAAGATTGCTTCTTTTGAGTCTGGTTTGCATTTTGCTCAGGTGCACATGAAAGGAGGAGGATGACCTGGCTGCTGCAAGCCTTTGTGTGCACGGCAGCTGTGAGACCCACTGGTGCATCTGATCGCGGAGACCCAGACCCTGTTTCTGCTCCATGTTGGACAAAAAAGCGTCTCCCAGTCCTGTAAAACTTACAGTTCAGCAACCAGGAACATCATGCAGCGTAAATTCCTATCCCATGAGAGGAACAGAGACCCACTGGGCCTCACCAGCATGAAAAGTTGACTGGTAGGCAGTGGTCTCGTGCTGAGTTGTCCAAATCTGCACAATGTAGTGATTGTGTGGAGAGCAAAACCGGAGTGGGAGGGAGAGAATGGCGACAGGAGGAGAGGTGATGCCCAAGGAACGGTCTGCACCACTCAGCTGGGGCTGGAGGAAGAGGTGAAGGCAGGAATACAAGAAACATCTCTGCATCTTCAGGGTAGAAGGTGGAGGTTGTTTTGCTTCTTTGACCCATGAGTGCACTTGGGCCTCCTAGAGACTCCGATGGGCAGTACGTGACTGCACAGAGGTACTGGGTGAGTGAAATGCTCCGGGCCCTGGGAGGTAATGTCTCCTCCTACTCCTTCCCCCAGGCTGCCTGATGGGGACCCAGCTGCCCCTCTTGCCCTGACACCCTGCGCTGGGAGGAAGTGACTGTTCGTGGGGCTGGTGGAGAGGTGTCAGGCTCACCAGCGGCAGCCCCGGCCCCACCGAGCGGGTGTCAAGGAGAGCTGCCACAGAGTGGGAGGGCAGGGGCACAGCTGGCCCTGGGGGCACGATGGCAGCTCCCTCGGGTCATCCCAACCACACCAATCCCCCTTAGCGAGTGGGTTTGACCGTGCAGGGCAACTCATGAATCCAGTGGTTAAAGTCTGGTTCTGGTGCAGAAGGCAGCAGTGTCATGCACTGGCCAGCTCTGCCCATTTCTAGTGCTCAGTAATCCTTTATTCATAGACTCATAGAATTATTAAGATTGGAATGAATCTTAATGAACCTTTTTGGGTGCTCTTCCATCAAGAATGTTTCCATTTTATTTCTTTTATTTCCTTTGTAATTTCATTTAACTGAAAAACGCACTTTTCTGATTTCTCTATTCATTTATGATTAGGGGGAAACCCCATGTAGCAAGTCTGAATGCTTCTACCATGGAAATATTTAGTACCAGCTCTGGCATATTTATGTTGGCTCCCTGATTAGACAATGTGCCAAGCTGTCC
This sequence comes from Myiotriccus ornatus, assembly GCA_036023395.1. Taxonomy (NCBI): domain Eukaryota; kingdom Metazoa; phylum Chordata; class Aves; order Passeriformes; family Tyrannidae; genus Myiotriccus; species Myiotriccus ornatus. The sequence goes on from JAYRBT010000037.1 coordinate 7,774,076, forward strand.
TTCGTGGCCTTAATTATCGCAACTTCAGGCCAGCATTGGCCGCTTACAACATAATCCCACGGCCTAGAGTGAACTCTGAAAATGCTTAATTAAATGACATTCCACAACAGATTAAGGAGTCAGAAGCCCAAGATAAAGAAAAAGGGAGACTGTGACTGTAGGAGTGGCAGGTGCTCTTCCCGTTCAGGATAATGCTCCTGACATGGACTGTTTCATTTTGAGCACATTAAAAAAACAACATTAATTGGTAACAGTTTAGGGTTTGCGCTTGGCTTCTCCCATTTTCGGTGGAGAGTAATTCAGAGAGATCCTGTCTTGGGCTGGAGTGTGAATGGGGCTGTGGACTCTCACTAATTTTACACCAGCTGAGGCTGCGCTTGGGCAGTTTGCCTGTCTGTGGAACTGTGTGTGAGTTATGGCTCGATCAGAAGCCCACTCGTGTGAGCAGGCACTGCCAGCCTGGCCACAGAACGTGGCAGAACTGCACCAGCTTCCCCCAGCCCGTCTGGCTGTGCCAGGGAAGGGCTGCAGGACAGACACCCTCGAGCAGCCCTTGCAGCAGTGACCAGAGACTTTGTGCACTTTGTTTCAGGTACCTGGGTAAGACCTTTTGCCAAAGCCAGCGTTTGGATGTCTTTGCTGCTTTGCGGTTCTGAATTCCAGGGTGAACTTCAGGGTCAGACACCAAAAATCTGTTGTTGTTTTTTTTTTTTTTTTCTTTTTTTTTTAAATATTTTTTAAAATGGAAAACTAATACCTTTTCTCTACATAAAACCCAGTGTGCAGTTATTTGGAACAGAGAGGATCACACTGTGTCAGGGAGCCCTGCGGGAGCCCAAGCCCATGTCTAACCACAGCACACAAATATAAGATCAGCACACAAATATAAGCACTGAGACAATGTCACAGTGCACAGATTAGGGCTCAAATCTTCAGCAAATCTGTTCAGAGCAAGGAAATGACAGTGCACGTGCAGCACACTGAGCATGTCTCGTTCAGAGGCCCATCGGTAAAGGCAGTTATTGCTGATATTGTATTTTATCATGTTATTCCTCAATTATTTGCTCCAACAGCTCTCTTGTCTTGGCTGAACATCCCGGCTGTGCAGAAGCTGACCTGACATGATTTCTTCTTTGCAAAGAGAAGTAGGTTGTGGTTGGGTGTTGTGATATTACCAGAGGTTTGGTTTGCAGAGTTTGTGTCCTTTTCCAGTCCTGTAATATAATTTCAGCAATTAAACTACCGGAAGAGGGAGTGAGTTAAATGTCCCTGCTAACACAGAGGAAGCCATCAGGGGGAAACAAAATGCAGAGGGTCTGAGCAAGGATCGTCCCTGGCTGGTGACTCTGGCCCAGGGGAGGTGAAGCAGTCCCAGCCTAATCCCCAGCGGGCATGTGTTGCCCCCCATACAAAATATACCACATGCTTTGACACAACTGGAGGCTTTGGGCGCATAGAGACAAGGATTTTTTATATTTGATAGCAGGAGCAAGGCAGATTATTCCTAAAGCGCATCAGCTAAGCTGTGCAAGGAGGTGCAGCAAATCATTTCCCTGTCCCTGAAAGGGAGAAGATTTTTTTGCTGAGCAGGGCTATTCAAGTGATGAGTTTTTAGCATGAGGGAGGTCCTCACTGCAGCTCAGAGGATACTTGTGCTTAACCCTTACCCTGTGGCTAGTCACGACGGGGTGCAGAGCAGCAACCTGGAGCGTGTACCAGCATCAAACCAGCCCTAAGCCTGATCTCTCCTCTGAAATGCTTTTAGAGCCATCATCTGCCTGAATACTCCATGACTTTACCCAGCACAGTGCATTTACCAACATTAACATTTATCATCTTCTCTGGCAGCTTTCCTCTTTGCAAATGAAAAGAGTTTAAGCGAAGCAAGTGAAATCTGACAGCAAAACCCTCTTTTTAGGTACTCTGTGGAGGATTAACCCAGGGCAATATGTGCAGCACAGGAATTTTTATTTACCTACAGGTATTCTGTGCTTGGAGTCAACAAGTCTGCACTGATTCCTGCTCAGAGCTTTATATGTGATAAAAAGCATCGCCTCAGATTTGTTTTCTGTCGCTCTTCAGACTGAAAATTCATCTCATTCCAGCCTGAAGACCCAGTTCTGCAGGCATTAGAGCATCCTCAGGTTCTCCCATGACAGCTCCAAGTCATCCAGCAACGTGAAGCTCTTGGATGATTTGCTCTCCAGCTGGGCAGAGGGTCAGACAGAGTCAAGGCCCAGTGTAGTCTTGTGTGTTTGTGTGTTTGTGTGTGTGTACAAATGGGGACTCTCTGCAGCTGCAGCAGAGCTTTGTGGGGTTGAAACCCCAGCCTGAGCAGAGCACATTGCCCAGGGCCCAGCTGAAGGCCTCCTTTGTGGCTGGAGCACCATAAGTCTTTAGATCCAGTCCTCAGCCTTGAAAGTGCTTCTTTGAAGTCTCTGGACCTTCACATGTCCTCCAGACTTTCCTTTAGAGCACTATTTTATGTTTTTGTAGGGTTCTTTTTTTCTTTTTTTAAGATTTCAGGTAAGATTTCAACTAGCTGGGGATGTATCAAAGTAAAAAATACTTTGCTTGAGTCTTAATCAATCCAAACTGTTCTCTTAAGAAGGAAAAATAAAGTCTGTTAAAGCAGGCCAGGCACTTACAAGGCAGCAGATGTTTCTCTTTATTGTCAGAACAGCAATCTTTATTAAATACCAAAGAAAGCCCTCTAAATCCAGGAAGGCAGTTGAGTCTACGCTGAGGACACCTCTTCTTCAGGCCAAACAGTCTTTTCTGAGTAATTTGGTCTTCCTGCTGATCTTTCAGTGGTGTTTCCATGACATAAAAGCAAAAGGGAAAATGAATATTTAGCTGTGAAAACAACCCGACAGTTTGAGCTTAAAAACAGAACCTGGGAAGGGAAAGAACTGGGATGATGCTTTTCACACCCGTGCTGACTCCTCCTTGGTGCCAGGACTGATGTGGGACTGATACAGCAGAGTCCCGGAGATGCCCTGGACTCAGCAGTGAGCTGGCTTTGTCTGGCCAGGACACAGTTAATGGCCAGGCACATCTTCTCCCAAGAACATGCCTGACAGAAAGCAAACAACACGTTCCCATTGCCTGGGAATTGCAGAGCGAGGTCTCGGAAGGATGCAGGGAGCTCTTTCGGGGCCGTCTGGAGAGCACCGGCCATAATGAGCCTGGTAGTTTTCATTAGCATTGCTAATGGCATCTTCCACTTTCAAGAAATAACAACAAGGTTTCATGAATTAATAAAAGGAAGATTGTGATTGACTGAACAAAGGGTGTGCCAGCCTGTGCAGCTGGGTTGTTTTAACTAGGTAATGTCCGTAGATACGGCAGTAATTTAATTCTCAGTTGAAATACTCCAGAGGAAATGTCAGATCAATAATGTAGAAAAGGGCAAAGATTTGCTAAGCCTGGCTGGCTTGCGTATGTTAACTACAGTGAGATAGATATGGATAAATGCTGAACATTAGGGTGAGTAATCACAACCGTCTTGGGTGTCTGAAAAATTTTTTCTGCATAAACACTGCACAAAAACAAACATGTTCCAGGCAAGAAGCCGGGTGTTAAGGTAACAGGTTGTTATTTCACACACAGCTCTGCGGTTAACATCCATGGGTTTGCTTTTTCTCTGGAAGAGGACAAAAAGCCTCCTTTCAAACATTTTCCCATCCTCCCTAGTGGTGCTGAGAGTCCCTGTGCCTTAGCCCTGCTCTGGGGTCCTGCACCAGCACAGCTTCGAGCCTGCACACGTGTGTACCAGCACCAGCTCTTGGCTTTAAATCTTGGTTTGTACCTGGATTTTACTTGTTTTGCCACTCTGACAGATGGGTAGGTCCCACAGGACTTGTGAGACTTCCACTAGACTGGGTAGCAAAGGTGCTCCAGAAACAGATCCCACCTTTTCAGAACAGAAGTCAAGAAGGGCTTCTGTTAGCAGCAGGTGTGCTCAGCTGTGGTCGTGGCTGGCACACTTTCCTTGCAATGAAGACAAGAACAGACAAGTTTCTTGGCCTTTGGGCCTGAATCTCGACTATTTGACTGCTGCACAGTCTGCTCCCAGCCTTTGCTAAACCACTCAGAAACCCTGAGGATTTTTTAAATTTAAATAACACTGTCCCTTCCAGGACTGAGAGTGAGGGCTTTCCCAGAACCAGTGCGTGTGTGTGGAGCCTCTGTGAACACTGTGATTTCAGAACTGCCGAAACAAACAACAGGTACCTGTGTTATTTTGCAAGGAGGAGCTCCTCAAATATCAAACTTTGGCAGAGGAGAAGCTTCCTTACCACACTGATCTCCTTACCCCAAAAGCCCTGGGAGCCTGGGTGGTGTATTTATGCTAAAGGATGCTGAGTTGGAAAATATTTTGAAATCACCTTTGATGAAGAAGCCTTTAAAGTGCCTTCCCAGCTACTTGTTGATCTGCTTAATTTCTGCTTTCAAAACCAGTATGGATCAGTATCAGGTCTAAGCACAACTGAAGAAGGCACAGGGTGACTCAGAGAACCCATAATAGCCTTTTTCCAAGGGGCTTGGCTTACCTGCTCTGGAGAATTGAACATGGGTGTAGCTCCACTGAGGTCTGTACCAGTTCAAACCTGTGGTTCAGAAACATGGTGAGATTGGAAAAAATGCTTACACCAGTGCAGTGAGCCCTCATCCAGGAACTGGGCAGGTTGCATGGGTGTCCGAGCAGAGTTTGTCATGGTGGTGACTAATGGTGGGTGTGCTGCAGTGGAGTGAGACTGTACAGAGCACTCCTTCAACGGGGCTTCTTCACTTACAGTACCAGCTGCTGACTCTTTTGGGGAGCTGGTAAAACCAAGGCCCCCCCAAAGACCCTGAGGAGCCTCAGGAGCCACCCACCCATTACTTGTCATATCATGGTGCTGCTTTCCCAACAAGGTGACAGTGGACAGGACCCGTCCCCGGATGGGGGATCCTGTGGTGGGGATGTGTGTCGCTGCTTCCCATGGTGTTCTCTGGGGATGTGGGGGCTTTGGAAGGAGCTGTGAGCAGCCCAGTGCCTCCATCCCCAGTGTCAACCGGCCTCTTACTGGGCTGCTCCCAGCTGCATTTCAAAAGGAGGAAAGAAAAGAGCTGACAGAGCTGGAACTGCTTTAAGGTGGAACTGAAACAATAGCTTGTGGCTGTCTGAATCAGTTCCCTTGTTCCATGAATTTGACTCAGAGCGGAGTATTTCAGAGCCTCAGAAACAAAGGCCTTATTTCGATTTTGGTTCTACTAATGGGCAGAGGTCACGGCAGCTGGGAGGAGAGGGGAAATGAAAGGCACGGCCTTGGCTGTTTTCTCCGAACCAGCTTCACCCGTTGCTGGTTACGATCTCAGCAGAATAATAGCTGATACTGAGCAAAGCCCAGAAATGAAATTAACACACGTGAAATTGCATTAGAGCCGTGGCAGGAGCCCTGCTGCCCGGCAGCGGGAGCGAGGACAGCGAAGGGAAGCCGAGCCTCGGAGCGCAGCACCTCGCTCTGCCACGCACAGCCCGCGCCTCCACCTCTCTGCGCTGAGGCCAAGGCACCTGCAGCTCTGCCCGTGGGGCTGCAGAGACGCTCTGATAGACGTGCACCCACAGCTCAGCCTTTCCTCAGCCTCCCACAGCGCTTCAACGCGCGGTAAATCCAAACCAAACTGGCCAGCGGGCTCAAGGCTGATGCCTGAGCTTCTCCGGGCACTTGCCAAACTTTCGGGAGCAGATCACGGCACACCATGAGAGCTGCCCGGGAGGAGCAGCCAGGACCCTTGGCCATGTGGGCTCACAGCAGCCAGTCTCAGTGGCCAAGCTTCGCCTGTCACCACGGCAAAGGGCTCCACCTGACATCACTCTTCTCAGGATTCCAAATCCCAGTTTTGGTCTCAGAGATGTTGCAGATCTCTGCTCCCTCTCAAGGTTATCTATAGCCTGTTCTCTATGTGTCCATCCCAGAGTGAATGCTTTCGTTTCCGAAGTGTCATTCCTAGGGACTGTCCCTGAGGTTTCTGACAACAGTTAGTCTTGCAAACACATTAACCTGAGGATGGTGGCCAGGGAAACCAAGAGCTCACTGCCCTTGTCAAACGTCCCAGAGTTCCTGCTGGAGGTGCTGCACGTCCCTCTGTACCCGTACAGGGAATGCATAAAACATGGGCTGATGTTTGGAACAAGGAATGGCACAGAAGGAATGAATGTTTTATGTACATTAATAATAGCAGTAAGCCTTCTAAGGAACAGTTATATCTGGGGAGGTTAGAAGAGCTGTTGGGATGCAACAGCCATGGAAACCTTCTCTTTTGCAATAGCACTGCCTCAATGGGTTCGTGCCATGCCAAACCAGTTGTCAGCACTGGGATGTGTCCTCCACAGTGAGGAGGAAAAAAGGAAAACAGGTTTTCCATGGGCTGTCCCCTGTACGAAGCCTCAGGGGAATGACCCAGCAGTAGCATTTTTCCGACTGCTGATGTGCCCGACTGCCTTGGCTCTGCCGGGATGGAAACGCAGTGTCTGGCAGGAGCCCGGCAGGGCTGGGGAGATGCTGGGGGGTGGTGTGGCAAGTGCTGGCTGTGGGGAGCCCTGGCCAGGATCTCCTGACTGCTCCTGCATCTGGAGCTCGGCAGGAGCCAGCGGCGGGGCCCGGCCTCACAGCTTGTCCCGCTGCCGTGGTGGCAGCTGGGAGCTGCTGAAAACGTGCCAGCACAGCCACTGTGACACCTGTGGCTCTGGTGTAGAAGGCAGGTTTGCACAGGGACGGGAGATTAATAGGAGTATTCCCATGATGTGGTTAACGACACCGTTTACTTCGGAGGCTCTTGGGACGGCTCTGACACTCGCTTTAGCAGCTGAAGTGCTTAATGTGTTCTCCAAGGCACTCTCCAAACACAGATAGAGCTGAGCGACACAAATGTATTTGCAGAATGTTTTAGGGTTAGCATGCTCCAGAGCCACGCCATCCAGTGATGGTGAGTGCTAGGAGCAGTTCTTTGAGAGGATCACGATTCGGCCGGGGGGC
>JAYRBT010000037.1:7785215-7845857 GCA_036023395.1 Myiotriccus ornatus
GACTGTCGGGGTGCCCCTGGACACCAGGTACTGATGTAGGGTGCCCCCAGGCCACCCTGTGAGCTGACAGTTCAGTTTTGTACTGCTGACCCTGTACAGCTGTGCAGGGGGGACACAGTTGTGGTGGTCCTTGGTCACAGATGGGGCAAAGCTGGGACGAGCCCCTGGACCCTGTGTCCCCTGCAAGTGGCTGGCTGGCCAAGGAGCAACCACCTGCCCCGGGGCTTGGGGCACTTCACACTCCGGGACGGGCCTGGGATGTGTTTGGTCACCTTGAGGCAGCTCAGCAAAGGGCTGGCACCGCATCCCTGGGAGTTTCCCTGGGGTGGCACAGCCAGGAGAGCATCAGGCTTTGCGGCAAGGACTGGTGTTGGCAGCAGCGGGGTCTGCGGGGCCGCCCAGCCAGACTCATCTCATCCCCATTTCCTCCTCTTCAGTAGCACAAAATGAATCCCTCAGAAGCGGAGTTAACTAAATAAACAAATATGGAGCTATTTATTTTCTATTGTCATAGAAATGCTGTGGGCTCAGGCAGGATTTTGTATTCACTGTTCACATCTGCAGCCCTGCTGTGCTCGGGTGGGGGAAAGACTATCCCTTTTATTTGCTCTAGCCTCGCCAGTAAATCAGATGGGAAGGATCCCACCCTGAAGCCACCCTTCTCCAAACATTCTTCCCTTTCTCTCCAGTCCTAAGGGAGTGGAGCCGCACCATCCACATGGTAAACACTGGTCACAAGAAAAACAAACACTTTTTCCTCTCTGGGTTGGGGGGAGGGGGAGAAGAGAGAAGAAAAAGGCATTAGCAATGTCGTTTTTCCCTCCGAGCTAAAATAACACAGCAGTGAGAGCTGAGGATGCAGCTGTGGTTCAGAGGGGGTTTATTTTTATTTTTTTAATACACCACTGGGAGTTCAAACAACGTGTCAGTGATACATTGCCTTTTGTAGAGCGGCTTCTTTGTCTCCACCCTTTTCAGGGTTTTTTGTTTTTTGGTTTTTTTCTTCTTTTATTTTCTTGAAGCATTTTAGTCATCCTGTTGAACACATAGCTCATCTGGATAAAAGCCTCTGCTGTGACATCCACAGCCTGGATCTGCAGAGTTGTTTGTTTCAAAGCAATAGTCTGGGAGAATTTATTGAACTGGCATCTCCTCCCCACCAGCTCCCGTGTAAATTAATGAAATGCATGTTCTGTGGCACTTGTTAAAAAGCAATAAATCCTCTCTTGCATTTATTGCTTTGAAGGTGAGGAAGAGAGAAGAGATGATTTAGTCTTGAGGTAGGATGGCTGGGGACACTGTGCTTCCCCTGGTGCTCTGTCTCAAAGGCAAAGTGCTTTGCTCTGGCAGCTGCAGCAGCCTGAGAACCCAGAGATGTCCCTGAACCACGGAGGGCTGACCATGGCTCTCACCTGGCTGATGCCCCATCCCAGGAGCACTCAAACCCCATCCCTTCACTGGAGGCACAGCATCTCCTGGTAAATCCAGGCTCACAGGGATACTCCAGAAGCAACGGAACAGGGTGGGTTTTGTAGGCTAAGTGCCTCTTCATGTCTATACAGGCAGCTCGGTACATCTTGACACTCAGTGATTAGTGTGTGACATGTTAGTCTGCACTTAAAGGTGCCTGAGTATCTCTCAGAGCTTTGCAAATCCTGATTAAACAAACCCTAGTTAATGGCTTTTTAATTTTTTTTTTTTTTTAAATCCCCATATTGCCAGGATGTGGTAAAGCCACTTTCTTAATCTCTGAATCTGCTGAATCCAATGGCAGTGCTGCAGACAGAGCCAGGTGCCCTCGAGCTGATCACTGCTCGTGGCCACAGCACCAGGGCTGGGGGGCTCCTGTCCCTCTCCCCCAGGCCTGAGCTGCCTGTGGAGGGGGACTGATGTGGATGAACAGTGATCTGGGCTTGTCTCTCTCCCAGTGCAGGAGAAAGGTGGGAACTCACCCCTGCAGCCCTCCTGGGTTCGTCCAGCAGCAGCTCATGCTAAGGGAGGCTCCTCCTGGGTGCCAGGAGCATCTCTGCAGGCTACACACACACGTGGGGAGCAGCAGCAAGGCTGCTGGCTCCTGGTGCAGCGTGAATTTGAAGTCAGATATGAGCTTCTATGTCGTTGAGAATGCTCAGCAGGTTGAGGGAGTAAGTACAGGGCAGAAACAGAATGGTAGGAGGGATGACTTTGTGACCACAAACACAACTTCTGCCTCTCCTGTGGCCTCTGCTGTGCTGTCAGCCTGAATCTCAGAAAAATCAGGGCAGAAAGAGTTATTCCTCCCTCTGTCCTCCTTAACCTGACCACCTCTCTTCTCTTAGTCTTTGACTTCACCTTCTTCCTGGCTGACCGACCGGAGTCAAGCACAGTTTCATGGGCTGAGCCTCAGGGCTGCCTTGGAGAACAGTGGTGATATTGGACCTTCACAGTGGGGAAGGAGAAGAAAGTGATGGGGGCACCAGCCCCTGCAGCATCCTGAGCCTCGGGTGAGACCTTGCTGGAAGGTTTACGTGTATTTAACTCTATCAGGAATGGGGAGCAGGAGTGACTGTGAGGATGTGGTCAACAGGCACTTAAAGCACTTCCTTTGAAACCACAAACCCCAGTGTACTTTTTTTTTCTTTTTTTTCTGGAATAATGAAAAACTGGTTTGGCTTGTGGCATTTGCTGTGAATCAAACTGAATTAAGGACTAGTTGTACATACCACAGAGGCTGAGGAGGGGTTCAGATGCTGGACTTGGGGGTGTTTTTTTGGAGTGCTGCAGGTTTTCCCCCATTCCAGCTGCTCTGGTGGCTCTGAAGAAAGCAGAACCAGAGTGACCTGATGAGTTTAGCCCAGAGTGGGTCCAGTGGAGTGGCTCCACACACGTTAGATTAGACAGTGAAAATAGATTAATTTCTTACCAGTGCATGCAGCATATTTTGCAACTGGGTTTTAAGTCTTCCTGTTGCAAAGTGTGCTTGGCTCTGCAAAAATGTGCATATGTGCTCAAAGGGAAGAGACCAGACCAAATGCCACCCTCTCACCCCCATCAACGCAGTTGGCATTGACATTTGGCAGCGAGCATCCTCAGCAGAAGCTTCTACAAACTTGGGCTTTGTGCTCATAAGGGTGTAAGTCTTCTGTTTAGATTTGGTGATTTGGAAAGTAGTACTCACCAGAGGAAGCCTCTTAAATCCATGTTTCCCTGCAATGGAACACCTACCAGAAGGGATTTTCTTTCCCTCTCTGCACCAGAGAAGGCCTTAAATGGCCATGTGAACTGCATGCTGTCTTTCCCTGCCAATAACCCCCTGATAGTAATCACAGCCACGTGGTCAGCGCCCTTGATCCCAAATTTGTCATCGCGCCTTACGGCTCACAAAGCCTTGGCTCTGTCTTTCAGCTGGAGCACTAAGCCTGCTGACAGATGCCAGCTCTTCCAGCTCCAACTGTGGTCTCTGGAGGGAGTGGGATTGTGAGTGTTTTGTCAGCTAAATAAGGACTTCAGTGTGGTGCTGGGGAAGGCGATGGCCCCTCTGCCCAGATGTGGGACTGCAGCGTGAGGAGGGGATTTGGCATTTCTGGTGGCTGGAGCAGTTAATGTGCAGATAAAAGGGTGTGCAGGGGAGACTCCTTGGCCCTGGAACTGAGGATGTGAGCACCAAACCCTGCTTGGCTCCTGGGATCAGAGTGCCTGTTGCTCTTGGAGTCCCAGGGCAGGACATCTCAGCAGGATTTGTCCCTCTTTAGGGATGCTTTATACCCAGCAACAAAAAGTGACTTTTTTTTTCTTTACCTTATTTTTTTACTCTGGGAAAAGACCCATTCCTTGTATGGGACAACAGAGGCCAATTCTAAGTGCCTGAGGCTTTAGAGTAAAATAAAATAAAAAAAGAGGGAAAGGTTTAATTCTGTTTGCAAAACATCCCTGTGTTTAATTCAGCAACATTAGCATAACTCTTGACTCTTTCTGTGAAACAATTTATTACCTGGTAACAGCAGGGAAAACAATTTCAAAATCTTTTCCAGCTATCCTGAATGTCACAAAGCAGTTACAGCCTGAAAGTTAAACCCCAAACCACTTCTGAGTGGCAGGTTTAAAAGCAGCTGAGGTGAGATGATGCCTGAACATGCACATTTTGTAGGTGGATAAGCAGCAATGAAGTGTGGCGTTTCCTGCCTTTTGGAAGGTTTTTAGTGGGTTGGCTGATCCTGATCTCCCAAGGTAATGAACAACGATGGGAAATGGTGCCTGCAGCTCCAGGGAAGGAGTGGGGAGAGAAGAGGCAGGAGGAGAAATAAATTAACAGGGATTAGAGACCAGAGGTGTGCGGCTCCTGAGGTCAGAGGACTTGGTAGGAGGTTGTCTCTGCTGATCTGATAGTGTTGTGCAGGTGCTCCAGAGTCCATCCCCTGTCTGTTCCCACCAGGAACCCAGGGACAACTGAAACTTAAAGGTCTGGTTTTAAACCAAACACCAATACTGGCCCAATGCTTTTTCACGGTTTTCTCCAAGGTGTAAAAGAACCCCAAGGGCAACATTTTTCTCATATTGGGGCCCAAAAGGATGGGAGGAGGAACCTGCTTTCGTCTTCTCTCCTTTGCTATAGGGTAACCAGAACTGTTCCAGCTGGGTGCTGTTTGCTCCAACAATCCCCAAGTCCTAAACAAACTTCTGATATTTTCCTTCTGAAACTCAAGTCTAATAATCAGTAACCTTTAGTGATTTCCCTATGATGTGTCAGATTCTGGGGGGCTGAGGCACAGGGGTGGCAGGACCTCACAGGGCCTGGGCTCCCTCTCATCAGCGAGGGCTCATGTCTGATGGAGACCCTTGAGCTTGCACTTGACTAAACATTAAAGCCTCACCTCCTCTGAAGTGAGAATCCTTCCTCCCTCCTTTTAGCTGAGGAGATTTACAGGCTGGCTCGGAGCTGCCTGTGACGCTGTGATGTCATGGGGTGTGATGAGCTCTGTGCTGCGCTCACCCCGAGCCTTCCCTGCACGTGTACAGACCCTGGGTACGAAACCAGCAAAAGGTGTCAAACCCAGCCCAGCTGCTGTGATGTACAGCCCTGTCAGACTCCTCCTCGTGCTGCATTTCCTGACCTTGGTCACTCGGCTGGTGCTGCAGCAAGATCTGCAAAGTCCAGCAGTGCTGGATTTGGGGCGGGCACAGTGATCTGCAGGGCACGTGTCTCGCTGGAGTAAATATTCCAGGGGGAGAAATAAAGCATAATGTTCTGATCTGTTTGTCTCCAGCATCTCTGGTCTTTTGTTTTCTGATGTGAAGTTTGAGCTGTAGAAATAAACTAACTCTGAGGTCAATTTGGGTTTCTTTGGGCTTTCCCCCATTTCTTTGGCTCTTGGAGTGAGGGAGACCTGTATGGTTTGCCAGGAAAGATGGACATGGGTCAGTGACACTTGACTTCTTATGTCCTGTCCCTTGGGAGCCATTGATGAGACTTGGGAATTGATGCCTTTGAACCCTGGGAATTAATGCCTCCGAGCCGTTCAGGGCACAGATCAGCCCTTAGATTGCATATTTTAACTAAATTGGTTACAAAGCTGATCTGCCTAAACTGGTGCAAGCCCCTTTGTGTGGACACTCCTAAATCAGTTTAAGAGTGGCTGGTATTGATTTTAACTTAATGTGGTTTGTTACTGAAGTAAGTTGGATCAATAGTGCTAAATAGGTGCCATTTCTTGTGTTGACTATGGAATGGGAAACTTCCACAGAAAAGATGAGCAGAAAGGGAAACAGATTGACTTTGTTCTTTGGTTGCTTCCCAGTGATCATTTATCATTCCATAGGGACAATTTTGGGATTTTGCCCCCAGAAGGTACCACTCTAAATGGCACTTTTGAGGTGGTAGTAAAGAAATCCTGAACCCAACCTGACCTTAGCATGGGATTTGTAGGAATGCAAAGCTTTGTTTCACTTATTTATCACTTTTCCCTTTGAGCCAGGAACCCGTGCAGGGAACCAGCACCAAAGTTGCTGGAAGGATGCTCTGCTGTTTGTTGAGTGCCTGGAGCTGTGCTTTGCCATGCACTTTCTGCATGGCCCTGGGAAAGCAAAGAGGACCCTCAGACTCATTTACCCACGAGTACTGATAGCTGTGTGTAGTATGTGTAGAGATTGTCTTGCACTGATGAAGTTACAAGCAGGGAACAGAAGCCCCTCTGAGGATTCCCTGTGTGCAGGCTTGTAGCCCTCCTGCCAAAAGATCCCTGCACCTCACAGAATCACAGAATATGATGAGTTGGAAGGGACCCACAAGATGCATCGAGTCCAACTCCTGGCTCTGCACAGGCCCATCCCCACAGGTCCCATCGGGAAAGATGGAGTGGAGGATCATGTAATGTGTCCTCATTAGGACTCAGACTCCATTGAATTCAGAGAGGATCTCTGCCTTCAAGCTCTCTGTGAGCAGCATTTAGTCCCTGCTGTCAGTGGGTCTCCCCCTCATGCATTATGCACTAGCTTTGCTTTCTCCCTGCCTTTGCAGCACTGCTGGGTTCAGTGCTGTTATCATAACCCTCTGAGTTTAGCTGCTAAATTTCATTTATTGTAACTGTCAATTATGGAACCATGCTGACCATCAGAGCCTTGTGTGGAGTCCCTGCTGGCCCCTGTGGAGCAAGTGCTTCCCTGCCCTGTTAGCTGAACAATGCCTGTGGTGCTCCAAGGCTGCTCCCAGACCCTGGTGGGCACAGGAGCCAGGCTGGCTGTCACTTCACACCCCTCCTGCTCTCACAGCCCGTGCAGTAGGAGCAATCCAAATACCTACTCGATTGCACCTACTGACAGAACACCTGCCTGTGAACCTTTGGGTTCTGCTAGCTCTTGAACAGGTTTCCCATTTCCCCCTCTCCTAAGTCTCATCCCTGAAAGACAGTGATGGAGATCCCCTCTCACACTCTGCTCATTGCCATGCACATTGCACTCAGAATCTCATTTTCATTCCAGAAACAAAAGGTCTGTCAACTCGTTTAACTGCACAGAAAACACCAAACAAGAAATAAAGCCCAATTAAGAATAAAGAGAAGGAAGAGGCTCAGTATAATAGATTGTTTTGCTAAGTGGCTTCGTCAGCTCTATTTACAAGCTGTTGCTATGTGAACCTGAGGCTGGAGAGGGCTGGCAGGGCAGGCAGCTCTGCTGGGGGGCTGCTGGCTCTGAGCTCTGGGGGCAGTGGAGATGTGGATCATCTGCCCAGGAGAGGCTGTGCCACCAGACCCCAAGTGCCCCGTTTCTCCTGCCAGGGGTCAGAGCCAGGAGCTGGGCTGCTGCTCTCTGCCATCACCTTGTTTACAGCCCCACGGAGAGCTGCTGTTGGATCTGCTTGGGATGCTTTGGAGGCTCTGCCCCAGCAGCAAGGCAGCAGATGGAGGAGGCCACTGTCACCGTGGCTGGTGACCTCCCTGCAGACACCACAGGCTGTTCCTGGGGACAGCCCTGTGCTTACAGGTTTCTCACAAGCTTTCCCTAGACTTCTCTCTTCCCCTCAAGAGATGACCACTTCAAACAACGGTTCTGCTTTCTGATGCATTAAGTCTTGGAAATTTGCCATCCATCACAGCTGTGTGTTTGAGCCTGTGTGATTATTTTGGGAAGTGAACCATGGTGATTTGTGTGTATGTGCTTTATTGGCGAGCAGGATGTTCCCTATCTACCTCTCCCTGGCCGTCTACATTTGCATTGGCTAATAAAATGTCTGATGTTCAATGACTTTCTGATGGGTGAACAAGATTTGGCATACAGGATGTAGTAGTTTTTCAGGAAGGCTAAAATTTCATCCTGGGAGACTGAACCCTCTGTGGCAGCCATACACAATCCATACTAACAGAAGCTTTTAACCCATCTGTAATTGCTTTCATATAGAAAATGATTGCTGTAAGTTAACTTCATAATTCTGAATCAGTGGCTCTCAGTAGGAGTTCAGATGCTTTAATTTGCCCTGAATTATCTTTAACTCACAGGCAGTTCATCTATGCTCTTTTCTGATTATGTTCCTTGTCACTTTGACCCAAACTTTGTCTATTTAATTTTTGTCTCCTCTTTCTGAAAATAGGCCAGTTTCCAGTGATATTTCACCAGTGGTGATGATACTGGCTGGGAAGAGGGGTGGGTGATGTGTTCTCACCTGGAAACCCCCAGCCCATGCTGGGAACCTGTCGTGTCACTGACCTGGTGGGGAGAGACCCAGCTGGGGTCCCCCCCTGGGTTGAAGGTCTGGGCACCCATCAGTGGGGTGGGGGAGCACCCCAAGCAGGGCCGTCACAGTGGTGGCTTCTGGGTTGGTTGATGCCACAGTTGCTTTTCTTTGGCTGTGAGAGGAAGGACATTGTGGCTGTCTGTGTGTGTGCCCAGCACGTGGGGGCTTTCCTGGGCACAGCATTAGATGTGCTGTGATGGCACATGCAGCACAAACGTGGTGGCAATCCGGGGGTACCTCCCTGATGAGGACAAAGCTCGAGGCTGGGCTGTTTGACAGTCCCAAAACGAGCAGAGTGGCCACACCTCCCCTTATGGCAGCAGCCAGCCTGTGTGATTTTGAGTGACAGCAGATGAAGGGATTGCATTACAGCTTGTCTCTAGAACTGCACATCTGTGTCAGCTCTTTGCTAAATCAATAAACAGGATGCTGAAGGAAAAAATACTTTCAGGCTTCTTATGTCTTTATGCATCAAACTGATTGGGCAGTGAGAAGCTCGGGTGGCAGCAGGATTGTGGTGTGGCTGGGCTGAGGAACATTTGGTCAAATCACAGGTAAGGGCAGGGTCTTGGAAGGTGCTGGCATGTTGCTCCCCAGGAGAAGAAGGTGGTCAGTGGATTCCTTCTCAGTGGTAGTTACTATGCAATTGGGATAGAAATCTCCAATAAAGGAGCTTAAGGTACAGCATCTTAGAAGAAGTGGAGGAAAATCACTTTGCATGTTCCAACAGACTAACAAATTACCTATGGAAATACACTTGAGAATATTCCTCAGTAATTGGATTTCAGCTGTTGTTTCAGTGTATGTGCCCCCAGGCTGTGGAGGTAAAAGGACTCCTCTGAAACGCTTTGAAATGTTCTCTGGCACCTACAAAATGTGTTTACGATTAAAAAGTGAAACCTGCAAGTCAGAACGCTGCTAAGTGCAGTTTAAAAACAAAATTGCACCCCTGCAGCATAGCTCAGGGTGCTGAAGTATCTGGTTTATCCAGACAGTCTCTACCCAGAAACATTCCTGTGACTTGAGTGGAGAAGTCCTGTCTGTGTCTTCTGCCAGGCTTAACACAGGCACGTCTGCTTTGTGGAGCAAGAACCCTTGAACAACAGCTGGTTTGAGCAGAGGAGTCCATGGGGCCTGGAGTAGGCTAAAAACACACAGCAGGTTTTGAAGGATGAGCTCTTCTAGATTTGGTACCTCTTGGATCCTGCCCCGGGAAACAAAAGTGCTCTTTACAGGCTTGAAGTAAATAGAATTCGCTGTTTCTGCAGAGCATGGGGAGCAGTGGCTCCCCAAAGTACCTGCAGTGTGTGTGATGCAGAGGAGATGTGCTCCTGGGACACTGACCCTGCATGCTGGCACCTTCTTCTTGAAATGCTGGTGACAGCTCTGATCCTGGCCTTGATGCTGAAACCATAAATGAAATAGGATGGAATAAGCTGTCACTGCACATCATGTGGTGGCCATTGAGTCTGACGTGGAAAAGGGGGACAATCTGAAGTGACAACAAGTTGGATACAATTGAGTCGGGATGCTGAGGAAAAAATTTTTGAATTTGGGAGCAGAAGGGAAGCAGAGGCTTCTTCCTTTGTCATACATGCATCATAAAGTTGGAGATATGGCAGGGTTGTCTATTTTGGTTTGGTTTATTTAAATGGTGGTCCCATTTATCCAAATTCTCACTCTCAGTGGCCACATGCTGCAGTTGTCTGCTCACACTGGGCATCACTCAATCTGCTTCAGTGCAGATGTATACTGAGATGGAAAGGACTAGACTGTACATACAGTTCCAAATCTAACTATGGGCTTAAAACATGGCATTCTGAAAAGATGCTGCTTTTGAAATGGGAGGGGTCCCTTGGGGATCCCTCTTCAGGGGTCACCTTCAACTCCTTTTGCACGGAAAGACATTTTTAGAATTCTAAAGAACAATAAAAACCAGACATCCCTAACCTATGAAAAGTAGAAATTATTCCCCCACTGGGTTCTTCTGTAAAACAGAAGTTATTATGTCTGTGTTACACCTGTTGAAGAGCTGGGAAATCAGATTTTTTTCCCCTCCATTAAAGTAGTGTTTAGGAGGTGACTTTCAGAGCTTACAGACTGAAAGCTGCACACCTCCACCTGAACCCCTGAGATCCCCCTACCCTTTGGAAGGAGCCGAAAGCAAACGCGGCCCCGTCGACCGCCCTGCTTTGCTTCGCGGGAGCCGCACGGAGGGAAATAAATCTGCTCTGCCGACTGAGGCAACTAGTTCTGTGGGTTTATAAATGCTGCAATTGAGTGTTTTGACACGGCAGTCAGATATAGTTAATCTTTCCCTTGACCTCCCGATGCCAGAGCGCGGGCTGAAACCGCTAGTTAAGCACGTCCGTCTCCTGTTGTAGCATTCGCGCTCCAGCGCTCCGCCTAATCAAGTGTAATATATCTCTGGGTAAAACACACACAGGGCTTTTCACAGCTATTTAAACAAAAAACAGGCCTCGGTGCATTAGTTACATACACAAACCACGTGGAATTGCAGTTCCTGCGCTTGAGGGAGAAGGTGGATGGGCTGGGTTAGTTCCGGGGAGGAGGTGTGGGAAAGGTGTGGGAACGGCTTGCTTCCATTTGCCCAAATATGTAAAAAAACCTGGCTTGGTGTCCTCCCAAAGGCTGTGGATCCTGATGGGTGGATGGGTTTGTGTCTGAATATGAAAAATACGTGCTTGGTGTCCTCCCAAAGGCTGTGCATCCTGATGGGTGGATGGTTATGTGCCCTTAGTCCTGGATAAAGATTTAGGGAAGGTGGGGCTGGCTCTGAGCGAGATCAGGAGGATTTTGTACGGAGGCTGCGTAAGTGATCTGGTTCTAGTATTTGGTAGGTCTTTCCCACAGCAAAGGGTAGCTTAGGAAATAGTCAAATTTGGGCAGGACAACAAACTACAAGGATGAGAGGCATAGTATTTATTTAAATTACTGGGCTCTTCTGTTTGACAGCACAGTTGGATCTGTAAAACGTACTGTCCACAGAAGTCTGAGGATGACTGGTATCTCAGAGCAGTCTTTCTTTGCTAGCACAGTAAGACCAATTTGCTTTTGTTAGATTTATTCATCCCAGCCTCGATCAGAAGGAAGTGGGAATGTTTTGATAAGAGGTATATTATGTTTTTAAACTCTTAAAAGAGATTGTGTCCCAGTGTAGTGCCTGCAGAGGTGAGGCAGGCAAACCTCAGGAGCCCTGAACTGGGGTGGTGGGGTGAGGTGTGGGATGGAGCAGGGGAGACAACAGGGAGGTCACTGAAGGGAATGGCACTTCGTCTTGGGCTGATGTGGATGGCTTTGATAGCACCTGTGATTTTAGAAGGGGAGGCCACGTCTTCACAGGGCAGGGTGACCTGTTCATACCCAATCAAGCTTTATATTTTCCCATGCTACTTTGATAGTTTTCCCCCAAAGGATCCCAGATGCTTTCTCCTGTGATTTTCCTAGCCTCCTATTTGATCTCCCTTGGATATCAGTGGGGATTCATTGATGTGTCTCCGTTAAAATTCAACAAAGCTTCTGCTTGAGAACTCTGTTTTGCAGAGCGGCTCATCCCGTTGGATATTGAGAAATTACACAGCTCGGGATGAAATATATCCTAACCCACCAAAAGCCTTGGACGCTGAAGCACGAGGCTCCTCCGGGCGGTACAATGTATAAGCCCTGTATAAACGTCTGCGTGAAAATAGGATACTTAAATCTCTTTTGAATCCTGGCTCTCCCGAGCCCATCACAAAGCCCGTCCGTGACCTCTGCGCCTCCCTCCCTTCCTCTCGAAGCAGAGCTGAGCCCCCCTCGGGGACACCAAGGTGAGACCTGCCGAGCTAATGTTTAGAAAGCCCTTTGAAGGTGAGTGTCAGCGCGTACCTGCGGCAGCAGCCTGGCTTGTGTGAGCTGATTGTCATTCAGGGCATGCCCAGATAGCAGCTCTGTGGCGGTGCCTTAACTGTGCGGATAAATCTTGTGTAAAAACAACACTCCACCGCACTGTTAAAGCTCCTTCCACCTGGGAACATCAAAGCCCGACACGAGCGCGGCTTGATCCTCGCAGCAGCTGGGGCTGCTCCGTGCCGTGCTGCAGGCAGGGCTGTGGGGACACCCCTGATTCTGGCACCAGAAGGGCAGTTCTTGGGGTGTCTCTGCACCACAATAATGACCTGACCCCAAGTTTTCATAAATACGCTGGTGGGAGCTCACTGGTGCTCCCAGGAAGAGGAGGGCAACCTGCAGATCACAACAAGCAAATTAGCAATTAGGGAAAAAATACATCATAGGATGTTTTTCCAGTCCGTCTTCTATGCTAGGAAAGGTAATTGGATGCCATTAGAAAATCAAATTGCAATGGATACGAAAGCAGTTATGCCAGCAGTTGAACTGGGTGCCTGCCTTGTGCAGAGTGCTACAGGACTGCAACCTGTGCCTGCTTTTAAAGGCTGCGACGTCTTTTAAATATATTTACTTCCCCTGAAGCTTTGAATCCAAAGCAGCTTCAAAACAGGAGCACAGTGACCTCAGCCCAGCTCCTGCGGCTCTGCTGTGTCCCCCTCCTCTCCCAGCCACTGAGGAGGAGCTGAGGGAGAACACAGATAGGAAAGTTTTAGTTCTGCAAATCCATAAATCATTTCATTTGAGGATTATTTATGAACTAGATCACAAGCTTGTGACAGTAGTTCTTAAGAAAGAGTTGCTGGCTGCCAAGCAGTTGGCATAGTTGTCCTCTGAGAGCATTAAATATGCATTTGGACAGGTAACTGTGGCTTCCTCCATTAAGCCATGGTTTCCAGCTTTCAGTCATTACTGCACTTTTTATGCAAAAACACACTAATACTCCATAATTCTGCCCTAGACAATTCGTTAGGAGTGCAGTGCCCTCTTGCTGAGGTGCAACAAGGGCCCTGCCTTGGTTGGATTTGTGTTGCCAGTGTTGTCCATCCTCCACCCAGCGCTCCTGCCTTGCTTATCTGAAAGCTTTTTCCCTCAAGCTGTGTTTGGGACGTGGGGATGGAGAATTCTGCACTGGGGCAGGACCAATGCAAGTTGCTGATCTTTGCTGTCAAGTAAGGCAGCGAAACAAGACCCTCCTGCAGTCCTTGCTGCTCCTGCCATCCCTGGAATGTTTTTCAAGGATTTTTTTTATTGGGCTGATGCCAGAAGAGGGATCCTCCTGGTGCAACACTCCTTGTCCTGCTGTCAAGAGGGGATCCTGCAGCTCTGCACACTCACCCAGCTGCTCAGTGAGGATCAATAGCCACGATGGCCAAGCAGGGTGTGAACATGAGGGGTTAAAGTTGAATGGAAAAGAGCCACCAGAGTTCAACTGCAGCTCTCGGGCAGGTTTGGCACTGTCACTCCGTGGTGCCACTTGACAGTTAAAGCAAATGCAAGTGATGTTGCAAAGAACAAATTGATTGGATTTGACAATAAGAGTGGGAAACAACTCCCTCTGTTTTGAGAGGGGAAAGTATTTAATTGTTTGCTTCTTGGCTTTCTCTTTAAAACCAGACACAGATTTCCAGCTTTAGTGTGGGAGTAGGTGTCTTTCTTAATAACAATTTGCATAAGTGAGTGTTTTAGGTACCACTGCTGTGCAACTTGTCACTCAGTATGGACTGGGGAAAAGTTGCTGGGTTCCTGTAATACTTAAGAATCCTGTACAAAACCCTGATGGTTACTTTTGTGGCTTCATAAATGCAGAACTTCTGATGCTCCAGTTATCCTCCTTTGACACGTGGATCTGCAATGCTCTGGCAGTATTTGCTACAGGTGGGAAACTCAGTTGATGGATTTCTGGACGACTGTAGCTGAGTCCCTGGGCCGGTATGATAGACTCAAATGACACAGTTGTAGCACTTACGTGCATTTCTTGGGGATGAAGGATTAACAAATGATGGATTAGGCAAATTAATCTATGGTTTGTCAGGACTACATTACACAAGGTTCAATTTAGTTTGATGGATTAATTATTTATTATTTATTATTTGCTGTTGTGTGTCAGTAAGTGGCTCTTCCTAACGTGATGATGTATGAGAGCAGCCCATGCCTGAGCTGCTGTATATAAAGGTCATCGTTTCCGTAATTAACCCCATTTTTCATGGACTTTTAATGCCAATACATTAATTTGCGCTGGTCTGGAATGTGACAAAGAAATGCATTTCCTTGAGATAGATTTCCTTCAGCTGAAGGGCTCCAAACCAGAGGAGCATGAGCACAGTCTTTTGGGATACAAGCACACATTTTCTTCAGCAGGCTGCCTATAGCTGAATTTCTCTGCCCTGTGAATATTTGCAGGGAGACAGGGAGGATTAGGTGCCTGCAGTGCCAGTTTTAGAAAGAGATATGAACCATGGGACTTCAGAGTGATAGAGGAGCATAAACCCTGCAGTGAGGGGTGGGATTGGGACCAGATCTGCTGTTGAATTTTTCTCTCTTTAGGGCCCCACTGAACTATTGCAAACAGATCTTTGCAGCAGAGCAATATCCAGGTCTTATGGGCTGCAGGGCTGTGCCTGGAGATACCAACAGCTATTTATCAGTGGCTTTTTTAAGGTGTGATTCCATTTTCCACCCTCTGAGCTACCTGCCTCCTCTCCTGCAGCCTGTTCATCCCTGCTGAGCTGGGTTTTCAGGATGTGCTTTGGGACAGCGGTTTCTCTGCGAGGTCACCTCCTTGGGTCCTGCCCAAGGCTTTAGAAACTGCTACTCCCATCCCACAGCCTGGCTCACAGCCAGAGTGGGATCTTGGAGGTGAGGTCACCGGGCTGCTCCAGGTGGGACCTCTGCCCTTGCCTGGGTACCAGTGTTCATGTTCCCAAAACGTGCCAGTCAGCAGGAAAATGCTCTGGTTTTCCCCCTCTTGGTGCAGGAATTGGGGCCACCCTCTCCTGCAGAGCCGAGGCTTCACGTGCAGCCCCATCCCCCTGTAAGGGCAGGGAGGTGGCAGGGTCCTGCCTGCCTGGCTTCTCCATGAGGGAAACAGCAGGTTTTGCTCTGAATTTCCCTGTCTTTGTGGCTTAAATCAGAGCCTTGCAACTGGCAGAGCGCCTGCTTAACGATACCACGGGCTAATCATTTACAGCAGAATGCAAAGGCAGAGAAGTGTGGTTTTAATCTTTATAAATGTATCTAGATAAGCCAGGAGACAGACTTATCTTTTATGTTACAAGAATGGAGGGTAAAAAATCCACACCGAGGAACATTGCTGTACCGTCCTTGGCCTTTTCTTCAGCCTTTGTCTTTCCCTCTGTATCTTGCACTGCTGAATTAATGGGATATGAACTCTGAATGCTTAAGTGATCTATTCATTTTAATTAGCTTCCTAATAGCTTCTGGACAGTGATCGAACACGACGGCGGGGACTGTGCTGTTTACCTCCCAAAGCACAGGGTACTGTGAAGTGCCTGCTAGTGCAGAGTTCCTGGCCTGCCTGAGCTCCTGAGCAGCCTCTGGGACTGCAGGAGTTTTGGGCAGGTTGCGCTGGTGGGGGCTGTGAATGTGAGGGGGTGGAGAAACAGCTGCGTGTTCTGGTGACTGGAAGTGCTGCTTCCTCTTGGGAGCCTGAGCATCCCCAGCACTGAGCACGGGTGGGATGTCTTGCCTGCCTGGGGCTGAGCAGCCCCGGAGCAAGCTCTGCTCTCGCCAGTGGGATGGTCTGGATTGCAGGAATCACACCTGAGCTCCTCTGCTGGCTGCATGCAGAGGGCAGCCAGTGCTCCTCACTGCCCAGGCACCTCGGTCTGAGACGCCCACGGGGGGAAGTGCTCCCACCAGATGGGCCTGTCTGCATTCTGACTGCATCCCGAGCAGGGAGCACACGGTGGGAGGCTGTGGATGTGGAGGTGAGGGATCCAGCCGTGCTCCTCGCCTCCCCCTGGGAGCTGTGAATGGGAGAGGAGTCGGGGAGCTCTGGAGCAGCCAAGACTGGGGGCAGAGGAATTCGCACCGTTCCAGTTTACCGAAGCTGTGAGGGATGTGATAGATGAATCACTTTTGCAGCAACCTTCCCTGCCTGAGATGTTAAGCTTCGCTGTACACAGCGTGTACTTGAGGAAAAGATAGAAGGGATGTTCTCTGAATCAGGGGAGAGTCTGACGCACAGAGACATTTTCAGGGGAATAATTTACATATGCATTCCCTTTCTAAAAATATCAGTCGCAGTGTTGCCTCTATTTTTGCATGCAAGGCTCTCCAGGCTGGTGGATGGATAGAACTGGGAATCTGCACTTACACAGATCCAAATACCAAAGGACCAACAGCACGGGATGCCTCGTGCTTTGCTCGGGAGGAGAGCATGGAGTTGGCTAAGCTCCATATGGGGGTAAAAATGGATATATTCAGGCTGACAATGCCCCAGGTGAGGATAACACACATGGTCTCATGAGTGTGGCCTGATGGGCAAGGGTGGAAGTCGGTCTTTTCCTGTTCCCCTCTGGAGAGGGAAGGTGGCACAGCTGAGCAGAAGGCAATGGGCCCCTCTGGGAGGAGCAGAGAAATAGGCAGGAATGTTTCATTTCCTTGGTTGATGACTAAGAGAGGTGGTGAGAAAAGCGTCACAGGGATCGTCCTGGAGGCTGGTGGGTAGTCATGGTCAGCTGAAGGGCCTTTCCCACCACTCCTGCTCATGTATCACTCCGTCCCCACATCTGCTCATGATGAAGCCCTGTGGCCTGAGCCCCACGCCGAGGGAGAGGGGGGATGTCAAGCATTTGCTCTGGCTCTGCCTCCTGGCATCGAGAGGAGAACTGAGTTTTCAGATACCAAGGTGAATTCCCTTTGACAGCAGTGGGAACACGTCTGGGTCTGCACTGAGCTCAGCCCACGGTTTATAACTGCTGGGGTTTCATCTTGTTGAGGGAAGGATGACACGGGGTTGGAGCACATCCTATAATTCCTTCACTTGAAGCGGTCCTTTCTTGTGTGCTTGGGGCTCCCAACCAAAGAGTCCCAGAACCTAAAGAGGCAGGACTGTCCCTAGTGTCCATCCTGGGGTCCAGGTGGAACTGCTGGATAAGAACACCCTCCTCCTGAGATGCTTAAGGCAGAACCTGTGTCTTGGCTTCATAGTAAATTAAGTAGCTCAATAGAAACACGCATTTATCTTGAGCTTCTATCATGTAACATCCTACAGAAACAAAGTGGAGGAGTGCTTTGATGTCACTCCAACAGCCTTTTCCATCCCTGGGTCTCCCATCTGGAATTTACCTTAACCTTTGCCTTGGACCTATTAGGAACTGGTGAGCAAAGAAAGGAAAAGAAAAGGAGGAGGGGAAATAAAGGTACAAACTGGCCATTAATACATGTTGTTAATACAAGCTGGAAAGAAAACAGGTAATGCTGCCACTGGAGGGGTGAGGTTATGAAACAGCTGTGCAGCAACACTGTGTCTGAGTGTAGGTGTGGAGACTGCATGGTTTTATGATGGAGGCTGATAAATTTATGGAGGGGATTATACAGTCCAGACTTTGTGTTAGCTGGGACTGGCCTCTCTGGACAAACTGCTGGGAATTTTGTGAAATGAGAGCTATGCTGATATAAAAACTGTCTTTGCAGTAAAGATGTGGCCAAGGATGGGTTTTGCTCAGGGTTACAACGACTGATCTGACCAAGGGCAGATGCTTTCTGGCAGTGTCACAGCACCCTCCCCAAACTGGGCACACAGGGCTCTGACTAGTGGGGACAGGAGAGAACTCACAAGGCCGCAGCTGAAATACCAGGGAAAATTTGTTAAGCGTTTTTTTCTCTTTTTCTCTGTGGGTTTTGTTGCTACTCTCAGGAAGTCCCATTAACGCCCACTCGCTCCAGTAACACACATCATTTTGCACCTTATTGTGTCTTCTATGAAAAGCTGGTACTGAGGAAGCAGTCTTGTGCTTCTTTGAAACCGTCTGTCAGGAAAAAACATCACCCGGAACAAACAAACAGGCGCACAATCCCCGAGCACACCGAGACTGATTTGTAGCACTTTTCTCCCCCACCTTCCCTGTGCAGAAATGTTTTGGCAAGCCGTGAAAAATCAGAGCCCCTTGCTGTCAGATGCAATCTATTTGTGAGGGAGCTGCACTAAGGGCTCCAGGTGGATACGAGGGCTCTGCCAAGGAGCTGAACAATTCCCATCGAAGGGATGCTTGTCCAGAAGAGCAAACGCAGCCGGGAAGTGTTTTGAAGCCTGTGAACGAGGACAGGAGAGGAACGAGGAGAGCTTGGTGTGCGGGCTGCAGAGAGAGCTCCAGGAAAGAGATGCCCCACCAAATGTAATACAAATGGGAGACAACCTGCCTACTCATTCATATCTAGTATTTTTCTAAGTGTTGCTGTTTTTCTGCATCCCATTAAGCTTTTTGATTTGTTTCCATCTGTTCGGTATAGATCACTTCTGCAGTTTACTTAAAACACTAATACCCTTTATGAATCTCTACAGATGGTTTTCAAAGACTTATAGAAAGACAAAGATAAGATCAAGAAAATCTTGAGTGTTCGCCTCAGGGGAAAAAAATGGGACAGTCGCTTTGCCTTGCAGCTGCAAGCCACGTCAAATCAGACACTTTGATATGTTTCATTTTCTGTCTGAAGTCTACATCTGAAAGGCAGCCTGGCTTATTTCAGTCAATGCGCAATTTTGGTTAGTCGGGGCTCTTTCTCAGCTTCTAAAAAAGATGCTCATTTGCATCCTCGAACAAAGGCAGCACTTTCCCCCCCTACATTCAGTGTGTCTTCGCCAAAAACTAATCATGCTGCAAAGTGTGTGCGTGCGTGTGTGGGTGCGTGTTTTTTGAGTGGTTCTCTCCTGCCTCCTGGGCCCAAGCTGCAGCAGGGCTGGGTGCTCACGCTCTCCACGACAGCCGCGGTCGAGGTCTGTTGTGTTTGTGCTGGTGCCGGTTCTCAGTAGCTCAAGCAGGACCCCCAGAGCAGAGTTTGGCCGTGCAGAGCCAGCCGGCAGGTGATGGTGCGGCCCTCGGCACCCCCTGCCTCCCCAGGGCTGGGACAGGGGGCGGGTGTGCAGGATGCACAGGGACTGTGCCCGTGCCCTGACACGAGAACCTTCAGGATGGGACTGGAAACCCTCAGACCAGTGAGCAATGCAGGGTGGAGATGGCAGGAGAACATGCTGCTGGAGGACCATGCTCTGCTCGGGCAGTTTCAGCTGCTCTTTGCATTAACTTCTCCTCAGGCCAAGGCTGTGACTGCATTAACTCTGCTGGCCTCAGCAGGAGATGCTAAAGCCTGTCTCTGAATAATGCACTGCTTGTTTGTTTAAAAAAAGGCTAAACCATTTCCCAGAGAAACCACATGAAGTAGGGTAGCTGCTGAACTCTTTTCTACTCGGCTGTTCTGCTTTAGACTCCTTGCTTGGGAGGGAGGGGAGGACTCGCATCATTTGTCTTTTCTTTTTAGCGCTGTTGGGTCCATCCCAAAGCCATTTGACATCAAAGGGACTCTCCCCGTGGGCTTCGGGGGACATTGATGTGGCTCTTGAAGACTGGCCTCAGAGTCAAAATCTTCCCAAAAATCTGAGTATTTGCATTGCAGATAGGGAACCTTCAGAAAGAGAGCACATCCACCTTGAATGCACAGCATTACTTAGGGCTGATTAAAAAAAGCCAAACGACCAACTCGCAGGAGACACGCACGTTAGCACTGGACTTTATGTGCAGAGACAAGGTGTGCATTGTTTGCCCAATTAAAGAGATAAAACCTGTAGACCACAGTCAGCGAAATGAGCTGTGAAATGAGCGATGACTCGCTGAACAGGCAGGTGCATGCACAAAGGCGTATGCAAACGGCTCGACTTATCTAAAGGCAGTTTTATTGCCCGATCATCAATTTGCACTGGGGTTGCTTGGGAGCTGCCTCCGTGCTGGCCTCTCAGAGAAGCGGGACAAGTGGTAGCATCCTCTGTGCTTTTCTTGCCTTTTGGAGCAGGAAGGGTCAGCAAGGGCAGAACGGAGGTAAGAGAAAAGTGGGAAGGCAGGGGTCGTGTTGGGGCACTCTGGTGGCACCAGGGGCGGTGCCCAGCCTGGGGCTGGTTCCGTGGTGTTTGTGCTGCCCAGCGAGTTCCTCCCGAGTGTGTCCTGCACTGAGAAATGCATCTGGGCCTGAAACGTGGGGATGTGAAGGGAATGCCTTGTGAAGGACCTAAATTAGGGAGGCATGGATGAGCAGTTCAGCTGTTTTGTCCTGACCCCAGCAGAGAGGCTTGAGAGTGAAGTGTGTAAAAATTACGATCCCTATCCCATACGGATCCAGCCTGCTTTCTGTAAACATGTGTGCTTGTAACAAAGAGCTGGAGAGATGAAGTTTGCAAACACAGCACTGAACTTGGCTTTGGGGCAGCTGCAGTCATCTCAGGCTTTGTCAGTGTTTCTTTGCAGGAGCTGCTCACCCCAGAGTTCATTGCTTGGGGCTGTGAGCACCCAGGAGAGGGGCATGTCCCGTGTGTGCTCTGAGAGCAAGAGGTGGCATGAGCTAAAATACTGAATTTAAACCTTGGTACGATAGGAATATCAGCGAGTTCTGTGTAAACATGGGTACATACACAGTGTGTCTTGGCACGATGATGGTAAAAATGGTTTTGCAGGGAAGTCAGAAGGCAAGTACGTCACCCTCAGTCTTGCAGACTGAATTTGCAAATGAAGCAGCTTCCTCTTGCCAGGTTTCTTTGTAACTCAAAGACTGTATGCTTCCTGCAGGAGTTTTACAACCACATAAATCAAGCCTTTCCCAATGCATGTGGCTTAGGGATCTAGGATTTGCCTCAAATGGATAACTTTATAGTTTGCATTAGAAGTCTGTGTTTCTAGAGATTAATGAGTCTCATAGTCTCAGATGTGAGACTTCAACAGAAGACAAGTTTGGGTTCATTACTGAACATTTACACCTGGAAATTATAACCATGTTAGATTATTTTTTATCCAGACAGTGAGTCTGTGAACCAAATAATTGCTGGAAAATTTCAAACTGCTTGAATGGAGCATGTATCCCACAATGAATAACTTCGTGTGATGAAACTTCCCGAGAAATAAGAAACTCCTCAATAAATAATTAGGACTTGGTCGTTAGCTGCTGAGTTCACCACTCCTGATCCCAAGCAATAGAGACACGTGCTTTTAACCATGAGATTCAGGAAATCCCAAGTTCATAAAGCAAACACATCTGGTGGCTGTGCTTGTGATGGATTTCACACTCCAGCCCAGCTCGCTGACATTTGTCTCCAAAGAACATTCATTTCAAAAGCAAGGGTGAGAGCATGGCTGAGACAAATTGGTTATCAAATTAAACTGATTACAGATTTTTCCTTTTTTTTGTAACACCCATTCTGTGAAATTTCCTTTTCTCAGTCTTTAGAGAGACTCATACTAAAGCTTCAGATCTAAGCTCTGCCAAACCTCTGAATTTGTTCAGTTCTGCCCCTTCTCAATTTAAGGGAACTGTGGTTTCCTCCTAAAGAGACTCTCACCTAAAGCAGGGCAGCAGAGCTGCTGGAAGCAACTGCACTTCTGAGACAGGGAGAGGAAAGAGGGATAATCAGCCAAGTTGAAATTCCAGGGTTTTGTCCTTTGGCTTGCTGAACAAAGTTTTATCGTAGGACGAAGAGAGAAAGGACTCCTGGCCACAGCCTGGAGGGCTTTTCAACTGGAGTGGATCAAACAGGAGTTATTTTAGGCAGATGAGTGTGCGCACGTGGGCCCATGTGCACAGTGCAGGGGAGGTCTCTAGAGACTCACATCACAGAAAAGAGGGGGAATACAAGATATCCATTGCCAGTACCAACATTTAGTTGCTGCATGATGGAAAAGAGAAAGCCCTGCCATTGCCCTGTAAAGGCTGCTGTGCCATCCACCCCCCCGTCCCTTGCCCTTGCTCATTCCTCACCACTGCAGGGTCTCGATGGAGCTGAGTTACGACCGCAGATGGGAAACACCGTCTGGTGTTGATGTGGGGCCGTGGTTGCCGTCATGGATTCCACTGCAGAGCGTGTCAGAAGGCCTGGCGTGCAGCACCGTGTCCCCTGGGCGTGGGTTCCTGCGCACACACAGCAGCTGTGTGTGCTGTTCACCCCACGGCGCCGCCTCACCTCGTCTGGGGTTGTCCCCACCAGCACCCACTGCCAGCTCATCGCAGCAAAAGGTTGTAGAGAAAAGCAAAAGATGATACCTGGTAGGGGAGGATGAGCAGAGTGTGGATCCAGACCTGCTTGGAGGGTGGAGATGACCTTGTGTGATGCAGAGGGTGTTTCTTTCCTCAGCAGTTACAAACGAAGGGGGGACAGGGAGGACCTGGGGGCAGGCAGCAGTTTTGGCTGCAGTCAGTGTTAACTGATGGCAAGATATTCACACGCAGGGAGGCAATTTGTGAGCTGAGATTTTAATTTTTGCCTTTCTATTCCTGACCTTTGCCATGGGGAATTGAACAGAGCAGTCATCAGTTCATCCCTCTGCGCGAAAGAACGCAGTTCTCAAAATCTATCCTTAGCTTTTAGGACCTCTGGGGAGTCCTCACAGCAGTGCTTGAAACAAATCCCTCATGCATAAAATAATGAGGTTTTTCCACTCCCCTTTTAGAACCCCCCTGTCAGTTCCCTGCTGGGTTGGGATGCTCTGCTGAGGGGCTGTGCCCCAGGAGGGAGGGTGAGCAGTGATAACACAGCTCCAGGATCACCCTCTCCTCCTTTATCAGGTAGGAACCCACTTGTTCATCTGGTATAGAAGGACTTCCAGCCTTCAGGGGAAAAAAAAAAAGGAATTTAATTGAGTCCCACTGGTGCAGAGAAATCAGCACGGGGGTTTGGCTTTCATGAATAAGAAATCTGCCAGCCAAAAAATGGTGCTTGGGATACACGTTCACTGCAAAAATGAAAAAAAGGGGGAATGTGTGGCATGTGTATTTATTTTTAAGAAAGCAATAAAGTACCTTGAAAGAAATGTTTTAAAATGTTCCAAAAACCCACCAGCTGTTTGCAATTTTGCTCAACTGCCAGAAGGAAAATGCTGGTTGCACAGCACACTGCCATAAGGAGTTAGCTCCTTCAAATGTCCTTCTGAGTCTTGATGTTGGCTTATTCAACAGCTACCTTTGGCTGAAAAATCTCTGACTTGAAAGATCATTTCTCCACCTGTTACTGAACACCAGAATAACCTCTCATAGCATAAGTCTCCTCTCCCACAGATGAGCTCAGCCACTATCCCCTGTGCTCAGATTTTCCTGGAATTTCATCTCTTACCTGAGCTCCTGGGTGATTTGTTGCAGGTCTCTTGATGTCTGTCTTGGAAGTGTTCTGGTGAGATGCGGTTGGAAGAAAGATTGCTGTTTTCAAAGAATTAGCTCCAGCTGACCCACTGGAAGAGCTCATCCTGCCCGTTTTGTTATTTTGCCTCCGGCAGTTTGTTCTATTGCAAGCACTCGAAAAAATTCTCATCCCTAGCAAACATCTCCATTGGGTCAGACAGCAACTGAGCCTCATCCCAGCCACATAAAACAAGGCTGTGCCTGCTCACACAGTAGGGCTGTGGCTGAGTGGCCCTGGGAGCCCCTGCCCCACTCTGCTCAGCCCCAGCACAGCGGTGCCCATCCGACACGGGGAGCCTGGCCGTGCCCTGTGGATGAAAGCAGCAGGATTTACCTCGGGGTGAGCTCTCCCTTGCACTCAGACAGGCTCTGCAGGAGCTGGGCAGGGCTTTGGGCAGGGCCCTAGGACTGAGGTGACCCCTCTCCAGCAGCTTTTCCAGTCGATGGTGTAATGATACCCCAGTTGCACAAGAAGCATTATTAGGAAGACATGCTTTCCATCATTGTGTTATGAAAAACAACAGAGTTGGTTTTTTTCAGGAGCTTTTAAGGTGGTTGGACTTGCCAAAGCCTCCTCGTTACAAATTAAAGGGAAGACTGTGCTGTGGGCAGCGATGCTGTGTGTGCAGACCCTGTTCTTTGCTGGGTCACCACCAGCCCACCGAGCAGAGGAGTTTTGTCTGAGGTGATGGTGTTTTAGCAATATTCCTCCTGCTGAAAACCTTCGGAACACCGCTGTGAACTGGGGCTGCTGCTTGTAAGAGCGTGTCTCTTGGCTGTTGAGGATCACAGGGACGAGGTCACTGTGAGCATGAGGGGTAAGGAGCACTCAGCAGACAGTGGGAGTGTGGGCTGAGCAGTTGTCCCCAGTGCCAGCTGTGCCCCAGACACACAGCTGGGCTGCCTCAGGCAGCAGCAATGCAAGGGAGAGTGTGCAGGGAGGGTATGGCAGAAGGGGTGGCTCTGGTGTGTGGCACGGCCGTTGCTGAAGAGCAGTTCCCAGGGCAGGGCAGGCATTTGCAGGCACAGTGCAGGACTGAAGCTGGATGAGAAGAGAGGCAGAAGGACACATCCCCCAGCAGAACAACATGCTGGAGAGGGTGGTGTTGGAGGTGGATTGTTTGCTTGCTGAGAAGTAGGTGTAGGAATATTCAATTAATCCAGATTTTGATAAAGGTGTTGTGATAGAGACATACAGACAAACTAAAAGAACAAAGATGACTGTTATGCTTGCCTGGGACCTGTTAACTTCTGCAATGGAAGCTTCAGCCAGCCAAGTCTCCATCCAAACATGAGCGGTGTCATGGGTGAGGGCTGGTGTATCCCTGGCTCTCATGCCAGTCCTGAAGCTGGCCCAGGTTACCCAGGGCAAACTGCTCTTGGTTTTTGATGTGTCAGGTCTCTGCCACAGCCCTGTTTCTGCATGCAGACTTCAAGGTTTCTCCCTTAAACCTTTTCACGTGAATAAGCAAGATGAAAATAGTTTGATGTGAGCATTTCTCGATTCAAAAGATGCATTTCTTTCCCCCAGTCTGAATCACAGGGGAAAAAAAAAAAACCTGTCAGCATTTCAGCCACAAAGGATATAAAGCTGATATTATACTTTGTAAAACAAGTGGTGCAAACTAGAGCCGTGTATAACGCTGAGTGGGCAACTCTGCAGCTAAAGTACAATAGATTATCTCAGGCTCGAGCAGTGAGGACCATCAGTCATGTGGTTTCCAAGAAACTGAAGATTTAGACAGAGAAATGACTTGCAGAGAAAAACTGTGACTAAATCAGGAAAGAAAAAAGTGCATTGAGACTGAGAGCTGCTAAGTAACATGGCCTGGGCAGCACACTTCTAAAACATACCTCTTTTTTAGTTTTTCCTAGGGAACCAAATCTGTGTGGTTTATCTAAATTCCTGTCTTGCCCCCAGAGTTTTTGTGAAGGCTAATTGAATGAGAAGCAAGATAAAACCAGGTTGTAAGTGGCTGCCTTACGGGATTCCCAGGGCTCTGGGGCCCTTGGGCTCGCTACGAGCTCTCCATTCCCCTTGCAGAGCCAGGCTGCTCAGTACAGCAGAGCAGGAGAAAGGCTTCTTTCCCTAAAAAATAATCCCCGTGACAAGATGTGGTGCGAAGAAAGAGGCGGCAGAAGAAAGGAGTTCCCTTTGTCGTTGCTTATTCCTGAAGCGCGCTCTGCGCACCTGACACGCTCGCTGGCTTCGTTCTGGATCTAATGCGAGGAACTGGCACAGTCTGACTGCTGTGGTTAATTTTAAATGCAACACGATCACGCCACGGTACTTGACACATCTCTAAGAGCAACATCATGACACTGTTGACACTGAATGTTCGCTAATGGCATCCGCTGCCAAACTCCGATGTAAAATGAGTGGGATAACAACAGCAGCATTTAAAAAACTTCATTCAAGGGAGCATTTAAAATTTTATCAGCTCTAACTGGCATGGCGGATTTGCAAATGTGGAGAATATCCAGTTTCCGTGGCTTACTCCAAAGCTTCCATGTGCAAGCCAAGGGCAGCTCCACCGTCCTCGGTGCAGGGAAACCCAGAGGAACAGCAGCCCGGAGCACATCCCGGCATCTGTCCTCGCAGCACGGGGTGTCTGGCTGGACTGATGCGAGGGCCTTGCTCCTTCTTCTTCTTCTAAGGAAAAAAAAGGGATTTTTTCCTCTAAAAAAAAAAAAAAAACACACCTTAGTTACTGGATTATTAGTGGTCTTAAAGTAGTTGCATAGATATTTCAGGACATATCACTCTAGCTTTTCAGTCAATAAAATAAAATGCAACAAGACAAGATGAAAATCGAAGTTCTATAAATAAATATGGCTGAGTTACTCATTAGCTAATGATCTGTTGGTGAGGATGCAAGCAGAAAAGAATTACTTGTTTTCCGTGTGGTTGCTGTGGACATTTCCAAGTGTGAATGCAGTTATATTGGCTTAAATTTTATACAAATGTAACTTCATTCATACTTCTGCTAAAATAAGCTACTTTTTAAAAATTTGATACTTTTATTTAAATATTTATACAAAAACTTGGTGAGTTTCAAAACACACCCTTAGTTAGGGCACTCATGTAAGTCAGCAGGGCCCCTACTTTCGGTGAGAAAAGAATTGTAGGGAAAGATATTTTTCTGTACCAGTATTTCAAATCCTGCTCCCTCCCAGTAGGGAACCGTGGTAGAACTAATCAACATGTTTGAGTCCCAGTGGGTTTCCTGTATCTGTATATCAGTGGCATTTGAGATTTAAACATTATGCGTGCTGAAATTTTTATTTGGGAGGAAGGTTACGGTTTTAAATATTTTTTTTAAGTGGTTCTACTCACAGAAACAGGGTTTGCAGGACTTTAAGTACTCTAGGGAATCTGTTATTCTGCCTGTACAGCCTGCAGTGGGAATCCTGAGTGGGGCTTTGCTGCACAACCTCAATTCAGTGATGATGATAATAAGTTCCTCCAGTTGTTAAGTACGGCTAATAAAGTTGAAAAACACCTTTTGAAAAATGATTAGGTAGATAATAAAGTATGTCAACTTGAAAATATGCATTCTTCATGTGATGACTGGAGATAGTTTATCACTTTATGAGTGACACATCCATTTATAAATATTTATTCTCTCCAGTGGTACTGATAAATCTTTTGAGCCTATAAGCCCATTGATACATACGCAGTAATATCATTTGTCTTTCCAATGCATTTTATTTATTATTGACTAATTGCCTGCCAGATTGTAAATATGATAGGGGTGGCATTGTGCTTTGATTAACTGTATGTTAAAGTACCCAGAGGAATTTAGATCTAGCTCTGAGCAAAGACATCCAAGGCAATAAATTGTATATTTTGAAATCAGCTATGCAGTATGGAGCTGCAGCACTAGTTAAACAAGCTGAGCAGAGGCATTTTTCAGAGCAGTTTATTTTGATTAATGGGTTCCCAAAAGCCTCTTGCTGCTGTTTACAATGGATTTGCTGTAATATTTACAATAAACTGGGGTAAGTCAAGAGAGTTTTAATGTACTTCGGCAGGTTACTCGCACTTCACAAGCCCGGGGCCAGGAGCACAGTACAAAGTCAAACGCGTAAATGTTTTGTCCTTCTCTTTTCGGCACACACGTGGGGTGTTTTTCTTCTTCCTCCTCCTTCACCTCCCCTCTCAGCCATTTTCTTAACCAAATGTTTAAAACCGGCTTAACACATCTTGAACCATCTATGTGATGACTGGAGATAATTTATCACATTAGAGCTGACACGCCATTTATAAATATTTATTCTCTGTGGTGGCACTGATAAATGGGCTGAGCAGGGGGGCCGCCGGCAGAGGCTCATGGCACTGCTCCCTCCTCCTCCTCCTCCTCCCAGTACGAACCAGTCTGGACCAGCACCACCCTGGGCCAGCGAGGAACGCGGTGAGGGCGGCGGTGCCTCTTAACTCCATCGGAACACTGGAAATCAAGACATGCACGGCCTCATTAACCAGCTGCTCTCCTGTCCCTGTAATGAAATTCGAGGTTTCTCATGGCACAGAAGCTGTCGAGGCAGGAGGTCTGGGATCTGGGCGGCTCCTGACACCCACCGCAAACACACGAGTGCTTGCTCACCTCTTCTGGTTTTTGTGTCTTGAACAAATGTTATGGTGCTGCCCAAACAGAAATCCCCGCTTGCCTGAAACGTGGCACAAGAGGGGTGATGTGTTAGGATTCGAGATGCCTGCAGGCGCTGCCAGCCCCTCTGCTCACCCCCTCTTCCCTAAAAACTGAACCAGCTCGTCAGGCCGCAGTTATGCACCGTGTAATTTGACAGAAATTCTATTGTAATTAGCACCCGCTAATCACTGTCAGTAACGTTAGTTAGCTAATTGTACCTTGGGCAGAAAAAGGCAAAGCAAACCCAAACCTCGCACATAATTTTGTTGGAACGGATGAAACAGCAGCTTGCGTGTGTTCCTGGGAGGGGTGTGGCCAGGGAGATGGTGACATGGGCTGGGGTCTCCTCTTGAGTCCTGCAGAAACATCTCCCTCGAGGACCTTGTGGACCTTCCCCACAGGCCTGGTGACCTGAACCTGTGGGTAGTGTGTGGGTGCTGCTCTGTAAGCGGGCAGGAGGAGGGTGAACTTTGCAGGACTGGTGCAAGAAATCCCCAGGATTAGAGAGCTCCAGAGACAAGAATGAAATCAGGAGCCGGGGATAGGCCAGGTGAAGGAAAGGTTTGGCATTTCCAGCTAGGGGAAATGGCCTTGTTCAGTTTTTTTTTGTTGTTCTTAACAGTTGTTTCTTTACACTTAAGGAAACAGGGAGTGCCATTCACCCAGAGCTGTCCAGCAGCCTTTCCTCTGTGGATGCAGGATAACCTAGCTCTCTTTGATTTCCATTATGCTTTCCAGTGGATCTGAGATGTAATTAATTAATTGATTTTTGCTGCCAGTCCCCTAATTAACACTAAATAAAAATTCATGCCAGGGTTAATAGCTTTAAAGGTTGGAGGCAGGAGCTTCTGGTGCTCAGGTCCTCTGCCCGTTCAGCAGTGTATTGGGGTTATAGTCCCTGCCATGCTTGTAATTCCTAATCAATTGAAAGTTAATTTTGTTCTTAACAGAAAGGCAGCTAGAAATGGGTTACTGTTACACAACTGGTTTTGTTTTATGGCCTTACAGGGCAATGTTCACAGCAGTTATAACACCACTGGGCAAACTGGGATAGCATGGCAAGGACACGATCTTGTTGTAACACAGTCCTCCAAACCAGTGAGATTTACACCCTATGCTCCCAATGCTTCCTGTAAAGGCTGTGCTCTTTGCTCTTCAGTGTACTGGGGATTTACCATGTGGATCCAACATTTAGTGTTTGTGTGATGCTTTGAAGCTCTGAAGTGCTGGTTAATATGACGTGTCGCCAGTGGAATTTTACTTAGGTTGTTTTTATCCATTATCTCTTACTAGACAATAAAATGACAACAAACTAGACAGAATTAATGAAAACATTGCTTTATGTGTTGGTAAAATGAATTACCTGAACAATCTCGCTCCCAACATGGGAGCAGGAATGTTGAAATGCCTCCAAGACCTAGACTGAGCCTGGGAAAGGTGGCCAGTCCCCACAGCACTAATTAAGGCTCCTGGATCTTGGTGAGCCACTGACCCCTTGAAAATGTCCCTGTGGTAATGATGAGAAAAATTATAAACATTCTCTAGTTCTCTTAGAAAATGAAAGAGAAATAAGAATGAGATTTTCTATCTGACTGCTGCCTTCACTTTTATGCCCCTGTGACTATTTGGCTCAACATCTTCCCTTCCCTGGCCAGACATGGTGCAATCACTGAAGCTCATTCTAAAGTGTATAAATTGAGAGCCAACATCATGAGCAGTGAAACAGGGCCCTGTTTGACAAACTGATGTTTGTTAAAGACCTCTGCAGGGTGGCCATGAGATTGTGCATGAACATTCTTTTCAATCAATTAAGAATTGAGTTTATGAAGCGGGATTGAAGCATTCAGGTATGAATGTGTATGTCCAAGGCAAACACCCTATAATTCCAAGTGTTTTTCGCTGTGTTTGGGCAAACACCTGAGAACATCCACCCAGTGCCTTCCAGGCTTTAAAACTTGGGTTTTTTGAGCTACAAGGTGGTGCAAGTTGCAAGGTGTTTGCCAGAGTGTAGCAAGCTCTGTCTCAGTTGGGATCACTAGAGCTAATCCCCAAACATTCAACTCTGATTTTATCTTTTTGTTATCAACTTTGTTCTTTGATCCAACTGGAGTATCAGTTCCATGCTCTTACTTTAATGATCTGCTGCTCATTTGCTTCTCTGAGCAAATCCTGTGCTCTGGATGCTGCCAGCCTTTCACCCTGGCCATACTAATACATAATGCAGGTGATAAAAGCCAGTGTAACAGAAAAGAGGTCCCAGGGAGAATACAAACCATGACAAAATAAGAAGGAAGCAGATGGTTAGGTATTAAACTGCAGTAATAAAATAACATCTGGCAGAAGATCACACACACGCACTGACGCCCATCTGAAGAGTGCACTGATTTAAGTAATATGTTTCTCATTTTGGTGCAATTAACACCAAAATTTGCATAGCAAACAGTGGCAGAGCACACAGAAGCTTCTTTTGAAAAATGCAGTCCAAATATGTCTTTTCTACAAGGAGACTGGGCATAGCAGATGCTGATGGATTTCTATGCTGTGGTGTAAAGCAATTAATGAGTCATACCTTCCTGCTGGCCAGAGAACCCATTACTCTGTTTACATGCAGCCTGGCAGATGTACTTGTTTGCAGGGCTGGAAATTAAAAGATAAAGGGGGAATAGGATTTGACCACGTGGGACATCGCTCCTCCCTGTGCTGTAGAGAGAAAGATGCTGTACAGACTAGGTAAATACCTACAAGCCCGTGGAGGCAAATCTGAGTGCCTCAGTTCCTCTCCCAAATTTCCCTCTGTGCAAGCTAGGGAAAGAGAAACCTTGGGGCTGGGTTTTTCAAAGGAAGTTGGAGGGAAGATGAAATCCCCACCCTGTTTAGCACGCCACGGGCAGCACCAGATACCCTGCAGGCAGTGAGGTGGTGCCTTTCACAAGCCCTGACGTGCCCACAAACCCAGCCCAGGGCCAGCCCAGCCTGATGAAAAAAACACCGTTTAATTTGTGTTGCTGAGCACATGGGGTGCTGACAAAGGGATGTGCTGGGAAAGCTGCTGGTGGGAGCAGCGGGGAGCCACAGGGTGGTGGGGATGGATGGCCATCAGTGCAGGGCTGACTGAGCTGTGTCCTCCTGGGCCTTTACAGAGGGAACGGAGCTGCTCCACGGTGGAGCTCACAGATCCCTTCACCACCAGCTTTCAGAGCACCTCAATGACTGAATGCACAGGAATATCACAGTGGGGAGGGTTTGGGAGTGAGCTGTGTGAGGGCTCCCAGGGGACCCTCCTGCTGTACACACCCACCCAGCAGTGACAGCCTGGGGGCAGAGCCTCAGCCACCCGCTCTCCACCCGCTCCACTGCACAGCTGTGCTTGCAGCTCAGGGACAGAGAGCTGCTGCACCTCCTGCACGCTGGAAGGTGTGTCTGGAGCGCTTTGGGATGCTCCTTTCTCCACAGCAGGACGTGGTGCCCCAACCTGAGCAGCTCCTGCAGAAGCACAGGGCAGTGCCCTGGGGAAGCAAGTACCTGATAAGTTGCCAGTGGTTCATTCATAAGAAGACCACGCAAATAACAGCAGGTTGCAGATGTGTGAGGGGCTGTGTGACAGAAAAGGTGCCCTGTGCTCTGCTCCAGCTTAGGAAGTACCAGATTTCTGCTGCTAAGAGCTGGGCTGCACTGGAGCCTGGCATGTGTTTCAGCTCAAACGACATTTCCATTGGAAAACTTCCAGTCTAGCTTGGAATAACAGCAACTTTGTTTTGCAATTCCCTGGGAAGCAGAGTTCTGCAGTAGAAAAGCATGGGAAGAGCTCAGCCTCCACGCACCTGCTTGTCCCTAGGAGCATAGGGGGGATATGGATGGCAAACATCAATCCACAGCTCTGCCATCCAGAAAGATCTGACCATCTGAGCTGGGCCTGGCTGCTGGAAAATCCCATACATTGAATTTTCTCAGTGTAATTGGCTTTAGTGATGTCCCAACGTGCTGCAGTTGGCACTGCTGTCTTTGCAGGGCAGCCAGGCCAGCTGAGCAGCCACAGCATTCCAGGGAAGGGAAAGTGTATTTCTTTCTGTTTTGGTGTGTTCAGTGAAAGGCCTGATCTTGCTTCTTTTGAAACCAGTGACAATAGTGCCATTGATTTCCCTGGAAGAAAGGAGTGGGAACACGTCTAAAGTTCTTCTTCTTTCAACAAAATGGAATAAAAGAGGCGCTTTCAACACACCTTTATTCCAATTCCTTCTGCCTTTTGTATAGAGGTTATCTGCTGGAAGTCTGCATTGCCCCACGCACAGAGAGATCCAGATTTTGACATGAGCCTGAATGCCATCACAAAATTTTAAGTGAGAATGTAGTGATTTACTTCCATCAGTACAGCATTTAGATCATGTGGTGTCTACTTTCCTATGACAGTCTTTACAAGCAGGAATAATAAGGAATGCTTTCCTGGTATATGCTCCTCTTAGAGCAGTAGCAGATCTAGGACACTAAGAGAAAAAAGTTGAGGGGTGAAAGCTAGAGGGATATTTATGGTGGAAAGAGTTATTTGTATTAACAGAAATATGCACTACTGCAGCATCTCTGAAGAACAGCTGGCAGAATTTTGCAGTTTCAGGGATTGTGATGTGAACAGCAAGCTTTTTGCAGTATTTAATTGTCTTGAAATCTGATTTCCAAAGGTAGCAGCCTTAATTTCATTCGTGCTTTGCTGGGGATCCCATGAGAGTGTGAGCTTCAGTGTCCAGTGAATCAGGAGATGGCCACACGCTGTGGGCTCAGGCTCATTGGGAATCGCTCTCTCCTCGCTGGGCTTTGGGTGGAGCCTTTGACTCTAAAATGGGTGTTATTACAATAGCCTTCATTCTTATTTCTAAGGAAATAGAGCATTTGAGGAAGTGCTGCTGCCAAACCCAGGGGATGCATGTTTGCTGGGCAGTTTCCCTGCTCCTGCCCCTGGACCACCTCCTCCCTCTGCCAGCCTGCAGCCCGCAGGGATATGGCAGCTCTGACCCCTTTGAGCCA
Source organism: Myiotriccus ornatus (assembly GCA_036023395.1). Taxonomy (NCBI): domain Eukaryota; kingdom Metazoa; phylum Chordata; class Aves; order Passeriformes; family Tyrannidae; genus Myiotriccus; species Myiotriccus ornatus. The sequence goes on from JAYRBT010000037.1 coordinate 7,818,387, forward strand.
GTGTTCATGGCTCAGGGTATCGTGGTCCCACAGATTCCCAAAACACTCGGCTGCACGGGCAGAGCCACTGAGAACAAGCCAACATCCTTCCCAGAATAACTCCAACCAAATCTGTACAAGCAAATCTCTGGCCCGGGGACCCCTGGGGTCACTGAGCTCTTCTGGCTGCAAAAGTCTCACACTGAGCACATAACCTTTACTTTTGCTGGGTTTCTGCTGGGTTTAACCACTCCACTGTAGTGCAAAATGGGGCTCTGATGGTGGCTGAGGAGCAGGCAAAGGGGTCAGTGTGGAAACATTTGCAGAGAAATTTGCTGTTTCAGCTAGTTTTACTTTGGTTTTGCATTTCCCCGGGTTAGTTTCTAAAGATGGTTTAATTTCTTATATGCTGTCTGTACTTTGCTTGTATTTCTTCTCTTCAGCCTCCCTCAATGATATCCTGGTGCCTGCCTTCTCAGTAATAATAGCTGCAATATATTTAATAGCTACCCACTGCCAGCCTCTCTCAGCCTTCTCCACGGTTCCAGATGCATAATGCATTTCCCAGCTAGAAATCAGACCTCGCTGGGATCTGCCCTCTTGAAAAAACTCCTTCCTGGCAGGTTCCTTGGCTCGGTGGGAATTAGTGTGTGCAGAGGCAGGGGAGAAGTGATTTTCTTTCTCTGTTTGGGTGTGAAGTACAAGGCTTGGAGCTATATCAGCTGCTGCTGGCAAACAAGGTCCCCTTATTCATCCAAAGCAGGGCCAAAATTAGGTGTCCTCTCTGCAGGGTCACTGATGGGACGTGTTGTCCTGTCTCCAGCCATCCAAGCCGCTGAAGAGCAGAGGTGCAGGGATGGAGCTGGGTGATACGATGGAGAGACAGGAAAATGCAGAAAACAGTGTAGCAAGAGCCTAAATAAAGAAAATGTATTAAATCTTCCTGTGGTGAGCTCAGCCCAGCTAACCCAGGCTGACCAAAAGCACCTTGGTGTGGCAAACCTGACTTGTCAAAGGCACCTGGTCTGACCAGCCTCTCACTCTATCCTAAAAAAATTGCTGGCTATGAGGGCCATGGGTGGGTTGCATCTACCTTAAAGTTTAATTTCTTCAGGACAAAGAAAAGTAACTTCATCATTTATTGCCTATATGCAATCAAAGAATGATTTAAAGCAATTTGCTCATGCAAATTTCTGCACCTTCTGATGTCCTTCAGGACAGGCTGGTTTTCAGAGGAGAAACTCATCAAACGAATCGATGAAGACTTAATTAAAAAAAAAAAAATAAAGGAAAAGAAAAGGCCGTGGCAGAGCTGGGAAATGAACCCAGGAATGTTGACTTTGAACTACATGAAACCAGTTGCACTACAGTAGCATGCTTGGTACTTTAGCTTGGTTTTCAGCCACGGCTTTAAAGTTTGGCCAACAAAGTTAAGAAGTCAGGAGGGGGGTAATTTCTGTTCTTCAGATGAGAAGACTGAGAAATCTAAAAGCCTGGTGCTCACAATAACTTATTATTGCTCTTTATTTGATGGAGTGACTCATATAGCACATAGCTTCAGGAGCAGGTTTGGGGAAAGCTATAGCTGAAAACACAGCCAGCTGTAAAAAGCTAGCCATTTCCTACACAGCATCGACTTCAAAAGAATAAAATAGATGTCTTCTTTTTTTCTGTCCAAAAAGTCACTGCAGAAGCAGCTTTCTTTTGTTATCTCCCAATAAATGTGTCTCTGTAATAGTGGAATTTACTGCTGGGGGTGTGTGTTTCTCACCACTGCTTCCCCTTACAAAGGAGCTAATCTATCTTGTGCTGCGAGAAGGCAAATGATGTCATGTTTCCTGTATTTCAGCCTACTTTCCAGCTGCTGCAGAAAGGCAGGGCTCTAGGTAAACATTTCACTCTGCAAGAGCAGGGCAGGAGCTGCTGGCTCTGGCTGGGCTGGGTTGGTGCTCCGGGAGCAGGACGGGCAGTCACGGCACTTCTGACCCCTCCACGCCGGCCTGGATTGGCTTTTCCCGCTGGGCTGCCTGACTGCAGCCCTCGATGGGCAGCCCAGGCACAGGGGGTGAAGCAGGCTGGGCTGCAGCACGGGGGACCAGCATTCCTGCCCCATATGCCCTGCCCTGGCGGGGCAGGAGCTCGGCAAGTCGGGGCGCTCTGCCTTGGCACGGCCCGGTGCCCAGAGGTGGCAGAGCACCGCCTGGACTAGTTTTACTTCCAGCAAGAGAGTCCTTGACATTCATTAAGGCTAAATTCACTCTCACATTTTAATCAATGAAATGGAAAAACAACAAAATAGGAATGCATAAGCAAGCCTGACTTCTTTTTTTTCCTCCCAACCTCCCCCCCCCCTTTATATCAGCAGTTTAACAAGCCCAGGATAACACCCTCCTGCATGCTGGATTCGCCCAGGCAATTATCACAAATGCAGATTGAATAATTACACATGCAAAGACCCGTCTGGTACCTGCCACATGCAATGACTCAATCCCTGTGCAGGTGCAGGGCTCTGCCTCCTGCACACGCTCCCCCTGCGCAGCGAGGGGCTGCCGAGCACCCACCTGGCTGGGGGCAACAGACTTTCCCTTCCCCAGGATTGCTGTCTGCAGCTCTGCCTCTCTGCAATTCTGCCCCTCCGCCTGTGCAGCAGCAAAATACGACTTTCCTTATATATCACACCTTGAGTGCCATACAAGAAAATAAAAATGAGTAACAGCTTGTTTCCTAGCCCTGGATGGAGCAAAAATTTTGATGAATGGGCAGACTACTTGCATGAAAAAGAGCATGAATAATTTGCAATGAATAATATTCAAGTGCTACCTTTTTTTTTTTTTTTTTCCCACTCATAAATCGCTTGCAAATTTTTTTCCCCCGAGCTGTGAGTCACCAGAGCAAATACAGAGCAGCTTGTTGGAAGCATTTGTTTTCTGCTCCTCTGAGCTGTGGTTAGATGTGCTGGTCACTCTGATGGATGGGGAAACTCATCCTGGCATGTTTCTTCAGTAGACACCTCATGATTCCTGGGGCTTTGCATGTATTTTTTTTCACAAGCAGCGACAGATGCAGAAAAAGCTGTTTGTTTGCTACTGTTTGTAATTGATAAATTACTGCTTCTGTAGGTCTCAGCCAATACTGGAGCTTGACAGAGACTCAAGTTAAGAATGAATTATGTTACGAAAAATATCTGTAGATCTTTATGCTGCTGCAGAGTCACAGTTCACCATTTCCCCCTCATTTCTCTGGAGCTTTGCTGTTAAAAAATAACATCCCTCTCTTTGTGGAGAAGTTTTGGGGAGGTGGAGGGAGAGGAAGGGAGTGATGGGTCATGGGTGAGGCTATTCCTCATCCCTGCCACTGTTTGCCCTGCCTGTATTAATAGAGCAGGTTGCCGTTTCTGCCCTGCTCCCACGTGGGACAGCCGGGAGTTTGATTTCTCCCTTCCACTCCCCTGCCTTTCACCACCTCGGCTGAGGGACTCTGTCTCTCTCACCCTTTCCTCCCACGGGGAGGGTGTCCTGGGCAGGGTGTGCAGGGGGGACAGGCTGTGGGAAGGGTGGAGATGGGAGAGGTGTTTCCACTCTGTCCCCTGTCCCTGTGCATCCCTGCCCTGTGCCAGCAGCTCAGCCCAGGGGAGGGACAGAGGCCAGCCCCTGACCTGTGGATGGTTATTTGCATGTGAGCTGCATCTCACCTGGTGTTTTTCACCTGGAAAAAAACCCTGTGCAAGCCTGTGCAAGCTGGTGTGTAACCCTGCCCTGCCTTCACTGGCTCCTCTGGGCAAGCTGAGGCCAGGAGAGGGGAAGGAATGTGCCGGAGGTCATTGTGTCATGACCAAGTTGTCCTGCTCCTGGTTCTGGGCATCATGTGGACACTGCTGCCTAAGTTATTTTGGAATTCCCCCCCACACCTCTCCCATTTTCTATTCCTTTTCCGTGGACCTTTTCTAATCAGCTGAGATACTTTCCTCTTTTCTTCTGTTCCTTGAACTCTAAGCAGTGTGAAGGAATGACCTCTCTTTCGTGCACATGATTGCATTTTAAACTTTAATAGCTTCCATACCCTTTCCTAGGAGGTGCTCTGCTCAGCTCACATTTAGGGAGCAGCCAGAATATGATGGAAAAGTACAGTCTCCGTATCAGATCTTCTTCTGCATGACGGACACTTCAAATTTAAGCTACACTTCTTTCTAAGCTGAACATATGTGGGGTTGAGGTTCATCTGACAGAGCACTTCTTGACATTATGCAGCTGTAAGGAAATCTGGTTTGCCTATGAAAAAAATCGGAGCGTGATGTAGCTAATGCTAATTAAGAGATATCTTAATAATGTGCAGTGATTTCTTAATAGCTGCCAAGAGAATAGGCTTAAGGGGAGACAGAGTAACACACCCACAAACCTGCTTTTGCTCTGTCACAATCCTTCCTCTGAAGTGCAGAGGAATGTTTGATTTCTGGGTGTGTTCGTCTGGCAATGAAAACCAAAGCAATCGAGATTGCAACGTTCTGCTTCATCCTAAACTGAATACGGGGTGTTATTTTTTAATGTTTCGAGTTTAATGGCTGATTTGCTCTTAGCACCTCATTTTCACTAACCGTGGCCTTTCTGTGAGCCCAGGGAGATGACTTGGATATACAAGGAATGACTGAGGAGTGGTTTGTTAACGTGGATCCCGGAACGGAGAAGTTAAAGCCCAAATTGCTTCCTGGTTGTGAGAAATGTGATTTGCTCCTGGGTGGAAAGCTCTGCTATGAACTTTGATGTTATGAACTTTGATGTGACAGTAGCTGTTCAAAGGGGTGGGAAAAGGACGTGTGAGAAGTCTGCAAAAATCAGAATAAGGGCTTTTAGCTTATAGATGCTGTCTTTTCCTCTCTTGGAGGAGTTGTCTCTTCTCAGAGGCAATTAACTACATCTAGGACAGGGATCAGCTGAGGTTTCTTCTTTGCTGCTCTTGCAGGAAGAGCCTAAATTGCCAGGTTATGAAAGAGAATTGAAGTGTAAAGAGTGAGGGAGACAGTGGAGCAGAAGTTTAGACCATTCCTAACATCACAGGGAAAGCAAGTGAACACCCCACTGAAAAACAATTTATTGCCTGAAGCAATTGCCATATTTTTAAATTGCCTTTAGTCATTCCACTAGGGCTATGGTGAAAACTCACCACTGAAAAATTCATTGCCAGGCAGTCCTTCTGCTACTGAACCTGGGATTTCTAGACCCTGGTGTTTCCCACCACCTTGGGGACAAGCCCTTGTGGGGTGGGAAGGACACCCAGCAGGCTCTGGTGCTCTGAGGGTGAGGGCATGGCTGCATTGCCGAGATCCTCTTCACCTCCAGGCAGCTCCCCCCATTTTCTCACCACCCTAGGAGGGGTATGAAGACTTCACACTTGGCTGTGGAGTAGAAGACAAGAGTGGAGGCTGGAATCCAACCTGCAGTGGATAAAACACTGGAGTGGTGGCCTGGTCCCCACAAACCCCTCCAGACCACCTCTAAGGTGCAGCTGGCTTTGCTTCCAGCCCCAGCTGAGAGGAATGGCATTCCAGTGCTCACCAGCAGCCCACTGCTGCTTCTCCTCTTAGAGCTCATCGAGCAGTTCAGTCCCTTGAGTTTGCTTTTGATGTAAATCCAGCCGGGAGGGCGTGTTGGGGTGGGAAGTGAGGATATGAGCTGGAACCCCACCTTCCATGTGGAAGTGTAGTGGAGGGTTAGCAGCAGCAAATGATGTCTCTGTGACCTCTGCTTCCTCTGCCATGAGAGTTTGCATTGTGGAGCCACGAATACATAATTCATTCCCACCCACGGGGGAAATGCCCTGGCAGCACAGCACAGACATCCTCGGCACGGGATTGCAGGAAGACAGGAGGTGGATATACAAGATTTAAAGACACACAGCCCTACAGGAGGGATGTGGGAGGTGGATTCTGAGTGGGAATGGAACAATGGTTTCTCCACATATTAACCTGAAAAGGTCTAATGTGAAATTTCTTCCTTTTTCCTCTGCAGACTGGGAAGCGGAAGAGCTGAGTCACCCCTCAAGAAGACATTTCCCATAGCAGATGTTCCACCATGCAATCCTGGTATCTCTTGTTGTTGCTGCTGGTGGAGCTCCTGTGTCACTCCCAGGCCTGGGTGAAGATGGCACAGTCCCATTCCTCCAGTCTCGTTGCTACAGCAAAGATAAACTCCCTGCCCGGTGTTTGCTGCACAAGTGAATCCTCTCTGGGAGCGCCCCTGTCTGTACTGAGACCTTGTCTTTGAAAGGTGATAATGTGAAAAACATCCTGATACGTTTTCAGTGAGGATCTATTTGCATTTGTTATCTGAGAGCCATCCATCATTTCTAACACTGTGGCTTCTGGGTGACTCTTCTGTGCTCCTCTCTGGCACTGTGTGCCAGCTTTATGCCAGTAATCTTGGATGACAGTTATAGAGGCCTGAATTCATCCCCCATTTCTGTTATATATTGCCTGTGATTTAAAGCCACTTTAATATATATTACCTGTGATATAAAGTCACTTAATTGTCTTGTTCCTCATCTGTAACATAATACTGCATTTTTCCTCCCTGTCATCTGCCTGCTCTCCGTGGATCAGGTGGTGGTCCAGGCAGGCCTCTCTTGGGTGCAGGTGTCTCAGCAGACTGCTTGGAACCAGTAAAGAACTTTGGATGATTAACTTCTGATTTTGGAACTAAAGATATTTCAGTTTCCCCCAGTTCACTGCTAACCAGACTGCGAGCTGCATGAGATTTTCTGCAGTATTTAAATCCCAACTTCTTGACTTCGCTGATTATGTGAGAATCCTGGCTCCTGGGTTTTCTGGATTCTTTTTGTCTTGTCTTTTAAAAGTACATCACTAACACCAGTGCAAAAAAGACCCAGAGAGCGACGTCCCAGAGGGCTGGAGTCTGTTATTTCTTCAAATACAAAGAAGTTTGGGCAAATGTCATGACTCTCCCCAGGCTCAACAGATCAGTCCTTGCATGGGGATGGACCTGTGCAGAACTAGCACTGGAGCCAGGAGAGAAGCTACTTTTCCTGCCTGCAGACCAGCTGAAATCCACACAAATCCATTCAACACACAGCAGAGGCAAAAAAAAAAAATGAGGTCATCAGTGACCCAACCAAGCAAAGCAAAGTCCTGCCAAAAAGCACCAAACACCAAGGCCTGGGGGAAGCGCTGGGAGATGTGCTCAGGGCACACAGGCAGCAGCACCCAGGGGCTGGGAGCACAGAGTTTCTGCTGCTGCAGAGTATGTACCTCAGTAAATGTTTCTCTCATACAATGCATGTATTTGGTGTTAAGAAATTGCATCTGGGAAAAAATAATATATATACATATTTAATGGAAAAATTTTAGAGCCAAGAAAAGTCAAACCTCCCTGCTCAGGCTTCCCTCTGTGTGCTCCGAAACAGCCACAAGAGTCAAAGTAAGTTATGTATATGTGATCTCCTATATTAAAGGAGCTACATTCATATCTTTCATTCTCAGCCTCCACCTCCTCCTATTCAATTTACAGTCTAGACTGTTTAAAAATACCTTGTTACTGGTTTTCTTTTTCCTGTTGGGAAAGGGCACTTGTGAGACAATGCTCTCCACTGGAGATTACACAGATCTGTTGCATGTTGCTGCATGATAACAGAAGAGGTTCTAGCAGGCTCCAATAGGTAATAAACTGCGAAGGCATAAATTGCATATGATTAAACCTTTGATGGTGGGCTGTTAGGAATTCCCAGTGCAACGTACCATGCTGCCTTTTACATCAGCCCTAACAATGGCACTCCCAGACTTGTTGGCTCCAAGGGGTTAATTATACATTATGGATTAAAACAATGCAAGGATGCTTGTTAATAAATGGTTGCACAGTAACCCTGCGTGACTCCCTTACTGCTGCTGCCAATTTGCAACACTCACCTGGGGCAAGGTAGGAAAAGCTTGTCATTTCTCACCCCTTCCACTCTCTTCCCCTCCTCCTTGCTGGTTTGTTTTTTTTTTTCCCCATCTGCAACATCAATTTGCTCGTCAAGGAGGCTGACAGGTGAAAAGCCTACCTGATTATTGAAACTGTAAGGTCAAAAGGAATTGAATCCATCTGCCAGGGATGGCAGTTTACAGGCAGGGCTGGGCCAGGGCACACACAGACGAGGGGCAGGTGAGGCAGGCAGAGGACACTGGGAGGGATAAAGCAGGGGCTGATAAAGAGGGTCAGAGAGGAGGTTCTGGTGTTTCTCCTGGGGATGAGGGGCTTTGTGCCTTGGTTCTCAGCCAGAGCATTGGCTGGGGAAGCTGGTGATTGTTCCTCCTTCCTTTTGCTGTCCTGACTCCAGAAGCCTGAGTGCCTTTTTATCTGCCAGAAACAACCACTTACATCAGAGAGGTAAGCTGAGATAGGGTGTCTGCTTAAATATTAGAAACTAAATGCAGATGTCATGCCATGCCATAAGAAACACTTCTAGAACTTCTGAGTTCTCTCTTGTTGCAAAGGACTTTAACAAGCTGAATTAACATCCATAAACCTGGAATTGAGTTATGCTTTCAGCATTGCAGGTTTGGTACTTTTGCCTTCTTAAAAATAGCTTGAATAAAATGAAACTCTGGAAGCTCTACTCTCCTCTTCCCCTCCTCTTCTGGGTGAAACCTGCCCCGCTGCGTGATCACAAATCCAAACCTGTTCTCTCTCTGTTTATGATGATAAACTTCCCTACCTGCAGCCTGAAGGTACCAGCGAGTCTGAGTTGGTGAGGACCTCTAAACACTCTCTCCAGCAGACTTAGTGCTGGGTAGGTCTGGGATGCTCAAGGGGTAGCTGGAGTTGAGCAGCTGAGCCACGCAGAAAACCTTGATAACAAACATTTGCATCCAAGGCTTTTCCTTTTCTTTCCCCCTAGAATGGTGTGAGATTTGTCTGGGAATCTCCTGCCCTGGCCTTGGAGAGCCCCTGTGCTGTCAGCGTGCAGGAGGCTGCTGCTTGGGCTGGTGTCTGCTGGCTCTGAACACGAGAGATTTTGTTTATGCAGTTTACAGAATTGCTCTGTGCAGCAGTGTGTGATCATCCCAGTGAGTAGCTGGGGAGCCAGTATTCATCTTCTGGAAGCTGAGCTAATCGAGCAGTGCTTAGTGAGTCTGTGTCCACATCCCCATGCAGCAACCAAGCCCTGCCAAAATCCTGGCAGAGCCTGCTTACAGTCCTTTTCCAGGCTGAAGGAATGTTTGATGGCTTAAGGAAGGGGAAAAAAAAAATACTGGAGGCAGCATATAGTAAATAAGACTTTGACCTTATCTGAAGCATTCCTGGGCACTGAATCTAGCCAAGGACTCTTGAATAAAACAAACCTGAAGTTTCTAGGCCAAGTAGGTTTTGAGATATGGCTCTTCGATAAATTGTTGGAGGAATATTTCAAAGGCTGAATTGCACCTCATTTTTCAAAGTTCCATATCTCACAAACACCTTGTCTGATCTGCCACAAACTTTGTCAATAAATTACCCCCTGGCTACTGATTGCATATGCAAAGTTTTGAGCAAAAAAAGCTGCACAAATCTTCACTCTTATCCTAAACACCTCCCTTCCAGGATGCAGCCCCTCCTCCCCTAAATATTGGCAGAGCTCTTGGGTGTTACTTAAAAAAAAATAAGAATCTGTGAAACCCAAAGTGGTTAGTGCTGAATGGAAAGGCATAGAGCTTGCTATTTTCAAGTTCTTAATTATGAGGAACTTGGATAAAATAGGAAGTTTGAAACTAAGTACTTTTAGGTTTCTTTATTTCGTGGATGAATATCAGGAGAGCAAAAGTAGAGCGAAGGAAAAGGCAAGGGGATTTGAAAGAGGAGCAACAAATAAGTCTAGGACAGCAACTGAGCAGGGAGTCAGTAGTGCTTAGTGTCATCCTCCATAATTTTTATTCATAATTATTAATCTCAAGGCACTATGGCTCTCTGGCAAATGCATTCCTAGAAAAAGGGCTTGATAAATCTGTGCTTCTACTTCAGAAACACTTGGTTTCTCCCCATTTGTACAAGTGCAAAGATAAGCCTTTTCCAGGATCTGCACTTGGATCACCTGCACTGGCAGCACTGTCCAGCAACAATGGGACAATGATCCTGTACTCCCAGTGATTTGGGGCATGATATTATAAGGATTCAAATTATTTAATGATTTCATAACAGACTAAAGATACTTTGCATGCTTATGCTTATGACGATTACCTCTTTTTGCCCTGCTTGCTCCCAAGGAAGTACAGGAATCATGGATTTTACTTTTCCTCATAGCTGGATCCTGTCCGGAGCCCCTCAGTTTTTCAGGGGTAAAAATTTCAATTAAGTTTCACAAAATGAACAACTTCTCAGACTCGGGTATTTAATCCACACTTTTGTGTGTGGCACTTGTAATAAGTTTACAAAGTCATCACTCCCCCAAAACACCAAGGAGGGGTTTGGGATGTTCTCTTTTAAGATCTCAGTGATCTGTTAACACGTTTCAAGTCAACATTTCTAAAGAACCAGAAGTAACTGAGTTGGGGAAGCGTTTTCATCTCCAATCAATTATTTCAGCAATTGTGTTAACTCTCAAATTGAAATCCTATCCATTCTCATTACACCGCTATAATCAATATCAGTAATTTAGAAGTTGGGGAATATCTTCATTAATATCCCCTGCTAAGTGGGGTTTAAAAGTCATTGCATTATTATCCAGCTATTATTTTGTCACAGTATGAGACTTAAAAGTAATTTTTCAGCATGCTGATACGCCTTGCTAACCCATACCAAGCTGATAAACACCTAAGAAATCAGTGAATAAGCAAGCACCACTTAAAATGCTTTTTCATCAGACAGGGGGGGTTGTTTCAAGCTGCTGCCCAATAGCAGCACTTTTGAGCAGAGCCATTCCCCTTTGGCTACAGCAGTCACAGAATGACCACACGTGGTAGCAGAGGGGACCACGCTGCTGGCAGGGTGCATCTGGAAACTTGTGTGGGAAACTGTCCTAAGCTGCGTGTGAGATCCAAGAAAACCCCTGATGGAGTGAGTGTGTGGTTTTCACGGGAAGCTGTGCATGATGGGACTCCAGGGTTGGCCCCATCCATCACGAGTCGTGGCTCTTATCTCTGCGATGCATAGAAGATACGGTTTATGAAAAAGCTCTAGGTGATTATTTGCTTTTCTTCTCCTCTGCATATGTGTCAGGAGTTGCTTAGAGCAAGCTTTGTGTTTGCTGGTGGCACGTGAAACAATATCTTCCAGGAAACTTCGGAATTATTTTATGAAGTGTAGTAATAAAAATATCCATGTGGTGCAGCCCATGCAAAATAACACTTCTGGCTTGGAGCAGTATGTACAGTTTCTGCAGTGCACAGTGCTTTCACAAGAAACCCTTGCAGATGGATTTTATCTCCCTGCTATTTTAATGTCCATTTCTCAACCCCAAGGAGCTTTTTTTTCTAGGGGGGCTGTAGAAGTGGCTTTGCATGACAGCCCTTCCCAGCTCGGATCAGGGCTGGTTCGCACTGGGGTTGGCCCTGCCGGGTTGCACCCAGCACAGTGCTCCTGGGGAGACCCCAGAAGCCTTGCTGAACCCACTGACTGGGGGCTGTGGGGCCCATCTGCAGGGCTGGAGCTCTGGGGGTGGGTGGTGCTGCTCCTGATGGGATGTGCAGGGCTGAGGCTGTGGGAAACCGCTCGAGGCGTGGTGGGAAAATCCTGCAAGGGAGGCTTTGTTTCCCGGGAGGACTCTCCCAGAGGGATGATCTGGACCACCTTTGAAGAGAAAAAGAGCAGAATACACTCAAGATCTGTCATCTCATTAACAGAACTCAGGTAGGGGATTTGCTTTGTAGCTTCTGCTGCTGTGCTCTGTGAGGAGTTTGCTGCGTGCTCGGTAAGGATCCTCCTGTGGCAGCAAGGACCTGATCTTTCTGCTGGTCTTTTGAGATCTGCAAGGTTTGACAGGATATGAGCAAGGCCAGCATGCCCAAAGGAAAAGCTGGGCAGTTGTTCCGGGTTGGCATTTCTAGATCTGATGAGGGATCACATGCAAATTACCCCTAATGAATGTTAATTACTGAGAGAGTACCGATTTTGCTTGATTCCCTTTTGGCAGCTTGGGCAGCTGTGTTTTTATATACCTGGTACTTGAAACGTTTGATTTTCAAAAATAATAACCCTCTGTAATTACAATTGCTATATTAAAAGTTGCAGGGCTTATATGATCTCTGTAGTAAAACTTTATGAATCCTTCTATCTCGACAGTGATCTCCTGGCTCTTGCTCCAAAAGAGCAGTGCGGGGTTTGCTAACCACACGTGGATTTATTTGCTAGCCTTTCCCAGTTCCAATTGCACTATTTCTAGTAACTGAAGATCATGAGGACTGAGTATTTCGCCCAGGATGTCTGTAGGTAGAAGCCCAACTGTGATCTTGACTTGGTCCTGATGATCAACCTGGGGGTAGTTTCCCTCTGCACAGCTCAGCTTCCCATGATTTGCCTCATGAGCAGCTTGGACATCAGCTGAGTCTGCTGAGCAAAACTGCAGTGGGGATTTCTCCTGGGCATGGCAAGGCAGGGAGATGAATCCCCAAGATGCAGAGGCAGTAAGGACCTCCTGCTCTTGGTGCTGTGGGGAGCAGGAGGGGCACTGGAGGAAGGCCTGGGTCTGAGCTGCCTGGGGTACCTTAAGCTCTAGTGGGTGGCCAGGGTGCTGTTTCCAGCCCTGGTTTCACGAGCTCTGTGGCAGTCCCAAGCCATGGCTCTGCTCTAAGAGAGCTGGGATGACTCAGCTGTCAGCTGGTCAGACGATGCCCCGCAGTCAAAGCCCTTTTGTGCCCAGACTCAAAAGGATGATGAGGCTCAGGGTACCCTTTGCTGCCTGTTTGGGAACCCTTGATGTACATCACTGCCTCAGCACTGTGGGTGGGCAGGAGGAAAGTTCTACTCTCAGAAAAAGTTCTGCTCCCAGACTTTCAGTGCAGCCCCTTCTAACAAACCTGTGCCCCAAAGTCTCGCTGTTTTTCTGTTTAACTCGGTGACCTGAGAGAGCCCCAGCTGTGTTGGCTTAACCGGGCTTATTTTTGTGGTCTGTTTGAGCAGTTAGGTTTCCTTTTCACAACTCATCCGGAGGAACATCTGACTTTCTGAAGCTCTCCGTGGTGCTTGTCCTGCCCGGCCCTGCAGACAGGTCACGCGTTGGGTTTGGCAGCGCCGGCGACGAGCGCGCCAGGGACTGCAACAGCTCCCAGCCCTCCTGCCCACTGCCACTGGAGCTACAACCCCTGGCTCCGTGACAAGTTTCCTGTCCTGACTCATAGCTGCTGAGTAATTTTTAGTTTCGTCTCCTTCTGAAGGGAAATGGCATTTGGTCTCGGATTTCTTTTGTTATTAATTCTAACGTATCGCAAGGTTTAATAGCTTTTTGGTTCACACTTTATTTTTGCTATTAGCACTCTTCCAGCTTCAGGCTGGCTGCTGCAGCAGCAGAATTGCGTGTTAGGCTCTGAGCTGGAGTAACTTGTTGAAATAGTTGAAATAACTGTTGGAGTGTTTTGATACAGCAATTCCTGTCTGTCTTTCCTCATCTCTGGTCTGTGATAGAAGTATGCTCTGGGAAGAGGTATAAAACCTACACAATGGATCTATCCCAAATGTGCACTTGAAGGAAGCTTTCTTTCCCCACAGCAGGAGGTTGTATATCCCTTATGTGCTTTTGTGCTTGTTAATCGCACTGATAATTATTTTTTTTTAAATTTTAACAACACTGAAAACTTGTATAGATCTGCTCTTAAATGAATTATCCAGCTCATGCACAGGATCTCCAATGCGCTCTGATTTATAACAGTACTGATGGTGAATGGGCTTCTCTATTGTCAGTTGGGTGGAAGAAAGCAGTAAAACCCTGTTCAGATGAGTCTTGCCTGGTGATTCGGGGCACTGTCTTTGCAAGATGCTGTGTTACTGCCAGAGGATACAGAGCAAGTATTCTTGCTGGAGCTCAACGAGTGGAAACACTTTCTTGGTTCAGTGAACCCTGCACCAGCACATAAAGCTCAGTCACTTCAGGAAGCCACTGTGGAATGTACCTCTGTAGTTCAACATGGTGTATTTTTCAAATGGCAGCAGTTTTCTTCTTTTTGTTAGTGTTGGAGGCGTGCAGCACTGAATTCTCACTCCCTTTGGGCTTGTAGCTGAGATAAGGTGGGTAGGTTTCAGTGTTGCTCTCAGATAGTAGGTAAACCGCTCGAGATGTTTAAATTGGGAATATGCTAAGCATTCAGGAGTGAAGAGCTCTGAGCTCAAGGGAAGGTGCTTGGGAAGTGGAATAATTCGGCGCGTGGCAGAGCCAGAGGCTGAGCTCTGCCCCAGCTTCACCACAGCGCTGCCTGAGGGGAGGGTGAGAAGGAAGGGTGCAAACAGCAGATGGAAGGAAAGGCAGGCGGCATCAGCCGCGGTGAGGGCGTGCGGGGGCGAAGAGGACAGCCTGGCTCAAGCCCAGGGGGCTTGGGTGCCTCCCAGACTACCCGAAGTCGCTAAAAGCCTGGTTTGGCTGCCGGCTTGCCTGTGCCTGACTCCGGGGAGGGTGGCGGAGCACAAGGAGCGCGGGTGGGAGCGGGACGAGCCCCTCTCCCGGCGGAGATCGCCTCCCAGCGATGGGAGCGCTCCGGCCGGCGCTGATGGCTCGGAAGGGCTGCTGGTGATGCGAGGCTCGCCTGGCTCCCGGCCAGCAGCTGCTGCAGCTTTTCTTTCCTGGCTAATCGCTGATAAAACAGGAAGACCTTGATCATCCCTTTTGACATGAATAACGATGTTATCTCCTGTGATGTATGACCCAGAGCCAGATAACGTCCTCTGGCAGGCCTTTTTTCTCATGAGATGTAAAATACAATGATTATGTTACAAGGGGGAGATAAAGTGGCACAATCTTCACTAGTTCAAATAACTAATTGAAGCAGGAACTAGTGGAAATGGCTTCCTTTGTTCCCCAGCCATTGTTGATATAACAGTGCTTATAATGAAAGCTGAAACTGTTGCCCTCTTTCTCTCTTTTTCTTTTTTTTTTTCCCTTCTCTATTTTTTTTCCCTTTTCAACTCAAGTGCCTTCACTTCTGCTTCCCTCTCCGTGTTTCCCTGGGGGAGCCAAGGACAGTGGTGATTTCTAGCAAGGGATCCTGTTTTCCAGCAAGTCTTGTGTGTGAGTGTCTGGAGGATGGAATCAATAAGTAGTGCTCATTCTTTGTTTCCCTAGAGGACTTTTGAGAACAGAAAAATTGAGACCAGTGCTCTCTAAACCATAATTAAACTTTTTAAAATTTTATTTGCCTTTTTTTTTTTTTTTTTTTTTTTTTGAAAGCAACAAACCTAATTACCTGGCAGGAGTGGTCACCAGGGATATATTGGTATTTCAGTGAGTGTACAATACTTACCACAATAGAGCTCAAATATTAAGGAGAAAAAAAAAGCCCTCCCCCAGCTCTCCAGCAGGTTGGTGTAAAAAGCAGGAGGGGGAACAGCACAGCTTCACACAGGCTGTGCTGCTGCACAGGTGTGGAACATAAAGATTAAAGGTGTTGGGAGGCTTGATGCTGCAGCTTGGTTTGATCACTAGAAAAGGTGTGATGCTTTTCCTTCCAGGTGGGGCAAACGAGCCTTTTTGAACCAAAATTGGCTTCACATGTGGAACAAGAACCCCTTGCTTAAAAAAACAAAACCAAACCTGAACCTATTCCTTGAGATGATTTAGTAATGTCTCCACTCCACAGAGGCAGCATTAAATCCGAGCTCTCTGCTGAAGGCTGTGGGCTTCACAGCTGTGGTGGGTGTTGCACTGCTGAGGAACAGGCTCTGATGACTTGGTAACCTGCACAGACGAAGTCAATTGAGATGTAACCTATCATGGGGCAGAGAGGCACAGGGAATTTAAGACTTGCTCGTATTCCTAGGTGACTATACCAATTTCATAATGAAATTAGACGTCAGCTCTTGTGATCCCAGTGCAGCATCAAATGTCTATCTGATGTTTCTCAGTCACTAAACTTTAATGTTATTGGTGTTCATGTTGTGGCACTTTTGGCAAAACATCTCACTTGGGTGATGCAGACCCATTCCAGCTCTTTGCCCTTGGACTGTAGACTCTGCAAAGCCAGAGGGTCTGCAACTGGTGCTTTCTTCTTTCCTGGGGTCCAGTCCTGTAAAGATCAGCTCTCACAGCAACAGAGCCCTGTAATCTTGCCTTGTGCCCAAGCTGGTGAGGAAAAGGTGGCCCTCAACAAGATGGGAATCTTTAACTGAGTACCTGGGCTTTGCAAGGCATTTGAATAACCCAAATTTGTATTTTATTGATCGTAGAATTACAGAATGGTTTGGGTTGGAAGGAACCTTAAAGGTAGTCCAGTTCCAACCCCTGTGCCCTGGGCAGGGACACCTTCCACTAGTCCAGGTGGTGGAAGCTGGTCCCACCCAGCCTGGCCTGGGTTATAGGTGTAAAACTCACAGATTCACCCAAGTGCTGGGAAGCTTTTGCCTACAGGTTGTGTGACAGTGGAGTCTTTCATCTGACAACTGGAGCTGTGGCCTCTTTGGTAGGAGGTATTTTTGGTAGAGCTGTAGAGGGATGTTTTTACTTGCAGATTCCACCTTAGTTCATTTTCTTCCAGATGCCCCTCTTGATGCACTTTCTTTGGACTCATGTAGGGGTGAGGAGATCCCTGTGCCTGACTCGACCAGCTGAGGACCAAGAGGTGGCAGGAGGGTGATGAACCACGGGGCACCATGGTTGAGAGCAGGCTGGGTGAAGGGGTGGATGAAGCAGATGCAGGGCAGGCCAAACACTGAGCAGGTTGAAAACCTCTTTGCAGCTGAAGCTGTGCTCCCAAACTACTGCTGAAGGAGTGTGAGGAAGCTCAGAGCTGGGTGAGAGCAGGGCACCTGGGTGCTATTTATGGCTGAGCTTCTGTGTGACCTTGAGCAACTCCCTGCACCTCTGAGTCACAGCTCTGCCTCCCCACATCTACTTCATTTGCAGGGGTATCAGGTGGTGCAGTTCTGTAATTAATTGAATGTAGGAAAAAATGTGGCTTTTTCTGTCATATAAAGGCTGCACTGCAACAACCTGACCCTCCCAGTGCTCGTGTGCAGGCTGGGAGTGTGGCTGAGCTCGTCGACTTCCAGAGGGTGCTTTGTTCCCCGTAAGTGCGGGAGGAAATATTTGCAGGATTGGGACTCCTGCGAGAAGTTTTACGAGTTACCACATGGCCACTGTGCAAATCAATTACTGTAGCGGGTCTGTAATGAGGCTAACTCACAAAACAGTTACTGATTCTACAGCAACTTGAGCAGATGCCAAAAAATGTGGCCAATAATTAGTGAGGGCCTGATGGATCGGAGGTTCCTCGGCAGCTCAGTGCGGGTTCCCAACCCAGCTGATTCTTGGAGATGGTCCTGCTTGCGGGGTCAGATTAGCTGTTGTTTTTTAAAATGTTTGGTTTGTGTCAAGTCTTTGTTAGAAACCCAGTCTAAACCCTTTCAGGTGTAAGTATAAAGCTTAAAAGCTTTTCCACAGCTCCACCCTTAAGAATGGGTTTAATCCTTTTAACAAAGCTCTGATCTGACAGTTTATTTCGCTCTAGGCTTTAGCTTCAGTGGTTGCAGCCAAAACCTGACAAGTTCTTCTTGTTAATTCTGAATGTATTATCCAGTGACAAATGTATCTCCCACTTATATGTGACACTGAGAATGAAATGCATATGATCAAATTTCTTATAGCTGGAGTGGGGCTGGTTGTTAAGAACATCTCCATATCTTTACAGGATGACAGTCAATCTAAACCCATTCTTTTTCAGCAGCATATCTCAGCCTAGTTTGGGACACTCATGATGGGTTGCAATCTGCTGCCATACTCTGCAAAGATTAAAGAAAGGCTAAAAATAAACCTGTCACTTTCCCTGGACACTTTCTTGTGAAATGCAAAGAGATACGTCACTGGAATGCAAAATAAATTCATATAGAATTTTTTATGCTCTGTTTTTTATTTTTTTTCTTATGGACAGATGGAGTCAGTGTCATTTCTGATTTCTCATTTCTAAATACAGTGGTGTTATGTACAGCCTTCCACCTGAAAGCTTGTCTTGGAAGCCAAAGAGAATAAAATGGATTTTTACAATAAGGCCAAAAAAGTTCTTAATTCTTACAAGTTTGCCAATATACAGGATACAGATAATGTGTTTGATGAACTCGGCCTTCCTCTCTGCTCATAAAGTATTGGCATGATGATGAAATCTATTTTCTGGAATATAGTCTGTGTCACGAGGTTGGGGTTCCTCTTTATTTCTGTAGGGCTGGTCTTTTGGCAGTGCACTAACAGCCCAGGAGGAGGATGACTGTGTGCCAGATCTCTGCCCACAGACTGTGTCTCCCTGTCCTGCACTTAGTCCCTTAAACTGATCTCTTGCTGTGCCTCTCGAGTGTTTGACTGGAGCCAAACCCACTGCTGTGTGCACCCAGAGCTGCTTCCCTGTTATCCCTGTGCTCCCTTAGAGGCTGCAGAGAGCCCAAGGTGCGGTGGGTTAACCCCTTCCAGGTGTTTCTCTGAAGGCAACTGCACCTTCTGAGTGACAGTGCCGAGGCCTCCCCCTTTCCTCCTCCCCAGACATCCAAGGACCCCTGTGGTGTTTCCCAGGGGATGCACAAAGGGGAGGTGCGAGGGGCAGGATGTCTCTGGGCGGCGCTGGCCGCTGTCCCCGCAGTCCAAACACCAGGGGGGATGGAGAAAGTCAACTCCTTGTGACATGAGTGGGCTGTTCCTCAAGAAAGGTGGAATTTTAATGAGAGTGCTTATTAATGGATGAGCCCAGAGGGAAGTGGGGTTTGTGGTAAGGGCCGAGCTTTACAGGGAAAGCCTTACCTCGTAAAAGGCCACAAAAGATGCTTACAGGAGTGAACTTGGTCTGCTCGGGAATTGACTGCTTGTACAGAGGGACAGTCTTCCTCTTCCCATAAAACATGCATTAAGGGTGCCAACTAAGTTGGTTCTCTTTTATACCAGCCACAAAAACAGTGGGAGGTTTAGTTCCTGTCAAACTTTATGGGCCATTTATGAGGAGGCCTTCCCCAAAGTATTTCACAGGCCAAATAAAAATAAATGGCACTGAAAAAGTTTATAACACAATGCATGAACTGTTGTGGCAGTGGGGAGAACATGTGCTCAAGACCTCTTCTCCCTCCCCTGGGCAGAGGAATTAGAATGGAATTTTAATTATTGTACCTTTTATAGGCTTTTTCATTTCCAAGCAGTGCTGTAGTCTCGTGGTTACCTTTGGAAGGGAGAGATGGTGACCTTATATAGAGATGAGAAAATGTGGTGGCAGAGGTGCAGCTTCATGGCCCTGTGAGGGGCATCTGCTCTGCAGAGAGATGAGGCAAACCATGGTGGTGTAAAGAGGGGTGGGTTGAGGGAGCTGAGTTTGTCTGATGTGCTTGGACATCCTTTCTGGGTGCTCGGACATGAGCAGAGAGAGGCAGACAAGAGCACACAAGTGCCTCTTGAGCTCATAAATTTGGCTTCTCTAAAAAAACTTGGCTTAAATGAAGGTTTGTTTCACCCTGATGTGGCTGTGCTGCTGCTGGGGAGGTATTTCACCCTGTTACTTCATTTTCCTGGTTAAAACAGCAGGACAAAAGGAAGGAGCCAATTTTCTTCAATGCTAGGAACAGATAAAATACTTGGAGAGGAACACTGTGGCTCAACTTACACCAAGAAGCCCCGTTAACAGGAGTAGCTGCAGTTGCCAGCTTACAAATTGCACTTCTGTCTGGGGAGGAAAGCAGCACCTAAACACCCCCGTGGAGAGGGGCAGCTGGTTTTGTTAATTATTTTTCCCCAGGGGCTGGTCAAACACTGGAGCTGGGGCCCAGGGAGGATGTGGGGTCTCCATCCTCAGGGATGCTCAGGCTGAGTTTGTGTTTGCTGTGATGCTGTGTCAGTTCTGGCTCAAAGTCAAGTTACCAAACAACAGGACATGGCACTGAAATAAGCCACTGGGGTAAACAGAGCTATAAACCAGCGATCTCAATAATTTTGCTGAACAATGGCATTATTCCCCCTCCTCAAACACCTGTGACTTCATGATTTTGAGTCAAAGCTTTAAGACAGGGTTACACTAATGCAGAAGATCTGAATGCTGTAAAACACACAAGCATCCAATTGCTTTCTAGTTTGGGTGTCAGGCTACAAGAAAAAAATACCAACTAGTCATGTAACACAAAAGGCATTGTACTTGAGAAGTGACTAACTAGATTCATTTAATTTTTAATTTGTTCTGGGTAACATCAAAGTAGCAAAAAAAAAAAAAAGCTGTTAATCTTCCTGCTCTGAATAAGCTGTCTGCTAACAGGGAGGTGTGAGGGAGGGAGATGCCTATTAAAAGATTTTAATTAAGTGAAAGTGGCAGTACTACCCAGGGAGAAAGTACTGCCTTTTATTCTCTCTCAAGTGGTGTCTGGTTGGAGACAGTCAGTAACGCCCTGTCTGCCTGAGCCCTTCTCGGAGCTGGGGTGTTGGTTAAGGGCTGTTTGCGATGGTGTGTTGTTTAATGCTGCACAAGTGGGTTATGTTGGGGGCCTGGTTGGGTGCTGAACCCCCCTGGAGTCAAACATGCACTGCTGGGAGGGGCTCAGCTGTGCAGAGCATCGACAGCCCCTGAGCAGCACCGAGGCTGCTGGGGGGGCAAGTTGTCCTCCTCTTGCTTACTGCTTGTGTGCATTTGTGGGAGAAGACTGATGGTTCTGCCCGGTTTTACAGCCCTGCCTGCTTCTAGCCAATGCTCTTACCACAGCAGCAACTTGGCTGTGGTTTTTTATTCTTATTTTTTTTCTAATTTGCAGCATATATGAATGGAGGATAAATGAATATTGTGACCTAGCAGATTTCCCAGTGAATACTTTTCCTTCAGGCCACGCTGGCTGGGTTCACCAGGGCTTGAGGTGGACCTTGTACAGCATCTTCCTCTTGAGATAAAAATAGCCCTCTTTGACTGTGATGTGTTTTGCTGAAAGGGACCAAATAACTCAAGGACCTTAATTTTGCAATCTTTGCTCTCATAGCTGGCTTAGTAATTAAAGTGAGTCCAACAGAGTTAAAAAAAAAAAAAAAAAACAAACAAAAACAAATTAAGAAACCCCAAACAAAACCCAGCTCAAAATCAAACCAACCCAACCCTCCAAAAAAACAAACTGCTGTCTTTACACAGGAGTTATTTTTAACTGTATCTTCATTTTGCTGGAGTGTCTGGCAAAAATATTTGCTTGTCAGTAAATTGCTGAAGAGCTGTTGTATACTGGCAGAGTGGCTTAACTTTTGTCTCTGTGTGTATATATTTAAACAAACATTTGGAGAGAAAAGTTGCGACTTTTAACGAAGAATAGATTTTTACTGGAGAAGTTACAAGCACATCACAAACACGTCTAAAATTTGACAGTTTTTGGTTGCTCAGAATGTACATCAGGCTTAGTGTCTAGTCATGTGAGTGTAGGTCACAGGGTCACATCTTCCTATGTAACTCATCTCTCCTGCCCCCAAGAAGCAATACCTTTGAGACTTGTGCCCAGCTGGGCAAGATCTGAGCAGGAATTTTTGTGCTGCTACAAAAAAATAAAAAAATTGAAAATATTTGAAGCTAATTTAAATTAATATAATCTCAGTAATCACTGGATTTATTGCCCAGGAAAAAACTTAAGACCTTTCAGGCTCTTCGCTGGGCCAAAAGCTGAGATCATGGTTTGTGAACTTTGCTGCTTTGTTACCAACAGGCAGGTGCTAATCATTCCCACACGACTTGCTGGCCCCCTGTAAAACATTCCAGCTTTGCACAGTGCCCTCTTACGTGTGCTGCTTTACAAGGAAACTGTAAATTACAATTAAACCAGCATGCAATACATTGTGAGTCGATAGCAGATTGTTTTATGGGGGGAGCATATTAACAAGAGGTGCCTGGAGGTATGTGGTTTGCAGTGTCCAGCCCTTCAGTGGCTCAGGTTATGCACAGACATGAACATCCAACCCTCACTGATAATCAGGCTGCAAAGGGCTCTGTTGAGTAATTGCAGCATTAGTCTTCTCTAACTGAAGCTTCAAAGTAATTTCAGCTTTTTATAATTACAGAGCTAGCGGACTGTAACAATTTCCAAATGTTTTGGAGCTGATTTTAAAGCAGATCTGCATCATGTAGTTAAGATAAGTCTCAAAGGCCCAGATCCTGAAGAAATGCTTTGACAGATAGGCTAGGGTACTTTTTTTTTTTTTCTATTAAGTAAAACCTACTGGGGAAATCTTCACTGATGCATATAGGATTTACACTGACCACAAACTGGTCTGGATAAAGCAGCACTGCTTAATGAGTTGCGGGGGGGGGAAAGAGGGAGAGGAGGTGCAGAGAGGATACATAGACGTGACCAAGCTTGTGATACCAGGAATGACATTTTGATGCAAGCTTTATTAGCAAAATACAATTTTTCCCTCTGTTTTTAAAGCACCAGTCTAGACCTCATGCTATAGCAGTGGATGATTCTGAAGCGAGGCCATTCCACTGATCAGAAACACCTCCTTGTCTCGGAAGTTTGGGTGGCTTATGGGGTTTCTGTGTTCCACATGTAAAGAAGAGCTTGTGGATCGAGGCTTCAGAGGTAGTGAAATGCTTGGAGCTGGTGATGAGTACCTTGAGGGGATTCTCAAAAGCACCAGAGCGTGTTGACTCAGTGGTTCACTCTTGGTATTTGTGCATAAATAAGCCTGAAAACTGGGCCTGAGGGACACAGAAGATGGCTATCACCTCAGCTGTCTCATCCTGGTGACCCAGTCTTAATGTCTTTCCCAGTAAAGCTTTTCATGGCTGAATGTAAGGCTGGATTTTCAATGCACTCGACAGTCATCCAGTGAATAACCCTCAACTACTTTTCAGGAATGTAAGGCTTCAATTACTGTGTCTAGGATTATAAAAAATAGATCATGATCTCCATTGTTTCTCAGACTGCCTGAAAGCTATAGGAAATATTCTGGGAGAGAGCTTAGGAACTATTAGAAGAATACCTGGAAAAGAAAGGGGGAAAAATGATGTAACTGATTCTGGCCTGGCAGTTATTTAAATTAAGAGTCTGACATGTGGTAAGGGGAGGGAATTGAGGAGGTTCCTGGCGAGCTGAAGGGAACAAGATCAGGTTAAAAAACTTCACACTGGAAATAAAACATAGGAGTGGGCTGAAGGAGTAAGGTGCAAATGGCAGCTGACTACAGAACCAAACAAACCAGCAGAAGTTTGCTTTCTTCCTGCCCATTTTGCTGGCATTTTATCAGGGCTTGGGCCTGCTGAATGTTGGTGCAGAAGGGAGGAGGAAAGCGGGGCTGTGGGGGCTCCCTGGCTGGGCAGGGGCTCTGTCAGCAGCCTCTTGGCTCACTCCGAGTGAGTGAGGGCTGTCTGCAGTGGGTGCTGCTCTAGTGATGGAGGCACTAACTTTGTGAAGACCTGAGGTTCTCAAACAGAGCTTTTAAATGCAGATTTACACAGGTAAAAGTCTTCAGGGGTCTCAGTGAGGGAAGCAGTGCCCGTGGTGCCTTATGGCCTTCTATCTCCAACCATGCCTGTAAGTAAGATGGATGATGAGCTGTGCTCATGGAGCTCATGAGGGACAAGTGTGCGTGGTTTGAGCAAGGCAGAGCTGCTGAGTTTGGTTTCTCCTGTTTTGTGCATAACACCTCAAAAATCAAGAGCAGAGTGCCTTTGGCTCCTTCCTTGCAAGCCTTCCTTGCCCACTGCATCATCTTGAGATTGGCACTCGGGGATATAATCCTGCCTCTGTGTGTAAATTTGCAATGTGGAAAGCAACTTTTATTGGAAACAAGAGCCTTATTTAAAATAAGAAAGAGAGCAAAGAATTTTCATCCTTTCATGAAGTTGATCCAAACCTTCAAAGTGTTTTTGTAATTGTGTTTATGGCTAAAAGATTGATTATTTAAGTCTGTGTTAGAGTATACTTTTTAGTATGAAGTAATGGCTCATGACAAACCAGCTCAGGAATGCTTTTGAGTTTTTCAGGAATTTTTTTTTAAGCTGGATGAGGAGGGAAGAGTGTGAGGCACTAAGTTTAGCATTTCAAAACATCTGGATCTGCTCTATGGTTTATTTTTTAATGTGTTTTCCATGAGCCTAGTTAAACAACCACATGGCTTGATGGCAAAATGAATGCAAGTGTAGTGTTTGGAAGGGGACCCTGGATAAAAGTTCTCTTGCTAACCAGAGTCAAGTGATCCTCTCTTGTTTCTGGTTAGGCTGTGTGGATTCACAGAGAGCCCATCTTGGCTGCTGCTGTTCCTTTTCTCTGCCAAAACCTGCTAAACATAAAGCAGGCAAAGGAAGTACTAAATTACAGAACACCTAATCTTTAGTCCTTTGTTTAATCTCAAATGAGTCTCCCAGATCTCATAAACTAGAAATGAGGCCAACCAGGAGATGCTCCAGAACCTGCACTTGAGCAAAGGGTCTCCTGTGGCTGCAGGGGCAGGAGCAGAGAGGGATGATTGTGACGATGGCCTTTTTAGGCTGTGCTATTATAGTTCTGCTGAGAGCTGTTCTCCTGATGGGCTGCCAATACACCAGCAAAGTGCAGCAAGAACTGGTCCCTATTTAACTGCTATTAATTCTGGGCACACTGAGGGTTTGTTTTTTTCTGTTTTGTTGGTAGAAAAAATGCAGAAACATGTTGCTCTTTGCCCTTCTGGCTGGTATCCCTTTTCTCATACCGGCTTTCCCACCTTTTCTCTCTTCCAAGCACGTGTTTTTCTTCTGCTGCTGCTTTCAGCTTGGCCCAAATGCTGTTTAGGCCTCAGTCCTGCACTTGAGTTGGGAAAGTGGGGCTGGCTGAGGTAGAACTGGGGGCAGCTCTTGAGGACTGGGGGGTTCCATCTCCACACGTTTTAGATCCTTCCCTAAAAACCCCTGTCACTCATTGCCATTCTGTCTTAACAGTGACATGCAGTGGCAGCACGATGCAACAGAGGCAGCTGCAGGCATCACACAGACTTGGTTTTTTCCACTTTCTTCCACTGACACGTGCACACCTTAGAGGACCTGGGTGCACCCTGTGTGTCTGCACTGGTTGTCTGTGAGGGTTTCGTTGAGGTCGTTCTGAAAAACCTGCATTTCCCCAAAAAGACTGGAAATTGCGATGAACTGATCTGTACACAATTGATCCCTTGCAAAATGTCTGCAGGAAAGATTGGATGGCAGGGTCTGTACGGGCAGCCAGGGGAAAAGATGGATTCCTCAGGAAGGAGATGAGGGAGCCCCAAAGGAACCAAATGAAGGATGTTGAGGGAGGGGTGGGCTGCAGAAGGATAGAGAAAGTCATGTGTTGGTACTTCAGGATACTTCTTCAAGGGTATCTTCTATAAGTCAGGGTTGCATCTAGTCGATATGCATGGAAAATAAGGGATATTAGTGTGTAGATGGAAAAAGCATGCTGGAGATGAAACCAAGGGTAGTGCTATTTGTCTTCAGTGATTTGCACAGATTCCTGAGCTGAGGAGTAGAAGGGTTAACCACTCTGTGTATTAAGGCTACAAAAAGCTTTTCAACCAGGAACATAAATTACTGAAGCTGCTATTCACAAAGACACATATCAGACATAAAACAACTGCCACAGCTTTTCACGTGTCTTATTGTACTCCATCTCATGGTGATGACTGGAGTGCTCTGGGACTACTTTTCAAAGTGTTCTCCTTTGTATCTCAAGAATACACAATGGCTCAGCCTTGACATCCATCTTCATATGTGAGGACACTGACAGGTCACCAGTGACATAGCTGCAAACATGTTATCAAGCATCTTCTGATTGCCTCCAAGCAAGTGTTCTTGTCCTGCATCAGTCAGACAGCATTTAGATGTTCCCTTCCTGAATATCTCAGTAGATTTTTATATACTCTGAATTATGGGAGGAACAAACATTACACACTTTTTTACTGCCTTTTGATTTTCAGGGAGTCAACGTTTCCAGAGACCACTGGATTCTCTCACTCCTACTCTGAAGTGAATATGCAGAAATCCCAGTCCTAGAGAGCTGCTGAGGTCCAGATCTGGAGGGGTATTACTCAACAAATCAGATATCCATGTACTTCTTTCCCCTCTGTTTAAAAGCAGCCAGATGTTGCCATGGTCTTTATCAGGTTGAACTAAACAAATAAGGAATTAATGTTGTTGGACCAGGATTTTTTTGTTCCCTTCCCAGTTGCTGTGGGCAGGGGCTATTAAGCCATCTAACCAGAGCAATCAAAAACTTGCCAGCCTTCTGCAAGTCTTGTATTTATGCTTGGGAAGTTGCAAAATTGGTATGTGTACGCATGCAAAGCTGCTTACCATCAAGCTGAGATCTGCTGGAAAAGGAGTAGCAATCTGCAGTTTTCCAGTTTTTTCAAATCTGCCTTACCCATGTCCAAACCCAGGATCAGAAGAGGTGCATTTACCCCCCCCCCCCATCAGTTCTCTCAGTCAACTTCTGTGTATCTGGATGAACCAGGAAAAAAATCTCCCTCTTCCACTGCTGTCCCCAAAGTTTTGTCTGGCTCAGAAGTGAAGTATGGTAGAAGAATGACCGGCTTTCCCAGGCCCAAAACCTGGATTCAAAGGAACCTAGTCTGGAGCATGGACAGATGACCTCTCCCTGCCCTGCAAAATAAGTCTGTGAACTTCCATGTATTATTTCCTGTCCTATGTGCTGATATGGCTCAGGCACAAACTTAACTCTTAAGTCCTGACACTTCACGTGGGTCAGTTTGGAATCTGTGTTTGCCATAATCCTGGAGAGATTTGCTCCTTGTTCACACTGGTAACAGCCCTGCTCCCACACTGCTGGGAGGCAGAGCTGATTTTGGGAGGCTCTGCTCAGAGACACCCAGTTCCAGCGGGTTTTCCATGCCCTGCAGTGCTGGGTGGTGAATTCAGCCTCTGTTCCTCCCAGTCTCTGGTGAAACAGTCAGTCTGAAACCATGACTAAAAGCTCAGATGTGAGATTTCCACTGTGGTGTTTGGGGGGAAAAACCCTTAGGGGATGGTTTTTGTCTTGTGCTGGAGGGTTTTCACTCGAGTACAGAACCACGATGATACCAGAAACTAAGGATGCTTTGCTGTAGCTCTCATTAGGAGTTTGGCTAATTGTTCAGCAGGCTCCAAGGAGACTGCCAGCTGCTGTCTGGGAGGAGTTGGAAGTTGAATAACACTGAGATGGGGCAGCACAGTGGTGGTTGGGGATGGGGAAGGCTTTCTCACTTCCCACAGACAGGCGAGATGCTCCCTGTCTGCAGGGCTGGCTGATTCTGCAGGAGGATGGCAGAACTCCACGCCTGGTGAGGGATCACGGCTGTGGAGCTTTTATGGACGCTACTGAGCTAAGGATCAAGTAATTCTAAAATCCAGGGAGCATTTCCACGAAGCTGAGCACTGAGTTGAGATGGCTTTTGGGACGGGCTCAG
>JAYRBT010000037.1:7845957-7868273 GCA_036023395.1 Myiotriccus ornatus
TCAAGTAATTCTAAAATCCAGGGAGCATTTCCACGAAGCTGAGCACTGAGTTGAGATGGCTTTTGGGACGGGCTCAGATGAGCAGCTGGAAATATGAGAAGGTGATGAAAATAAACTAGGTATTGTGTGGAGATTTGGTTAGGCAGTTGAAAGACAATTCACCCACAATTCACCTGCTGTGCTTGTGACAGGTGAATAAAATAAAATATCTTGGGAAAGAGCTTGAGGTCAGTTTTTTTTCCTGGGGTGGAGAGACTAAATCAGAAGACTGCACCTTTCATGGAAGGCAGTCAAGCTCTTTTTCACCAAACATTTGGATGTCAACATGAGCAGCTTGAGCCTATATAAGATTATAGACTTTTTCACGTGTCAGTCAAAATATCCTGGGTAGAAAAATGTCACATTCTTCCTCTCTGTTACTGGCACTCATGTTTTGTAAAACACATAGCTTTTTATTTAAAATAGATCTGCAGATATAAAAGCTGAACACAAAATATCAGGAAGTTGGCTGGTCTCTAGAAGGGATGCCTGCTGAGAATGTAAAATTAATTTGCTGCATGTGAAAAATGCTGGCTGTGGGGACAGATGACAGGGAAGGTTTCTGAAGGAGAATAGCAGGGGTATGTTTCCTCTGCCTTGCAAGGCAAAATGGTCCAGTTCTGTTCATAAAAGAGCTGTTTTTTGGGTAAGCTGGTAACCTGATCTTTATTCCTTTCAAACTGGTTTACTCATTTCCCAGTCTCTCCAGCATGAAACACTTTTGCAGATCTTACATAAGTGAACAGGCAGAGGGTCCTGCTCTTTGGCAATGACAGGTGCTTCGGTCAGCTGGTGAATGATATTGGTGGTCTCTGGAAGATGCTCAGGGCCTTTTGGTAACGTGTTTGTCCATGCTTCCCCCCACAGAAGAACTGTTAGGACTTGGTTCATAGATCCATCTTTACAGAAACCATTAAAAAAATGGATGTTCTTGGGGTGAATTACTTGTTCCCCTGATTAAGCAAACTAAAGCATCAACATTTTTCCACATTTATAAGAAGGTTGCATAGGATGTTCTCAACACGCCAGGCCCAAGGGCATTGCAGAAGCAGAATGGACCATTTCTCTCAACTGACTGTGACATTTGTACTACCTTCCCTGCTTCTCTGGCACCCAGCTCTATTAAATCCGAGGCAGGGCTCTGGTGACAGCACACCCAGGGGTGCAGGCTCACTTTCAGGACAGGCTTTGACTGCTGGCCGTGTGATGTTTGGTGTAAGAAGATAAAGCTGTGTCTGTTATCTCTGTGGTGCTCAGCTGTATTTCACACCTGGGTTACAGCAAGCTATGATTTTCCTGGTCTGTACTAGGTTTACACTTATACTTGCACAGAAAATGTGGAGAGGTGCTGAACTGCCAATTTGAGACAGGAACAAATAAGGGAAAATATATCCCTATTTTTATTTTCAGAAGATCTGAGGTGCCTGCTTCAACCTACCTCCATCATTAATACCTGTGAGGTCTTGCCTGGAGGCAAGGAACCAGAAGATCCAAACTGTAGTCTCAGGATCCTTAAGGCTTCTTGGTTGAACTGAACATTGCTTCAAATTGATTGTTAAATCAGGGAGCGTGGGCGTAGCTCATTCCATTATAATCCCCACAAATTGCTTTGTAATCGAAAGCTTTTGTTCCAGTGTCAAGTGGTTAAGCACCAAGTAAGAAGATCTATTTTACAAGACTAGACAAGATCTGACAGACAGCGGAAACTTAACTTTCAACAAATATAACAATCAACATGAGAGAACCAAAAGGTCCTCATTAAGCACTGCTGTTTTTAATTAATTGGTCCTTCAGATTTACTTCTTTAAAGCTGCTAACAGCCTTAAGCCTTTCCTAGATTAATTACAAAAGACGAGCAAATCACAATAATTAGTTTAGCCTCAGGCTCTTGCAAGGCCTCTGACCTATGTGTGTAGGTTTGCTCCATGCCGTGTAGACTGGGGGAAGCAATTTGCCTTCTTGTCTTGTTTCTGAATCAGAATTTCTGGCAGGAAGTGGTTTTTTATTTTCTTCAGTTGTTGAAAAGTGTGATTTTTTCCTTCCCCTAATATATTCTTGTCACTTAGTCTAAAATGATCCCTGTGCTGTAACGACTCCCACTTGGGCTGGAAACCCTCCTTCACCAACAACAGCTCAGTCAGTGATGATGACTTTCAAGGCTTGTAATTCTTGGCTTATGGGGCCTACAGACTCAGGGAAGTATCATTAAAAATGAATCATGCTGCTCCCCTGGGGATGTGGCTGCTTCCCGGGATGCACATTAATGTGAATCCATCACCCCTCCCTCGCCGCAGAGGGCTGGGAAGTCAACAGTGCAGTGTAAGAAGGAATTTCAAAGGGGAACATGTATGTTTACCTATTCAGAAAGGGAGAGGGACTTTCTGTACGTGCCTGTAACAGGCAGGCCCATCACTGCACCGAGCAGCTGGTGCTCTTTAGGTCTTTCCTGGTCTGATCCGTGCTTTGATCTGTAACTTAATGCAGGCTTTTGGGGCCACCTCTATTCCACTTGTTCATGACACAAATTCTCCCATTTCAGCAGTCTCCCCCTAGGATTTGCTGAGTCTGTTGACAGTGTAATGGGAAAGCTTTCTTCTCCTTGCCCTGGAAACTCTGTGCCTCAGTTTCCCTACCTGTAGAGTGGGCACAGTACCATCCCTTGGAGATTAGCTACATGTCTTGACTTACTCATTCTGTAAATTGCTTTGAGATCTAGGCTGATGAGGAGATAAGGGAAAATTATTGCAGTTTGTGCTCTTGATTAGATAATCATCTGCTTAATTTCCTGTGAGTTCAATGAGGCACCTAAGAATTATGCTAAACTGTGGTTTAAGGAGTGACATCATCCCAGGGCTGTACTGTTTGACAAAACCGAGTGTAACCATGGATAACCACTGAAAAATGCTGTTCTGAGGGACCTGCTGTGCCCTTCCACGGTGCTCCTCCCAGTGAAGTGGGGGGTCCTGGGGTGAGGGCACAGGGTCTGCCTGCTCCCTGTGCCCTGCAGGCAGAAGGCTCCCATCACTCCTCAGCATCTTAGCCCAGGAGCCAAGTGCAGCCAAGAGGAGAACCCACTGTAAAAGTGCTTTCTAAGCACAGCAGTGCTGTTGTGTTAGCACGACAGACTGCTGGATATTTTCATCCTGAAAAGGAAAGGAACTTGCATTTTTTATTGGAGCTTTTGGGTTCTCCCTTCCCACCTACCTGCCTTCTACCTCACTGCTGCTGGATGCAGGCTTAAAAGGTGTATTGTTATTTATTTATTTATTTTGATGCTCTTAGGATGTCTTCTTTCAGGCCAGAACAGACACTGTGTGCTGAGCTGCTGGGCATTGCTTTATTGTTATCTGGGAGCTGCAGAGTAGCATCAGCTCATTGCTGAGCCCCAGCTAATAAATCTCTGCTATTTTTTTCCAGAAAATTCCCGTCTTGTCTGGAAGAAGTGGTAGAAACCAATGATTTTTTTTTTCACCTTAAATAGAGAGTAGCTACACTGAGGTGAATTCCCATCCGGAAGAGGCTTTGCTCACCTCTAGGACAGTTGGTGTCATTAGTGCCTCAGTGGGACATGAGGAGGGAGTCAGACAACCCAAGCTGGTTGCTTCCCTCCCGCTCTGAGTCCAGGAGGAAAATCCTGGCCAGCACAGCTAATCCACTTCCCTTTTATTGCTCTGTCGAAAAGAAAAGGATCCTTATCTCTCTAAACTAGAAGTGTAATGGGAAGCAAGAAAGGGCCTTCCTCTTCCTTCTCCTTATCATCTCTTTGTCCCTCTAAATTTGTCTCGGTCCCTGGACCTTAACCTCCCCCTCCAAGGGCAGGGCAGGCTGATAAGCCCTCTCTGAAACCACTGCTATTGAAGCAATTATTCAGCAGCTGCAGCCCTTTGCACTGAGCAGAGATTACCATCTCTGTTCATGGGAACGCTGTCCTCGTGCCTCCCTAATGCCTCCTGGCCTCCAGACCTTATTTATGGCACCTTCTGGCTGAGTTACCCAAGTGATGCAGCTCAGGGGCCTTTCCTGTGCTTTCTTTGGACTCCATCCTCAAAACCAAAGTCGTTTATTATTTTTTCCTTCCCTGTCCCCAGCTGCTCATGCTTAATCCTGTTGTTGGGACAGGAATACTCTTCCTCACTCCAGAGAGCTGCTCCTGTGTGTTGCTGTCCCTTGGGAAGATGTGCGGTGTGACACAGGCAGGTGAACTCTGCCAACAGCTGCTCAGCTACACGTGTGCTGATATTGCTTCCATTCATGGCTAATGTGAATGCAGTTGGGGAAATGTGCCCACAATATTTCTATGGATTTTTAAAATGATCTGTCTGTAGCTTCTAGGCACAAATCATTGCAAAAACAGATTTTTACACTTCATGTTTTGCCAACTTATCCCAGAAGTGCGATCAGTCCCCAAGACTGGGAGTGCAACCTCAAATACTTGCATTTGCCTTCATTTCGGAGATGGAAAAATCTCTAAGAATCATGACATTGTCACCCATTTTAAGTACTGAAGTCATGGAAGTTTTGATGCCCAGTCCAAAAGTTAAAAGCAGAAACGAGGGCCATCTTTTTGGGGTGTTTTTTCAGCATGTATTTACTGGTACTTTCCCAACAGCTTCCACCATGGGTGCACTCAGACAAGAAATAGAGAACTCACAATAGGTCTTTTTACTCTGTGAACTGATGCTCAGTGTGCCACGGGAGCAGTGATACAGCTCTCCCTCCTGGGACTGCATGGCTTTGAGGTCTTACCTCTCTACACTTCATCCCGTTTGTTTTGTGCTGCAATTTCGTTATTAAGCTGCTGGGATGGGAAGGAGGTGATGAGCAGTGTGAGGGGACTGCATGAGCAGAAAAAGGCCCAAGACAAAGATCACATCTCAAAAACTTTCTGGGTGTTAGTTTCTTCTGCTTGAGGAAAGAAAAGCCCTATAAGATTATAAAACATTTCAGCAGAGAGATTAAGAATAAAAATCTATTCAACAGAGAGTCAAAAGAATCCAAAAAACTTTTAAAACCAAAGCCCCCAGTGGTAAAGATGGTGGTGCTGCTGGCAAGATACAACTGACACAGAGGAAAAGTGGGTTTGGAATTTAAAAAAAAAAAAAAAAAAGGTCAGTTGAATGACCTTAAATCAGCCTTCAGTCTTCTGCTTTCATTTGCAGCCAGCACGACCCAGACCTGTGCCTCTTTCAGCGCCGCTCCTCTGGATGTGTGAGTGTGTGGGACTGTGGAGGGGCAGGGGGTGGGAGGATCAGGTCTTTTTTCTGAGTTATGCATTTAGCCATAAACAATAACGATTTCCCCTTTAAATAAGCACCAGTAGGGGGAAAAAAAAAACCAACAACAAACCCTCTGCCTCATTTCCTGTTGTGTTTTGAGGTTTTTTACCAACACTGAAAACCACAGTTCATTACGGGAAGTTTTAGTGGTCTGGGTCTGTCAGTGTTTTAAATCAGTATTTGGCATCAGCAAATGAGACACTTTTCCCTTGAAGTTGGAGGGGAATTTCACTCTTTTATGTGTGTTTTGTTTGAGAAGCTGTGTATTTGCATTTCTTGTCAAGTTTCTCATTTACAGGCACTGTGTAAAGCTGCAGAAGCAACAAACCCAGCAATGTTTTGAACGGTTTTCCTTCAAGTTGGATGAATAACACTTCCCCATTAACCTGCAGCTTGCAAGGGGCTGGGCCGTGTGGCAGTCACTGGTCTGCTGTCAGCTTGGTTTTATATCACCACTCCTTTGTAGAGGCAGGAGTTTTCATCAGTGAAGTTGCTCTGGAGAGAGTTATGAGCCTGAGATGCTGGTAAATTTTTATGGAGTTAGTAGGCTTATGTTTTACACCACCTGGGAAGCTGGGATGGCATTCTGTGAGGTGCTGCACACAACCCTGGGTAACAGTGCCCCCTCCAAACCCACTGTAGACTGGAGGAGCTAGCAGGGAAATGAAACACAGCTTTTTAGGATGAGCGAGAATTTCTTCACAATTAATGGGAAGTGACAATCAAGTAGAAGTTCCAATTTACCTTCAGTTTGCTCTCTGAATGTAGGGTTTTGTAGGGAGCATATGGGCTGGAGGAGCCCCCTCTCAGTGGGGTGGCAAGCAGTTGGCAGTTCTTCAGCTACACCATCTCACAAGCACAGCCTCAAAAAAAGCTGCCTCTGGGTCAAAGCCCCCCGAAATACAGAGCTGGGAGTGGTTTAAAGAAGATGGAAGTGAGTGTTGTCTCCCCATCTCTTTGGAGGAGCAGGCTATGCAGTGAGATGGCTTCACCACTGTCCTGTCTCTCTGTGGAGACTGTGTGAGTCCCCGAGGAATGTGCTCCTGTGCTACAGGTTGAGTGTTCTAAAATGTGGGAGGCATAAAACAAAGAGGCTGAGTGTTCCAGGTGCCACCAAGATCCATGTAATTCCGTAGCACAGAGAGGACTTTGGCACTTTTAACTTGGACTTGCTTTGCTGATAAACCAGTCCTATCACAACAAGCACAGCACGTTGTTCTCAGCTGCTCAGAGAAGGGATTAACAGGGGATTTAATTAATAAGCATAGTGACCCGGACATTGTCCTGTGTGGCATTCAGCTCACAGCCCCTTTCCTGGGCACAGGGAAAGCCACACTGAGCCCTGTGTAGCCATGGCATGTAAAGGTGTGAATACAGGCTCCAGCAATCCCATCTCACCTCCTGAAATGGATGTGGCCAGTTAGACGGATAAGGAAGGCAGCAGGTTTTAGAAAGGAGGAGGGCAGGGTCACACTTTCAACTTCATGCTGCCTGTGATACTTTCCTTTGATCCCTTTGCTTTAAAATGGGATCATGCGAAATCATTACCTCTATCACCCCTCGAAGCCTCAGCGGGCTAAGGAGCCCCACAAGTCTCCCAGCTGGAACTCGTAAGGCCCCTGGGTTCTGTGCCAGGTCACACGTCGCTGTGCCACGCGCTGCCAAGGCACCCTGAGCGCAGGGGCACTGGAGATGCCACACACAGGGCTCTGCGTGGTTGCTGTGCTCTTCCATAGCAACAACCACGCCTGATTACAGCACATTCATATGCTCCATATAATGAGCATCCCACAGGAGATTTATCACCGCGCATCCTGCATCGTAATTAGAAATCAGGCTGGGGCAACCCAAGCCGATTCCCCGGGCGCGGATTGTCGGACGTGCTCGGCACGGGGAGGGCAGTGGGGAGCAGAGAGGGGAGGGAGCAGCAGCTCTGCCAGGCCCCAGTGCTTGTTGCCAAATTTCACAGCTAATTCCGAAATACTTGTGCTGTCCCTCCTGGCAGAGTGTGTGTGTGTGTGTGTGAGAGAGAGAGAAGAGGTGGTTTTGAAGTTTTTCTTTTCTCTTATTTCAAAATAAAAAAAAAACAAACCCACCCCAAGTTTTCCAGCCTCATTTCTCTTCTGCTCCCCTCTGGCAGAGAGAAATTGAAACCAGCAGCATTTAAAGTTCAGTTCCAAAGGTAAAGAGGGTTTTCCTGGAGGATTTCTGCTGTGGCCTGGTCCAATTGTTACTGCTGTATCACTTACAATATTCTTAACTACTTCAGACAAATTCAGCAGCACTTTAATGAAAAAATAAAACACACAGGCAAACTTTCAACCAGGAAAATTTAATAAAGAATTTTATTCACCAGACAAATCTAATCAATTTTCACCAAATAAGGCAACACTCACCCTCAAGGCTAGGGGTTCACTGCATGTGCAGTGTATGAATCTTTCCAGGTTCAAAAGATTTGGTTTTTGTGGCTAGTGCTGAGTTCAAAATGAAATGTTACTGGCAGGTCAAAAGCTGTTTTGTAGCACAGCAATTGTGCTAGGTATTCAGCCAGTGATGATAGCTATTAAGGTATCTACTTATATTTGCCATCAGCACTGCATTAAGGTTTCTTTCTTGTACGATGAGATCTGTTCAGATTCAGGTAATGAAATTATCTTTCTTCTCCATTAACCTGTGTCACTTCAATTTATGAACAAATGCTGCCCTTGACCACAGTCTGATCTGAGCCCACAGGCTTTCACCCTACCTCCAAGGGCAGAATTTGGTCACTATTGGTAAGGAGAAATACAAAGAGGAGGCACAAATATCTGCAATGTCGATGCCATATATATAGATTGTTTAATATTTATTATGACTTTGTTAAATCAACTGATAGTTGAATCAACTGTCTTGGTACCAAGAGGTAATTTTCTGAGGCCTCTGGGAGCCCACGGTCAGAAGTGGCTGGGAATTGTGCAGAGGAGGGATTTTGCACACTGAGATTTATCATGTTACATCACCTGCTATTGCAGGGGCATGTGGGAGTGAATCAGGTGGCCCAGTGTAGGTGTCCTGTGACATTTAGATGCGCTGGAGCATTTGAGACATGGCCATACATTTGGAATCTGGGATACAGGGGATCTGTGCCCATTACAGCAGGCACAGCTGGATGTCAAAGTGGCAATAGATGCTTGTCAGCTACTTGAACTGCTCCCTTCTACACAGAAATAATATTTATTCAATAAATGGGCTAATTTAATGCCCCAGAGACTGAGCTGACTGCAGGCATGATAATTTACGTTTCAGTGAAATTATTTAGGATGGGCTTACAAAAGTTCACGAGGCTTCTAGTTTTGCCTTTCTGTGCTAAAAAAAAAACCAAGGCAAACCACACGCTGCCAGATTGAACTGCATTATGCTCATGTAATGACTCTAAGTGATGCTGTTACAGCACTGTGGAAGCATAATGTTTCAGGCCATTGCTGTTGAACAATGCACCGTGTGTGTGAGTGAAGCAATCACTGAGACTTGCCTAATCTCAATTTCCCCCCCCACCCCTCTGCTCAGACGTAAACCAGGTTTGGATTTGGGGCATGCAAAGGGCAGCCTGCACCCAGCCTTTGTAATGACATAAAAATTGCTGTGGCCACTTCATTATTTCCTGGGTGCTTGAGTGCATGCAGGGCTCGCTTGCAGGCTGGTGTCATGAGGTGTCTGTCATCCTGGAGGGTTCAGGGCTGGAGACTATGGAGGAAAGCCTGGCCTTATTGTGACTCTCATTGCAGAAATCTTCCTGGAAATAACTGATTCATGTGGCTGTGTAAGGTAAAAAGCAATGACAGGTTTCTGGGTCTGACACTGCAAATGCTCTGGTAAATTAATTGTTTTATTTGTTGTCAACTGGGTCTTTTAAACTGGACTTGCTCTGTTGATAAACCACTCCTATCACGAAAAGCACAGCACATTGTTCCCATATTCTCCACTTTGGAACAAGAAAAATGAAGTAAGCCTCTTTTCTCCACTCCAGGAGAATGCCAACATTTGTCCCAGTCCCACAGCTCCGTGGCACTAATGAAATCACTGGATGGTGCGCTATGAGCTGAAGTGGCCAGAACACTCTGCTGTACCCTCTGTATTGTGCTGCTCTCACAGCCCAGAGGTGAGGCAGCTGGACAAACAGCCTGGCAACCAGCCCAGATGCCTGGGGGCACTTGCTGGGAACCAAATGGCTGTGTGTGCTCCGTGTCCAAAAGCTCTGGCTGCAAAAGGCCCTGTTCCACAGTGCCTGCTCCCCAGGAAGCATCGCTGTGTCCCAGCAGAGGATGCCACGGCAGTGGCTGTGCCTTTTGTTACCTGCTTTCTCCCCCACGTCAGGCAGGAGTGAGTTTTCATCACGCAGAGACACTGCAGAAAGCACTGATGTCTTGTTTAGCAAGAGGAGAAAAGCATTTCTTGTGTCTCCCTGCTTACAGGTTCTCAGGAAAGGGACAGTGGTTAGTAAAAGGCTGTCATGTGGAGGGGAACAGTAATTTTCACCCTCAGCTTCTTTCCCATCGTGGGGGGCCCAACAGGCTCCCTGTTGCTTGATGCTAGATCTTGCTGTGATTTATTGTAACTAAGAGTACACAGCTCTGAAAGTTCCTCTTTCCACAATGCTATGGAGCTGCAAGTAAATTTTATTCATTTTCAGGGGCTTTTCTTGATTACAGACAACAAAAAGTCCATTCTTGTGGGTTGGCACCCTTCCTGATGAAGATCCAGGCAGTGAGACAGATCCCCAGGGGCTTTCCAGTTTGTGCTGCAATTTGATCTGCTGGACCTGCAGTGACCGAGGCATTATTGTGCCTGGTGTGCTCCCTGGGTTAGGTTTTCCTTTGGAAGCCAGGTGGGGTTCTTCTTATGGCCAGGGCACAGTGTTAAAGTGCTGGTTTAGGGTGACTGGATTGACAGACCATATCCTCCAGCACTTACTGCAATGCCCATGGGGGCAGCAGAGCGGGTTTTGAAACCATCTACACATAAAAAAGTTTGGTGCAGCAAGAATAGATCAGAGCAGGAAAAGAGAGATGAGTAAGGAGGAGGGAATGGGAAATAGACTGATGTGTCTTTGGAGGGAGGAAGAGGAACATGTAAAACAGACATAGGAACAGTAGATCAAAGTAGCCCAGCAGGAAGAGGAGAAAGAGCAAACTGGTTATTGCATGAACAAAAATATCATCACGGATGAGACATGAAGGGAATGACAGGAGGAAAAGAACAGAGATTGAGAGTAAAAAGAAACATCTTCCTCTTAGAAAGAAGAGTAATAAAGGACAGGAGTGGGAGGTGAAAGGGAATTAGATGAAGAGGAGGAAGGCTGGAAATAAAGACATACTAAAATGGTGTCTGTCTGACCCCAGGGGAAAAGCAGCAGCTTGGAGATATATCTTGAAATTCACTTTGGGTAGCACATCATGAAGCTCAGCTCAGGCAGGAGCTTTTTTTCTTTGGGGAAAGAAGAATCCATGCCCACGTGAGCATTGGGGTGGTGCTGATGCAGGTGGGGGCTGCAGCAGCGAGTGCGTGGCTGGAGCCCCGCAAGAGGCAGCTGGGTCTTGTTCAAGGTAAAGAAACGAGTCCAGGGAAGCACAACCAAGCTGCTGTGGTTCAGTGAACCAGGCAGCGTGTGATGACATTTCCCTTCAATCCCTGCCTTGTGATTAGCCTGCTCCAGGGTAAGCCAAGGCACTGGCAGCTCACAGTGGAGCAGCGCCGGCTGCACCGCACCCCGCGGGATGCGCCTGTGCTGCCTGGCTCCCTGCCTGATGAGCCTTCACTGAAGCTTTCATACAGACTCAGTTCTAGCAGCTCCTGCCTGGCTCTCCCTGCCTCGGGCTGCCTGCTGAGGGTGGCCAGAGCCTGCCCTTTTGGCAGCTGGAGATGCCCCTCCTCGTGCTGCCCGTCTCCTGTGGGCTCAGGGGGTGGGCTGTGTCCCCCAGTCGTTATCCTCGGTGCCCAGGGCTCAGTGGACCATCCTGCTCCCTCCCCAGCTGTAAGTGGCATTGTTAGTTCTTTGGCTCTAATAATCTTCATTTGAAGCTCTAATGGATATCCACGCAGATAACATGCTAATTTATTAGTTCAGCTCAACTGGGCTGCAGGATGAAAAATGATTGCGGAAGACTTTTAATAAAATTCAAAGGGATTTTATAGGTCTCAAGCCACTTTTAAAATGCAAAAGAAAGCCAAGAGTATTACTTTGTTAACCCACATAATTCTATCCTGCCTAATGAGGTCTGGAGCTAATCTTCAGCGCTCTGCCCTGGGATCAGAATTATTGGAGCAGGTAAACACTGCTAAGTACCACTCTGCATCCCTGAGTTGGGTTGCATTGTCGCTGTGACTTTCTGTTCCTTCCCTTTTATGAACTTTTCATAAAGCTCAGAATAGAGATGATTATGTAAAAAGAAAGAGCTGGCTTCCTGTAGTGACTTGCATGCAACAGCCTCCTTTCCTCTCTGCTGCTGGGGTTTAGGCAGCCAAGGGAGGCACAGCGTGTTGGCTTGGGGGAGAGCACCAGCCTCTGCTTTCAGACTGCTTTTCCAAAGGGTCACAGGGAGATCAGTCCACGATGGCACATTACCAGCTGTGAAACTCACGCTACAAGCTCAGCTTAGGCGACGTATTTTTCGTGACAACGTCACATTTCTTACTCATTTTTGCAGAGCTGTTTTGTGGCTGGGGGGGAAGGGGAGTGGGCTAGAAATATGGGAGGGAAATGATCTGCTAACCTGAATGTGGAAGGACTGTTTATTCTCCCCCAGTCAATGAATTTTGACAGAGTCAGTGTCAAAGAGGGCAGAAAATACAGACCAAGACTGCCAATTACTATAAACTGGTGACCCCACTCGATTCAGTGGAGTTGCTCACCTTCACTATCTCAGAACCTGCTTCCCATCTGAGAAGCTGTAATAAACTTTGTTTTATTTGCTTATTACAAAGCATAAATATTGCAGCTCAGACCTTGCCAAAGCATTAACTGAGTCAATCTTGTCAAAGCTACCACAAGCTGCCCATGCCCTACCTGTATAGGCTGTGATGGAAAGCATTTTGGTCTGAGTTAAAAACAAGGCAGTTGAACCCCAGTTCTCAGAATGGCTTGGAGAAGTTTATCTAGTTTCCAGAAAGAAATGACATTGGTAATTTTTTTCCTGAGTTTGTAAGCAGTGCTTGTCACAGTCACCAGCAAAGCCCAGTCACACATGTGGTTTGGATGCTGGAGGGAGTTTTGCTGAACCAGTGACCTCACGATTCACTTGGCTCCCATTACTCAGTGATTACAGTGTGACCTGGGGAATATCAGCCACAGTCACAGCAGAGGAGGTTAAGGTGACCACTTACTGAGAAAATGCAGCTTTCAGGGTATAATCTGTTTACAAGCATTTAATTGCAGTAAATGAGCCAGGCAGAAGGTGAGGAAGATCTGAAACACAGAGGAATAATAAACTGACTCATGTTTATTTAAGCATTTATATCTTCTGAAGCTGGGCTTAGCCTGAGGATGCATAGGGATTAAGGCATGCTTGCAAAACCCCTTGTCATCCTCTGCATCCCACTTTTCTCCTATAATGCCAAATCCTCTATCCCTTTCCAGCGGGGTCTCTGCATTTATACATTGTTTTCTTTGCTCAGAATATTTTCTCCTGTCATCTGCACTGTTCAGTTCTGTACATCTCACTCCCCCTCCCAACCCATTCTTTGTGTTTCAGCAAATGATGCTCTTTCAGGCTGGTTCATCCTCTCCTTCAGTTTAAGCGTGGAATTCTCTCTCTCAATGCCTGAATGTGTAAATTGGGTTGTATCACTTCAGGCCAGCTGAAAACTGTACTTTCCAGAAGGGTTCAATTAATTAAACAAATCCCAACCACAATTTAATTTTGACCTAAGTTCTAAAATGCTTGACATAAAATGGGTGATTTTCTTGAGTTTTGCTATTGATGAATCCACATTTAACATTAAACTAAAACCTAAACTAATTTTTTTTCCCCCTTGCAAAATGTCAACACTTTCATTTTGAAAAACGTTGAAACAAAATGTTCTGACACCTTGGAAAATCCGTCTCCTCCCATACCAATTTTCCTTCCAAAAACCTATCATTAATTTTTTTTTTATTCATAAAAATAACCTCAGCAGCAGCTGTAGTAGGGCTGTTCATCTCCCTTTAGTCACACCGCTCATGGGATTGGAGCCCCACTTGCGTTTTTGGATAGCCCCTGGAATGGAAGCCTGGGCTGGGCAAAGTAGGATGTGCTGAATGGGAGAGGTGGCCCCACAGTGGGGAGTGTCACATCTTGCCTGGGGTAACTGCTGTGGCCTGAGTGGCTCTTGCCCCATTCACTGCAGCTCCTTTTGGGTAACTGTGTAAGATCTTCACCTGCAGGTGACTGATGGGCACTAATGAGCCTTGATTTACCCCGATGGGCTACAACTGGAGCTCCAGGAGCCGCAGTTCAGCTCCCTTTGGGGCCATCCTGCCTCCCTGGTGATGCTGTAGGGTGTCTCCAGCTCTGCCATGGCCTTGCTGAGTCAGGCACCACCCGGGGGCTGATGGTCTGTCTCAGCCCTGACCCATTCCCATAGAGGTCCCTGATGCCAGGGCTGGGGCTGCCTTTGCAGCTGCCCTACCTTTTACTCCTTGGAGCAAGAGCCTTTGTTTCCTTGAGCATTGACTTGGTGCTTGAGTCCTAGAAGATACTCCTGACCAATAACTGAAGACCCACAGAAATGCTTTATCTGTCCAGGTAAGGAGTTACTGTTATCCTTGTTTTATGGCTGCAGACAGGAAGTGTATTTTCCCACCTCTTGCTGATTTTTAGCAGTTTCCTTCATTTTTATGACTCGTTATGATTCTCATTTTCTGGCTATAGTCAAGGACTATGCTTTGACTCTCACCCCCCTCCAGAGGAAGAGCCCAGCATGGGCTGTGCTGCACCACGCTGCCCCTTTCCCTCCGTTCCACACTTCCCATGTGGGCTCCTGCCTGCGGTGCTGGGAGGTTGCCCGTGCCGGGTCCCTCGCTGCAGTGCAGGACACAACACAGCAGCTTGTTTTACAGTGCACTACAAGAGGGGCATCTGCTGCCCAGCAAACCCCAGTAACACCTCTGAGGCTGCAGGGACACGCCGTGGGCTTCTCGTTCCAGCTCCGAGTGCCTTTTCCCGCCCGTTGCGCGGCACAAGAGGGGAGCGAGCGGGGAAAGCTGTCGGGCGTGTTAGTCACGATTCGGTCAGCCCTGTTTATGATCTCATGACTCGAGTCTCTGGTGTGGAGAGCAGAGGTGCTCCTGGGCTTGTTTTAACAAGCTCCTGCAAGGGTGACTGCTGCAGGCACTGGTAAAAGCCGGGTGGTAGCGGCAGCAGCCGAGGGAGCCAAGCAAGGTGACCTGCCAGGTGTTGGTTCCTGTGATTTATCCCAGGCCTGGGCTGACTTTCTCCCTCGACGTTGTCTCCTGTAGTTTCTGCTGTCTCTGCCCTGGGGATGAGGCTGGGAGGGCACACCCTGCCGAGGAGGTGTCCTGGTCCCTCGCTGCCACACGAGAGGCTGAGGGGCTGTGGCGTGGGAGGGGTTCACGCGTGGGGTGTGTGACACGAACGGCCGGACCCAGCACACCCTGCAGCGTGGCACCTGTGGAACGTGCACTGCACTTGTGGTGGGGGTGTGCATGTCCTGTGTGTCTTCATTTAGCGATCCACTCGAGGGGCAGCCACGATAATGAACCGTCCCAGCCCCTCAGATTGTCTGTAGGGTTATATGTGCCCCATGAGCAGCTGTGCAGACCAGCCACAGCCAGGAGTAGCACTATCCAGGGATGCAAAAGGTCAATCTGCAGTCCATTTCTTGTGTCTCAAGCATTTACCATGTCTGTCTCAAGCCAGGGACTGTTCCAATGTCTTGAGTTACCCCAGCATTTAGTTCAGTTCCTATCAAAGCTCATGAAAAGATTCCCATAGGTTCCTGTTGCAACTGGGCTTGCTTGACTTTCACTTTCTGAGGAACAGATTTATTGCATGGGATCTACAGTGGAAAACTCAGCTGTGCCAAAAAATGTAGACAGCCTTGCAAGAGCAGACATTTCAAATTTGCTGGGCTGCCAATGACTTGGAGCAACTTGTAAAGCCACCTGAAATGGAAATAGTTTTCCTCATTTTGAGTAGTTATTTTTTTCAAGTTAATCTGCAAATGAAGAAAAAATGTCGTGCTGTTAAAAGGGGATGTTCTTTGGCTCAGGCTGTGATTTCAGTGGGTTTAAGATTATTTAAAAGGGGGCTCCTGGTGAAGGGAAATTCTGTGCCCTGTTTTGTGCAGGGTTTGGTTCTTGTGCTGCTCCTTTGGATCCACTGTGCTCAGACAGGATGGCAGCCATCGGCCTCCACGGGGTGGGTTCCTATTGGGGATGGAAATGGGGGAAAGATCTCTCTGGAGCAAAGTAACTTTAGATGTGTTCATGTAGGTCAGCACGCTTGCCACATAGAAAGGACTCTGCTTATACAGGGAATTACCTGAGAAAGAGTAAAGCAGTGAATTTCAGAGCACTTTTGGTGTTCTCTGCTTTACCTCCCCCCCAAAAAAAGCCCTGGGGCCAGGCAGGCACCCAGGTGTGCCTGCACTGCTGGGCTGGGTGCAGAAGTGAGCCCAGCTTGCCTGCCTGCTGGCTCCTGAGTGCTCCTGGGTGCTGGAGTCCAAACTGGAGCTCTGCAGTGTCAAGGAGTAGGGAAGGGAAGTGAAACAAGAAAAACAGAAGCTGAGGGAGTATTTTAAAAAATGGGTGACTCTCTCATGCTGCACGAGGCCATGACCAGACTCAAGGCAGTGCCCTGCTCTGATTTCCCTGATTCCAGGACATGACTTCTTTCAGTTCCTTCCAGACACTTGAGAACAAGGAAGGGTGAGTAAGGGCTGCAATGGGCCTCGAATTCACCTTCAGGAACAACTGCTTGGCCCAATCCGGTAGGAGGTGCCCCTGTTGGATGCACCAGCCCTGTTGCCCAGCAAGCAGAAACTTCTCAAATTCGAAGAAAGGTGATCTGAACTGCAAAGGGCCCTGGTAAGACCGTATGTCAAAGCCAGGCAATGATTTCCCCCTGCCTTTCAGGGAACATGGGTGTGTGTCAGAGTTTAAATTTCTTAGACTGCAGTGAAGGTCATCTGAGCTTCAGTGTGATTCATCTGGTGGGGGTTTTAACTCCTCTGGTGAGCAAAGTCCCACAGCAGCAGATGGGGAAACCCAGCTGTGCTGCCTGGCAGAGCAGGGCTGTGCCTTGCTCCCCGTCTGTGAAATAAAGGATATCCTTCACCACGGGCTGTGCAGGAAAGCTGTGTGACAACTGGGCATTTTGCTACTTCTGGGTGTGTCTGAGGAAAGGAAGCACCATTTGCTTTCTCTCCTGTAGAGCCTTTGAGGGTAGATACTTATTTAAGATAGGGAGGAGACTATTTGATATCTTTAGCTATCTCTGCAGAGAAGTAGCAGGAGTAGCCCTGTGAACAAGGACAAAATCATCATCTCTCTTAGCAGACATCCAGCTTGCCTTAAAGTATTCCCCTAGCATTTACATGAGCACTTTTCCCTTTTTTTATTATTTATTTATTTTTGTTTATTGTCTGCCTAATGGCTTCAGCCTTATCACAGAGTATGATGGCAGCACATCACTGGAGGAGAGCTTGCAGTTGCTATTGCAGGCACAAGGAAGTGGTAAACAGCCCATTCAGAAAAAAATAAATGCTACTTTTATCAGTCTGTCCACGGCACCCATATGTCCAATTTGGGATGGATCACTCATGCAGAAAAGCTAATAATGCTAAGTACTCTGCTTTTAGACTCCATAGACAGAGATAGGGGATGTGACCTCTGTTTGCCCCACAAGCCTGGTATTGTGCTGCTTCATCCATTGCCAAATTCTGTTTGTTTTAAGGAGGCAGCAGATGTGGAGCACAATGAAGGGAACAGGATAAAGAATTTCAGGCCTGGTTAAGAGAACTCTGAATGTGAGGAGAGCTGACTTTCACCTTATAAAGCCCACACTAGCTACATTTCCTCTTCAGGACCCTTGTGTTGGACTGAGGAA
The DNA here is from genome assembly GCA_036023395.1 of Myiotriccus ornatus. NCBI lineage: Eukaryota > Metazoa > Chordata > Aves > Passeriformes > Tyrannidae > Myiotriccus > Myiotriccus ornatus. The sequence goes on from JAYRBT010000037.1 coordinate 7,863,356, forward strand.
GAGAAAAACCTCTTTTGGCCCGGAGGAAATAAAGAAAACCAAAAATCCTGTGGCCCAGAGTTCCCAAATTTTGGCTGCATAAAGTGCATTGTGAAAACAAGAACACTACAGTCTCTTCTGAGGAGAAGCTGTACCCTCTGAATTTTGGAACAAAGGGTTAAAAAAACCCTACCTAGGGCCTTTGTTTTTGATTTTACTAGAAAGGGAGAGGTTTAATCATCCAGGTGTTTGCTGCTTGTAGCAAGGGGTGGTGGTTGATCACTGTTTTCTGTCTGCTGGGCTGTCCAGAACCCTCTGATATGTTTCTTGTTCCTTCAATTCATTCACATGGAGGTTTTGGATTAGGGTTTTTTTGAGCTCTGAACTGTCATGTGAGTCAGGTGGAAATTTATGCTGTGGTATTAAAAGGGAAAAAAAAAAAAGAGAAAAAAGAAACTCTCAGCACTGCTAGAAATTACAGTAAATGATACACCTGTATCAGCAGTTTGTTTGACAACACACCTACAGATTGGTAACAACTGTTTGGAAAAAAAAAAAGAAAGAAAGAAAGGAAAAGGGAAAAAAAACATTTTAGTTATATGTTAGCATCTCCAGGAAATAGAATAAGAAAAAAAAAAAAGGACTAAGAAAGAAGATAATAGCCTGGATCTATGTTCTGTAACAGCACAGGGCTAAAATCTTCCACTAAGATACTTGAAACCCAGGATCTCATTGTGTTTGTTATGATGATGTGCCAGTGCTGGGAACAGCAGAATTCAGAGTGGCAGCTTGTTCAGAGCTCTGCAAGGACCAGGGTGCTGTGGGAGGAGGCACAAAGGCACAAGGGGTGTGTTAAGGATCCAAGTGCCAGTACCAGGTGCATTAATGTCCCCAGAGTTTTACAATGTGTGGAACAGTTTGGGGGACTAACAGAGCTCCTAAGTGATGGCCAGGCTCTGAGCTTGCTATCAGACAGTGAGGGGAATGAAACTCTGCTAAACTGAGCGGTTTTGTGGTGGGAAAAGCTGGATATTTTGGCTCTTGAATGGGTATGTTGGAGTTGTGGAGACCTCCCTGTGCAGGGAGAAAGCCCTGCCAGCCCCTGGCTGCCACGAGCATCCATTTACAGACCTGAAATCCCAGCTTAATTCCGTAAGGGTGAGCGTAAGATATTTTCAATTGATCCATTCTGGACAACTTTTTGCTGCTGAAGTGTACAGAAGTGCTTTGTAGAGGTTTATAATAGCTCTCAACCTAAGTGTTTCTATTGGATTCAAAAAGCTAATTATCTCTTTAAAATGCCTTTCCAAAATTGTCTGCAGACTCCTCCTCCATTATAGCTGATCCCAAATTTGAGTGCCTTGTGCATTTCTAACAAATGGCACAGCAAACCTGTTCACCTTTTCTTGAAAAGAAACACCAGCCAACAGCTGATACCACAGAGATGTCACCAGCAAGGGCAGCATCTTAGGACACTGAGAGTATTTTTTGGCTGAGTATTTTCTGTTCTAGTAACACGGTGTTTCCCTCAGGCTTTGTTGGTTTGTTTTCCAGTGGACTCAATGGCTTGGATGTACCAAGGATCTGGCCTTCTCTGTATGGAAAAGAAAGATTTATCACAAAGATTTATCTTGGTGAGCTAGGGGAAAATTTCCCTCTTTTTGATGGACCCAGCCCTTTAAAGCCTCTGAAAGGAAACCAAATATCTTTAATTCCCAGGAGATATCTCAGAGGATCAGAGCTAAAACATTACTCTCTGCACTATCAGATGCAGAGACCTCTGCATGACCCTTTGTGTTTCAGAGTCTCAAGGCTGTGGATTCTCCTGAAGAACCTATTTCTTCTATAACCAGGGGCTGAACAAGAGTGCACCATTATAGAAGTTTAAACAAACCTCATAAGGTCAGCTGCTGCTTAAATCCTTGCTACCAGGTCTGTAGATATTTTTGCTTTGTTTCTAGGCAAGCTGAGAGTCCTGCTGCCAAAGGGCAACATGTAAATTGTGCTGTTATTCTGCAGCATGCAAGGTAATAAATGGTGCTGTCAATTGTTTTCACTCAAGTGACAGATTTATTCTCTTCAAAATGAATGACCAGGAATGGCTATTATTGCAAAAAAATTCACTATGTATCATCTTGTGCCTGTTGTTTTACAAATAATGCTAAGTCTAATTGCCTTCCTCTGTGGCCAAGTATCTATGAGTTAATGTTTTTTTTATTGAAGATGTGTAATTTACCACTGCTTTTGATGTGCCATCTGATTGAATGTCTCTGTGAATCACATCTGCAATCCAGCACTATGTGTCCCAAAGGAATACCCCTTATCCCATTGTTTTCTAGTGATCCAGGCAAAAGCAGTCTCTATTTTATTTTGAACACAAACTATTAAGCTTCTGTTTCCCAATTTCCAGGTTGAAATTCCAGTTCCTGTCAGAGGCACTGAAGTGTAATAAATCATTTGCATGTGGGAATGTGTGATGTTTTATGGTACTAGAAAGAGCGGTTTTAAATCTCAGTAGCACTTTTTCCAGAGTAAGCCTGGAATTAGCCTGGAATCTGATCCCACAGCTCCGCCCAAACCCCACTGGAATCCAACTGCAGCCCTTTCTCATAGCACCTTGTTTTTCAACAAGAAAATGCTGCAGCTGGCAAACAAACCACTTCAGGATACAAACATCACTTTTTAAAGATTTTTTTTTTGTGATTCAGCAATGCCCTTTTTTCTGTAAGTCTGTGTTCCATTTTTTTCCAGTCAACACTGCAATCTTTGTAATGTTTTAGGAGGTTAGAAAACAGCATTTAAAGCTGTAAAGTTTACATAAAGCTTGCGCTTCAACAACATATTTTGGAAGAGCTGATGGCAGACAAATGTTGAAGTTGAAGCCTTGTTTCCTTGGAAAACAATACAGCTCCATGTGCCAAGAGGAAGGTGATGGGGAGCAAAGGTAAAACTTCTGTCTGCAAAAATCTTCTTGCTTGTAGCTGTTGAGGTCTGCTGTGGTTGAGAATGTGCTGAAGTGGTCCCAGAAAGGTCACCAGAGATGTGAGCAGAGGTGGCAGAGGCAGCCCGTGGGCTCTCCACTACTGTGCCACCACCCCAGGCAGTGCATTGCAAGCTTCCTCTCTTACTAAGATTTGTAAAAATGCAAGTTTTGTTGCTGGTGTGCTGGGCTGAATTAGACACACGGCGGTTTATTCTGAAGTTGTTCTGAGTGCTCGTATCAACAGGCTGAACTCTCCTCCACATAAAGATGGCTGATACTACTCGTGCAGGTATTTGTTGCTTTCAGTTGGGTTTTTATGGCAGTATCAAACTCTATTAGTCATCCTGGTGTAAGGTACAACAGTGTGACTTTTCCAGGGAGACAAAGTTTTGGCCGCACTTAAGGCCAGGGCTTGTACTTGGGTTTTTAAAATTACAATAATGGTCCAATAATGGGCTTTCTCGAGCAGCAAAGAGCCAAGGTCTGGTCAGCCAGTAGATGGGTGTTAAAAAGGGGAAACGAGATGGGGAGATAGAAATAGGGGATACAAGTAGGACAGGAACTGCGACTTGCAGTACAGTCATTGAGAAGTGAGTGGAAGCATTGAGGGCAGTCCCTGAGCTGGTGTGCCAGCACTGTTATCCTGGGGGGCTGGGAGTGGAGCATCAGGCATGCCTGAAACCCCAGCAGTGGGAGAGGAGACCCCAGCTTGCCAGGAGCAGCGTCCCTGAGGGTGTTCTGTCGAGGATGCTCGCTCAGCACGCTGTTATTCTTCAGTTTTTATTCAGCAGTTTTCCAGCAAACCCCAAGCACAGATTGCTTCGTTCTGTTAAAACAAATATCCAGGAAATTCAGCTACAAACTTCTGCTATCACTCAGCTCTTATCTTGCTCTATTGCAATAACTATTTGATGACCTCAACAGAGGCCTTGAATCCAGTAATCAGTTCTTCAAGTTTGCAACAAAATCCACGCTTTTTTCTAAACAACTACAAGTAACCAGAGGTTGTCTTGACCTTTTATCTGTTTTGACAAACGAGGGCCTAGGCCTCCTCCTCTGCATGCTGATCTGCTCTTGCAGGGCCTGGGTGGAGGATGTGGCTTGGCTCTCCAGGCTCCTGCCTCAGCTGGGACTCGCCATCTCTGGCAAAGCGAGGGAGGGAACAGTATTGCCAGCCAGGCAGCACAGGCTGGGTGGTTTTATCTGGGCTGCCACCAAGGATTTCAGCTGCTTGGTTTGCATAGATCATTTTTAGCTCCCGTTTAGCCTGAACAAGGAGGGATTTGGAGAGCAAATGATGCGAATGATTCACTCAAGGAGGTGTTCACCCTGATGTTTTAGCACCGAGAAGACAGTGATGCTGGCACCTTTTTGTTCCAACTCTCTGTTTGGTGTGCAATGGGTTAAACTGCAGCCAGCGACTGTAAAGCATTTGTCTGAGGACTGGAATGGTTCTTATCTTTACAGTGAAATATTATTCCTTCATGGTTAACAACTAGCAGCAAACCTGCTCATTGTGGAAGCAGTGTGGCATAATTAGCCAGTTAAAGAAGTCTGCCTATTGATTAACTGAACTAAATGACCCATAATTAAGAGCCCAACTGTGGAGCTAATCTGTTTGGTGGTGTTTTCCTTCCCCTTACAGATTTGGAACCTGCAGGCCTGTTGGTTATTAGGGGATGGGGTGGTGAGGAGCCCACTCCGGGTGCTAATTGAGTGGGTGTTCCCTGTGGGGCTCTAACACACACCCTGATGGGTTATAAGGGCCTGCTGGCACATCACTCTCCTCTCTTGGACCACAGGGGTACCAGCGTGAGCCCTGCTGGCTCTGGGAGGGTTTGTTGCCTCTCTGAGAGGTCACAGGAGCTACCAGGTCCAGATCCCCCTGGATTTATGGGGGAGTCAGCTGCAGACAGCTGAGAGGTCCCCATGTGCTGCAGGGGGGACCCAGGCCAC
>JAYRBT010000037.1:7868373-7910316 GCA_036023395.1 Myiotriccus ornatus
ATCCCCCTGGATTTATGGGGGAGTCAGCTGCAGACAGCTGAGAGGTCCCCATGTGCTGCAGGGGGGACCCAGGCCACAAGAAAGACAAAGCTGGGGCCGAAGTTGTGGGAAGCCACTTGTTTGGTTAGTTCCCAGTGTTATTTCCCTGCTAGAAGTTGCCTAGTTTTATCTGTAGTTTACGTCTCGCATGATGCACAGTCTCTATGAAGTGCATTCAGACTGGAGTTTAGCTTTGACAGTTTGGAGGGGCTCCTGTTTACACCTGAATGTTACTGAATCTCTCATTATTGTCTCTGTAAAATGCTGCTTCCTTCTCACACTTTTTTTCATATATTTTCATATATATTATCAAAGATTATGCCAGAATGAGTTGATTGCTGTGCCCTCCCTTTGATGCAACACTATAAAAACTGAAAGGGCTGCTCTCAGGTGGTGAGAGGAGCCAGCCTGCACAGTGCTAGCTGGTGCCATGACTGCCCTAGGCCAAGGGACTGATAACATTAAGCTACAGTTTCAAATTGTCACAAAGAAAACAATTTTTTAAATTTCTTTTTTTCCTTGAAACTCAGCTTTTATCTGCCTCTTCTTCCCAATCAATAGCCCAGAAAAACACAGAAGTAGCAATTCTCAACAGATTGGCTCTTGGGGAGTTCAGGGTTAAAGGGCTTCTTAAGCACTGCTCTTTCCTCTGCTGGACCCACTGAAATAATCAGAAAATATTTTCACTGACTTTACTGGGTGTTAGAATAGGCCCCCCAAATCCTCATCCTTCTCCTGTGTTGTGAAAAGCTTTTGGCCGTGTGTGCTTCTGGCACAGAAAGGAGATTCTTTCTCCATGTTATTTCCTTTAGTCTCTAAAAAATTCCAGCCATCTGCAATGGAAGCTGCTGGTGACTGTTTGCTCTGCCATGTCCTCAACCTGAACCAGTGAAGGAGCAGTTCAAGAAATAAAGATTGAGGTCTTGGTTCTTGCTCTGGTCCCACAATAGTGAGTGAGGTATCTGCTGATGTGTGGAAGCTGCTGAAAGCTCCCTGGCCATACAGCACCTCCTGGAGACCCTCAGAGCAGCACTCAGGGTTTGAGGCGATTTTTGGCACAACTGGAGCCCATGGGAGGCCAGGGAGAGGCAGAGGTGCCTCCTGCCAGCTGAGAGATGGGCCAGGAACAGAGGCACCTGGAGAAGAGTGTGGGGGATAGAGACACCCCTCCTTCGGGCTGGGGACTTGGTGCTCTTCACTTTTCCATTTTGCTTCAGGTCTTTGGGTTTCTGGGTCAAAATGGCCTCAAGTTTGGAGGACCCTGGTGGACTGAGTTGTATGGTTGGGAGGTGGACTCGTGCCTCAGCAATAAAGCAGCTCTGTATGTATCTGCCAGGGAAATGGCCTTACCCCAAAGGTGGTCTATGAGAGCTGTGCAAGGAGTATAGCTGGAGCTCCACAAAAACGTTATAAGCAGTTACAAGAGCGCTTGTAAGTGAACTTGACTGAGGATAAACCCCTACGGCTGCCTTTTAAACTTGATTTTATCTCATTTTGTCCTTTCATCCTGCCTTTCATACACATTGCCATGAGGGAATAGTTATCTCCTATTAATATCTCAACACCTTCATGCAATGTCTGAACAGCAGAGCTGGCTCCAGCTGAGCATCTGACCATGATGCAGGAGGTTGCTTTGATCGTGATGGTGGGAAGCAGGGAGACAGCAGGCTCTTTTCTTCCTTCCCCCAGCTGCAAGAACGGTGCCATTCACACCACCTCGCTCCCCTGCAGCTGGAAATCCCTGGAGCAGCTCACACCTCTGCCTGCCTGGGAAGCCCTTTAAAAGGTAGTGAATTAGCTCTCTGCAAAGATGCCAGAGACAGCTAGAGCTGCATGAAATCTCCCCAGGCTTCCCTTAGACGCGTAGGTCCAAAACCCTCGGGCAAGGGATCGGACCCTGGGAAGGCAGGGATCACTAAAATGCCTGGGCTGGCCCGCTGCCAGCCAGCAAGGCAGTCCTCAGTGTACTGCTGGGAAGAGATGAGATTTCTCCTCTCCCCTTTTTACTGGAGTGGTACTTCTTGCAGTATTTGGGGCTTTTTAAAAGTTTGGATTTGTTCAGTGCAGTGGAAGCGCTTTTGTTTTGGCAGTGAGAGAGCAGCTGCTCACAGGAGCTTGCAGATCCCCCAGCAAACCCCGAGCTTGAAAGTTTCTATTCCTTATTTATATATCTATATAACTATTATTAAATTTATATATAATACATAGTTATGCAATGTACAGATTTTAAAAGAGGCTATGACTGTATCAGCAATCACTTCTTAGCAGATCACGTTATACTTCATGTATCACCATACAGCATGCAGGTAATCTGAAGAGTGCCTTGCTTGCACACCAGAGCTTTAATAGCTGTAACAAGGTAATTAGTACATCGTTCCACTTGAACTTTAATGTAGTAATTGGCAGTAAGTAATCCCCCTCTGATGTGATACACAGCCTGTGTTGTGAAGAAATATCAGGGCAGCCCTGTGTATGAAAGGGAAAATAAGTCACAGCTCTGATGATGACCAAGGGGGTGGATTTTGGGTTGATGTTCTGCAATGACAGATGTGGTGTGGATGTTGGAGCAGCGTGGGGACTCCCCCTGGACGTGACATCCTGACCTGCTGTGTCTCTGTGCGACTCTGGATGAGTGGGATGTATTGCACAGTGTCCCAGGGGAGGGGACAGATTTATCCCCAGGTGTGGTACTGAGATGTGCAGAAGAGACTCTTCTTTCATCCTTTCTGCCCAAGAGAGAGATTGGCTTTGAATAAGAGACATTTAGGTCACAGAGATACTTTTGGGTATCCAGTGAATTGGAGCCTTGGGAGAGGCCAGCAGAGCCAGGAGCAGAATAACGACTGCCTGACCCCAAAACTCTTTTGGATTTCCAAATGTGAGGTCAGTAGGGAAATACAGGCTGTAATTTAGCTTGGTGATTTGAGGTTCAACATCTAAATTGTGCTCTAATGTGTCAGGGGAAAGCCTTTGTTCTCCATGATGGATCAAGTGGGTGCCAGCAGCCTGCTCCTTCTGTGCCCAGGAGCTGAGCCCCACTGCCCGTGCACGGCCCTGGCTCTCTGCAAAAAAAACACTGCTTGTGTCAGGAAAGCTCTTCCAGGCTGCCCTAATGGTGTTCACATGAAAAGAAAAGGAAGGGGGAGGGAGGAAACATCTTAACCCGTGTCTTGTATGATCTCTCCTGTGATCACATCCTGTCTGATCCTCCCCTCTGGGTCTCTGAAGAGCAGGTGGTTGGTGTGTGTTCGCGAGCGGCTTTGTGTTCAGCTCTGTGCAGCGCATGGGCACAAAAGGCTGATTACCACGGGAGTTTGTGAGCTGGAGAAAACAGGAAATGGCATTTTGGGCAGTACTACAGAAGATGGGTTTTCCTTGACCCCATGTTTTTGGGAAGAACCCTTTGCAGTTCTGTCTGGGCCCAGATGCGTAATTAACTTGCAGATCGATGTGGACATCGTAAAATTGTTTCCAGCCAAGGAGGACAAGGAATACGTTTCCCTAACATCTGAGGCAAGACTCAAATGCTGATTTTGAGAGCAGTTAGAGAAAGCTTCCCATAGCACCGTTGTGTGACATGCACATCACTGTAGGGTTGAGGGGAAGCAGAGTCCCCAGTGCTGGGTGTTGAGGCTGTAGCACGAGGGGTGACTCTCTCTTCTGCTTGGTGCTGAGTGGGGACAGCTGCTCAGGTGGGGAAACTGTTGACTTCTGGGTGACTGGAGCCGTGGAGTCCCAGGACATCATGCCCAAGCCCAGCCTCGCCCCTCATGAGGAGTTTCTCTGCTGCACCCACCCTGGGAACAGCAAAACTCCTCCAGCACAGGCAGGCCTGGATGGAGAGAGTGTCTCTGTCTTGCCAAGGCCCTGGCAGGATGCAGTGTTGCTGTGTCCCGGGGCAGTGTTTAGTCCAGTACATCCTTCCCTCCTCACCAGAGTGGCCCTTGCTGTGCTTGGCCATGCCAGCACCACCCACGGTGGCAGATGGATGTCCTGGCTGTGCTCCTGCCACGTGCCTTGGACAAAAACCGGTGATGAATTTAAATACTCCCCACCCCAGCACGGCAGGACCCCTGTGCTTGGCGGCAGGTCTGGGGGTGGACATCAGGTGCAACAGGGAGCAGGGGAATGGGAAGAGAAACATGTTGGGAGCTCCAGGCACTGCTCTCCTTCCACCCAAATTCCTTTGGCAGCTGAATCTCCCGCCGCTCCTGTTCATAAAAAGCAAATGACTTCTCAGATTTATTAGTTACCTGCAGGTGCAATTTATCAATCCCAGGCTGGGCTCTGCCCAGGCAGCTGGGAAGAAGCTTGTGTCTTTGATTAATGTGCTATCCCCCACAATGGTGGCAGATTTCTTACTGGGGTTTAATTCTAACAGATTCTTAAAAATAACAAGAACCATATTCAGTGAGTTGTTTAAGAGGATGCAGAGCTGAAGCACAGTTCATTCTCTAAAGCTTTGAAGTATTTACAGAAGGGGTAGAAGGAACCTTCATGGAAGCTGGGAGGGTAAAGGAGGAACTTGTAGGATGAGTTGGAAAGGGTGGAAAAAGGGAACAATTGCAATAGGTCATAATGGAAACAGGAGACTGAGGGCTTTTGAGATAGAAGTGAAACAGTGGGAGTGAGATCTCAATGAGAATAAACAAAAGAGATTAAGGATCAGGCTCTTACAAACAGAAAGGATTCGTCTGAGCAACACAATTTTTGTGTCTGAAATTGTTGTGAAAGGACAGAGGGACATTCAGTGGAAAAAATCAGAAAAATGAGGAAGCTGAGAGGAAAACAAGAAGCCCCCAAACCTTGGGCTGCAGTATGAAAACCCTCAAGCTCCACTGCAGTCATCCCCCTAATGCATCGAGACTTTTTGCATCTTTATTTTCCTCACCTTTCAGCCACAGCTCAAAACACAAACATTGCACACAGACCTGCCTTTTGGAGACTGAGCCAAGAGGAGCTCTTGATCCTTTGACCCTTTTTTCACAGATGGAAATATATTAACTTTTCCCTCCTTTCCAATGATGCCAAAGCCATTTTCTCACAGTTCAGTGTCTGCTGGAAAGCCAGACAGGCCCACACCAAGGCAAAGGCAGGGCAGTTTGCAGTTTCCCAGTGGGATGAGGATGCTGAACCAGGATGGTTTGCAAAAACTCCACCAGCACCATCTTGTTCCCCTGTGTGCTTGACTCTGCTGCTGACAGCCCTCCTAGGTGCAGTGGTTTAGATTTCAGCGTGACAAAGTGTTTTCACACCCTTGGTAAGGAGGAACATCGTAACCCAGTTAAAGGGCAGGATGCTCCAAGCTTTCAATGCATATTTATGCTGTCTATTTTCGGCATCTGCTTCCAGATCTTTCTATATGGTCAGTGCAAAAAAAAGATCCACGTCTCTGGAAGGTGACTCACAACACCTAAAATAGACTCCTGTTCCCAGACATCCTCTCTCCACACTAATTATAGAAGGAGGCTGGAGATGTTTAGCTCCCAGTCTCAGCACGTGAAGGTTGATGTGTGCAGGAGAGAGCAGCAACACCCACTTTGTTTTCCCTGATGCTGGCAGTGAGATTGGCTGGAGTGAGTGTGTGCAGGTTATTTGCAGCCCATCTCCCTGGTTTGCAGCCTCCCTGCCCTGCTTCCTTACGCTCCAGAGAAGGGCACTGGAGGCCGTGCAGGTTCTCACAGGCTTGTCCAGGCTGATGGTCTGCTCTGCTGCTGGCCATGCTGGAGCCCCCTGGCAGTGCTGTGCCCCCGGTGGATGCAGTGCCCCCAGCAGTGGCAGCAGTGTGGTCACAGTGCCCACCCAGGTGACACTGGCACTGCTGCAGGAGGTGTGCTGAGATTTCCAGCTCCACTCCTCTCCCTCAGAAAGACCATAGGAAGGCAAACCCACTGCGGTCTCCCCTTGTGTCACAGCCCTCTCTTCTCATCTGTGCAGAGCAAAGTAGCCTTTGAGAAGGGTACGTAACATTAACATGTGGGAGTTGACCTGAGACTTGCTTTCCTGCTGATGGAAAAAACCTCTAAGTGGTGTGACTGTGGGCAAGGACACAGGAACGTGGGGTGGATTTGCCCCATCCTGTTCATCCTTTAGGGAGAAGGGATGCTCAGAGTGGCACAGCCTGGAGTTTCTCCCTCCCCTCGCTCCCACTTTGCATAGCCACCTTTGGAGCCACAGCTGAAAATTAAGCCCAGAGTCAGCCATTTGTAAACCAAGCTGACAGGAAATTGCTGGCTTTGTGCTGAAGAAGTCATTACCTTAAGCTTTATTGCCATGTGCAGAGTTTACTTGTGACAAAGTAAATGTGCAGAGATGTCTGTAAATAGGGCTGGGATATTGCTGCGTTAACAGCTCCTGGTAAGCCATCAATCAGCAGAACAGTGTGCAAGAAACCATTAAAAGCCCCCGTTGGGAACGCAGAGGCTCCCGCGCGCGCACGCGTGGCAGCTCTGCACCCCACTGCCAGGTCCTGCCACCACTGCTGCCCCGGCTGAGCAAAGCCCCCTTCTCCTTTGGGTTCCAGAGGGTGCTTTGCTGGTGAGTCATCAGGCGGCGGTGCCATCTGGGAGCAGAGGGCTATCGGGGAGCGCTGGGCCGAGGGACCCGTCCGAGAGAGCTCGACTAGATGAGCTGTGATCTTTGGTCCCCCTGTCACTTTGGCTGGAACAGCATTGCTGCAGAGCTGGTGAGAGAGCCTGGGACTCTTCGGGGTTTTGGTTGTGTCCGTGGATGTTACGGCGGTGAAGGGGAGGCAGGTTTGTTAATGTAACGCCAGCATAAATCTCATTTGAAATAAATGAGGTAGCAAGGTGCACCACTTGCGCTACTCGAACTGCAGGAGAAGCTCTGCTGCAGGGGAGACAGATGCACTGAAAATAAGTTAATGTCTGATTAGTGTGGGTCTAAATGATCTAGGTGGTGCTTTGAACGAGCCTGTCCCCTCCAGCCGCTGTTCCCCCGGCACCGGTGAGGAGTTTCTGGCACGCAGGCAGCTCTGGCTGCAGAGCAGCTGAGTTCTCCTCCAGTTCACAGAGCTCTGGCAAGCAGGGGATGGGGGTTTTTGGCTTATCTGTGTTTTCTCAGGGTGGCCGACAGCCTGCCTTAGTCATCTGAGCACTTCAGGATGTCTGGAACTTTTCATGTGCTTCTTCCCTTGGAGTCAGCCCCCAATCCCGATGCCGTTTTGTTTCTTTGCCAGAACTGTGGCAGCCCAGTGCAAGCACGTATTTCTGGTCTTCTCTGGCTTCTGCCACTTGTGGGAGTGATAAAGTCAGACCGGGAATAAGAACTCATCACTTGGGGGTCAGCAGAGGGGCAGCACAGAGGAATTTTCCAGGCATTGGCTGTGCAGGGCTGGATTGCTGCACTACAGCAAGGGGCAGCCACCGAGGGGGACAGAGCCCTGGGCCTGCCATTTACAGCCACTGCTTCCTCTGGGGCAGCACAGCTGCCCAGGGGGTTGTGCAGGTGCTACAGCTTGGGGTGGTGTGGGAAGGGAAAGGGAGGGTTGAGAGGTGACAACAGAAATCAGGTGGTGCTGCAGATTTCCTCCCTCTCAGTCCTCTCCTCACAGCTCCTGCCTCTGCAGTGCCCAGGAGGTGTTGTACAGGCTGAAAAAACAGTGTTTCCCCCTAATGAAATCCTGACGCTGGTCTGACAGATGTGGTGCCACTCCCACCACTTGGGCCAGGAGGGGAAGCTGCAGAGCTGTGTTTTCTGCTGTCTCCCAGACAGCTTGGAAGTGCTTGGAAGTGCCCATGGCTCTGTTTGGTGCTGTGGAAGAGATTAGTTTTTTTAACTCCCTCTTCAGCTGCCCTTTTCCTGCAGGCAAGTCCCTTTGGCATGCAGAGGGAATGGCACCCAGCCATGCAGGAGGAGTACCCAGCTGTAACTCAGTGTTGATTCCCTCCATCCCTGGGCCCTGGGAGCACTTACAGCCGGGCACCAGGCTCCGGCTGGGAAGGGAGCCATGGAGAACTTGGCCCAGAGTGTGCAAAGTTCCTGCTGACATGCAGCTTTCCCTTTTCATCCACAGCCACGGCAACCCTACGAGCCCAATTAGCCTGAGTCCCGTGGTACCAACCTGAGAGCTGCATCCCCCTTCCAGCTTCTCCTCTCTCCATGACTCCCTGGCCCCTGCCTGAGCTCATGGATGTGGGCTGGGTTAAACTAAGCCTGGTTTACTCTGGAACCATGTGCCTGGGTCGCTGAGGAGGTCAGGAAAACTGTCCCCAGGGTTGGAGTCTAAGGGATCTGCAATGGCTCTTTTCCTTGTGGACTCCCTAGTGCTGACTCTCAAGGCTGAGTAGTGCACGTTGCAGTCTTTTGTTCAGTTGAGGTTACTCATAACATCTCTCTCCTTTACGTGGACATTTATTTTTGTGAACCTTTGAGGAACTGAATCGTCTCTGAGGCTGTTATCTCTCTGTCAAATTGGGCTGAAATTGCTCAATGAGTTCAAAGTTGTTGAGGGAGACACAGCCAGTGTGAATGTATGAGCCATAGGAAATCAGACTGACAGGCTGAAATGAGAAACACTTTAAAACTGTCAAAACAAAGTCTTCCCAGTGGTCTGACCTGACTTTTTGTCCAGATTATTCATTCCTAAAGCCTCACAAGATCCTGCCAGCTATCCCCAGGCCCAAGGGGCTCCTGAGAGCCCCACGTTGGAGAGCACAGCATCAGCTCTGCTGACAGGAGAAAAGACCCTTGGGATTAGCAAGGGATTTGCCACCAGCTTTTCTTGAGGCCTCTCAAGTCTGGGAGATTGGAAGCCCACAGCCTGATGCACATCTGTACCACTACCAACCCACCCCACGAGGAGATCTCATGCCAGACTCTTTTCATTTGTGTTTCCTTTGGCCGAATGACTTTGATTGAAAAGGGATCTGACACCAGTTAATTAGATGTAGGTGCAGGTTAGAAAAATAGTTGCAATAATGAATCTCCTTTTACTGGTCCCCGCTGCTCCTCCAGTAGTGCTTTCACAGCCATTCACAGGATGGTTAATCTTTTAGCAAGTGCTTTAAGCGTTTCGTGCAGGGAGCTCCGCACCATCAAAGAGAATGAATGACCCTGTTTCTCTTCCCTGTCGTGGCTATCAACCAGAGCTGTCTTTGGCAGAGCTTGTAGGTTGATTTCTGGTTGAACATTAGAGGCAGAATTCATCTGTCCAAACGTAGACATCTAATTGTGAATGTCTACATCTGAGTTACTTGTCTAGACTCTTGTTTATAGGAAAGAAATGGGCACCCCAAGGACATGAGTCATTGTATGCTGGAGTAAATGTCTAAAATGGGTCAGATGAATCATTCTGTAAGTGGGCCTTTCTCTCTCCTGTGACTATAAAGGGAGCCCAGTCACCACACAGGGGGAACAGAGAGAAGCCTCTAAAGTACAGCGAGATGCATCCCATCTCAGACTTGTTTCTGGGTGTGCATAGGCAGCTGCTCTTCTGTTTGCACATCTTCCTGACATCCTCTGTCTGCTGCTTCTTGCTCTTCCCATCATAAACTAATCTGGAAACGAGATGCCATTTTGTTCCTGTAGCTTTTAGTGCAGGATGAGTCCCAAGTACCTGCTTTTCCCTTCCTCTCAGAGTCGTCAGACTGGAGTCACCTTCATCCCAAACCTATGTCTGGGCCTGGAGCTCAGCTTCATCCTCTCGTGCATCCCTCCTTTCCCTCTCCAGTGAAATGCTGCTGGGGATCTGCTCTCCCTGCAGCCAGGGACACGCCCTGGTTTGTGCTTCCACAGGAGCCACCTGCACACATCTCAGATGTCCCTGTGTTCCCCAGGCCAACACAACCTGCTTTCAGTCACTCAGCATTTCCTTAAGCTCCTGGTGAGCAGCCAGAGTCCCCTCCAGGGCTTTGGTTATTGCCTTTTTCCATCCCTGTTATATCTGCTGAGGGTGGGCACTGGCACCTGACTGAGAGGGACTCAGAGCAGCTCAGTGCCACCCCTGCTCTGAGGAGCTGCCACCACCCATGGTGCCGGTGCACGATCTCAGCTGGGGGGCCAGGGGGATCAGCCTGAAGCTCCTTCACAGATTTAATTCCATTTTATTTCTGTTTGCTGAACAAAAGAAACGTGTAATGCTTCCAAATCCTTCCAAACAGGCTTGGAGCCTAGTTCTAGATGTTGCATTATTTTAACAAAACCAGTGCTGTGCTGATAAATGGGATAGTGGGAGGAGGGAAAGAAACTATTCATAACACAGTGCAGGAGATGAGGGAGGGAAGAAAACTGAAGAGTGCAGATAAGATTTTTGCTGCAGGTATTTTCTTAAATTTTGGCTTGGAGACAAAGGGAAACCCACAGACCATCCAGATAAGCCCATTAGTCAGGTTAGCTGAGCACTGTTTCATTACTCAGTAGTGTTATCTAGGCCCTCTGGCCTCAACAAAATCCCTACTTTATTCTCTCCTCAAACACTATTTTATTAAAAAATCCTCTCTGTGTCAGAGGACTTTTAAAAAAACGTATTTTAAAGAATATATTAGAACATGGGAATACTTAAAAATACTGGCAAGCTGCACCCTTGTGTGAGTGAGCACAGGACACGCTGTGCCTGCTGTCTCCTGCCTCAGTGTTGGTGAGACTTCCCTTTTCCTTTCTCGTTTGTGAGATCAAGCCCTGGATCCACATGTGGGCCTCTGACCCGGGGGGGCTCGGCCCTTGCACCCCGAGCTGAGGGATGTGGGACCGGATCAGGGACCATGTGGATGAATGGCTGCTGAGGAGACAAGGGATTGCCTTCTCCCCTGGGGACCTGGGACACGAGGAAGGTTGTGAGGCAACAACCGCTGCCCTCAGCACGGGAAGCAGCTGGGACTGGGAGCTGCTGGGTGAGGTGCAACAGCCCTCCTGAGCAGCTCAGCTGAGTGCTGGAGCGGGGAACCCGCCTGCCAGGGAAGCTAAATTGTGTATCGTGATACACACATTGCTGAGAACCAGGAGCACTTGCTGGAGATGAAAGCTGATGGAACAACGCCGACTGAAACCACGGAGAGCCTCGCTCTGCTCTGAGCTGTTTCCCACTAGGACGCTCCTCGCCGCAGCAGCCGCCAGCCCGCCTGCTCTGCAAAGCATCGGCCATTCCAACGTGCCCCGCTGGCAGGAGGCACTCCAGGAGGCTGCTCCCTTCTCAGCGCTCACTGCTAACAGTAAACAGAGCTGGGATGACTCAGAGGTGTTTTCCCTTCCACCACAGAGGTTCAAGATCAGACCATGTCAGTAATGAGCGAATGTCCTCAGCGTTCTCTCATGGTGTTCAGTGCTCTGATGAGTTGCCAGTTCCTGTTTGGTTCCCAGTAGGCTGACACCTCTGACACCTACTGTGTACAGAGACCTCTCCTGACACTCTGGCCAGGCAGTTTGATGTCTGACTGCAGTAGCTGCCCAGCACAAGGTCATACCTCCCACTGGATAATGATGCTCGTCAGGACAGATCTTCTCTGCTCTTACACCATTCCACACCTCTTTGTCTAACCCAGCTCTTCTGATACCTTAGAGTCCCTCTGTGTTTTCTTCCTATATCCAGAGTTAACCTCACAACTAAAGCTCAGCAAATCCCTTGAAATCCATTTGTTCCTGGAAGCTTTCTCCCTGCAATGATACCTGTGTGTGTTATTGTCCTGAAAACACTGAGTTAGAGATTTTCACTGATGCTAAAAGATGTCATTACTAAAACCGAAGCAGATGGCAGAACGGGATTGAAGTAATATTATGGAGATTCTCCCAAGGTGTCATGTGTTTTCTGCAATTATGAAGCCCTCAAGTGACTCACCTGAGGAGGCTACAAGACTTCCATCTTGGGAAGGTTTTTTAAAAAAGTGAACATTTGCCAGGGATGACTTTGTTGGGGATGACAGTGTTTCCCTGAGAAAGGAGATGAACTGTGTGCTTTCCTGAGGTCCAGTCCCAGGAAAACCAACCAAGAAACTTGTTGGATACTGAAAGTGCTCGTAAGGTTTAGCAACAGAGAGGAAATGTTCAAAGAAAAGAACATATCTGAGATCCAGAGTTGATTTCTCTGCAGTACTGCTGAGTTTGATTAGAACAAATCCTGCCACATGTGGCATGTGAAATGCTTGAGCAACAAATGATACTTACTTCTCAGGGCAGGAGGAAATCAGAGTACAGTCTCCTTGGGGCAGAGCATGTGGGAGTTTCCTTTGTGTTCTGTCAGACCCACACGGAGGCCAAGTATAAACAACAACTGAAATTGGTTCCCAGCATTTAGATGCTTCTTAAAAACAAAAATGATATTAGATGGGGAGCAGTGGTTAGGCTCAATCCAATCCCAGGGTAGTTTGCATTAAGTGGTTCCCAACTCTTTCTTCAATACTGTTCTCATGCCCAGCCTGTGTGCTGCTCATTTCCTCTGCTGGAGAAGTGAGAAGCACACGCAGCGGAAACTGAGCCAGCCAATAAAAGTGATGTGGCAGAGGGAAAGGGAGGAATGTTACAAACAATCCCTGTTTTGGCTGATAAAGGCATCCTCAGGAAGCTTGCATGCTGTAGGAGTCTGTCACTCTGCTGGGCTGTGGAGAGGAATGGAAGAAAAATACATGCACAAAATAAGCATTTCCCCTTTTGATTCAATTTCCATAATATTTTAGTACTTATTCTACTTCTGCACAATGTGAGGAAGAGATTTAGGCCTCCTCATCCAGGTCTCCTGTTGCTTTCACACGGATTCAGGACTTCCAGTCTCCTCTTACTGTGGTCTCCAGCTGTGGAAAGCTGACCTGGAGTGAAGTGGGGGAGGAAGAGGCTCCTGCAGTTGGTGCTACCTTATTTTCCAGATGGCTGTATTTCCCCAGACCACGCGCCACGCTGCCAGAGGGACGTCCTTTCTGAGCCGGTGACATTATTTAGTAGGCACAGACCAACGTGGCCAGTGAAGTCACGTCTTGGAGCATCCCCCGTGTGCTGCTGAGCCGAGCAGCCGCCAGCGGAGCACTCTGAGCAGCCCAGGCTGGCCCCAGGCCCTCGCTGGATGCCAAGCCCTCGCAGGGCAGGCTGGGCTGAGTGGTTTCCACCCGCTTCAAAGAGCGCAAGTGGCGACGCCACGTGCAGCGACACGGCATCGGGAACCCCCGGCACGCAACGGCGCGGGGAGGTCAGAGCTCAGTCAGAGCAGCGCGTGGAGCGTTAAACGCTCCATTTACACGCGCCGGTGGCGTCGTGCCAAGATGAATCCGAAATGATTAGATCTCCAGCCGTGTCGGTTCCTTTCACAGCGACATAAAACATTTTGCTCCGCTAGTCAGCGCGATGATGTTGTGCCGGGGACGGCGGGCTCCGGGCGCCGAGCTGAGCTCATCTCCGAGATTCGTCATGAAAATGCACCCCTGGCTGAGACGCCCGGCTGGGCCTCCCGGAGCTCCAGCCTGCCACTTGATGAAGATGCACAGCAGTCTCCAGTGGCCAGATGACTCACCTCAGCCTCCCTTGTCACCCAAGCGAGACAAAGGCAATTGGAAGGCGGGGAAGAAAATAACAAACCGTTGACCACATCGTAAATCCAGAGATGTGGCAACAACAGGGCTAAGCTCATTCACGTGGGAAATATTGCAAAGGAAACCACAGTGCTCGGATACAGTGTCTGCTGAGAAGGAAATCTCTTCTGGGAGCTTGCACCTGCTAATCATAAAAAAAAAGAAAGGGACTGGATTTCTTAATTTTGCAGGAATCTATTTTCCTCAAAAGGCAGCATATTTATAACTCCAGTAAAACTGCAAAATTGATAAATAAAAAGAATCCTACAAGAAGAAGAAATTGATTTCTGGATGCGATCAGAGCAAAGCTCTTAATCTTTGCTCTTCTTCTATAGAATTGCTGCCTGGACACCTCCTCTGTAGGCTCAAGACCTAATGCTTTTTTTGGTCCATACTGAATGGAAAACTGTCAGGAAAGGGGAAGAATCATGACTTCTTTTTTCTTCCCTTGATTTAAAAAAAAAAGAAAAATAGATATGCAGTTCAATTGTTTGCCCTTATTTTTTGTGCTCCTCAGGTGACAGAAGCAAGTGAAGACTGTCTTGTAACCCCTTAACCAGGCATTTCATAACAGCAGTCCTCAGAGAGGACTCAGGTGGGTCCAGATGTGCAGAGATCTGTGCAGCTGACCTTCATGCACCACAGAGAGCTCTTTATAGGAATCAGTCCACTTGCTTTGTGATGTGAACGTGTAGCAGAGGGAATCCTGCTTCATCTATAACTCAAAGGCCTCGGGGCTTTAAGGAGCAGCAGAAACAAGTTGTATAAAAGGCCCTGGAGGCACCTGCTGAATCCCCTGTGATGGCACCCTGACTCAGACAGAGGCTTTGAAGACAACCTGTTCCATCTTCAGCTGAGCTCCCCAGCGACGACTGAGGAGCTTTAAGCTTAGAGAAAAAAAACCCCAAACAAATAACTAGACCGGGTTTCATTAGAATAAACCCAGGACTATTAAACTTTGCAAACTGAGCCAACAAAAAGCAGCTGCTTCTGCCTTCCCTGCCCGCAGGTGGGTCTTTGCTTCCAGAACTGGTTTTAACTCAATGACCATCTGAGCTGCACCAGGTGCCAGGGAACTTCCCTGCATGGCAGATATGGGCCAGCTGCCTGTTCTTGGCAGCTCTGGGTGCTCTGGTATCCCACAGGACTTCTTCCAGGACTGGCATGCAATCAGGAGATGGCCAGACAAGCAGCAGAAGAAGGGAAATGAACGTCCAGGTTTGATTTCTGTGGCTGGAGGTGAGTCAGCCTGGTGTGGTGCTCGTGTCTCTGCCTCAGTGCTGGAGGGGCAAAGCTCTCAGCTCTTGCCTCTCTCCTGACATCCAGGTCTCGCAGGTGCCTCCAGCAGTGCCTCTGTGTTTCACATTCCTATTTGTTACTGAGGCTAGACGCTTTGAAAGGTCCTGTCTGACTTAATCCCCATTGATCACAGAGCCTTGATGTGAAGGAATTTTAAATTTCCAGCTGCTGACTGTTTAACAATTTCTGACTTCAAAAGCTCTAGGAGCCTCCTCCTTTTAAATACACTTTGCACTTAAGGAAAATACAGTCAGTCCCTCATTAACGTGCACTTCTCCCACAGCTACACAAGTGACTGTAGTGCAAACGCTCGGTTCTCGTGCCACGGGCACATTCTTCACTCAGGAAATCGATAGGCAATAACCAACGTCCATTTCTGATCTTTACAGAACTCGTTTGCTGCAAGGGCAAGTTTTACTCGGTTTGACAACATAGATGTAAAATAGATGGTCCCCTCAGCCGACAGTTCATTGTCCACAAATGAACCAGCACGTATCTTCCAGTGTGAGGGACATAAAATCGCAGGACAGGCTTTTTCCTCTCTGGGCTGTCGGTGCCAGGGAGGTGTCCCGCGGGGTCCCGCACCGTTCCGGTGGCCAGCCCTGCAGGCGAGGGGCTCCTGGGGCGGTGCCGGGGCTCAGCAGAACAACCTCTGTCTCCAGGGGGTTTCTGTTCCTGGGGTTCTTGTGTGCAGAGCTCCTGTCCTGCAGCTTGGAGGGCACGGCTGCCCCAAGCCACCAGCACCTCCTCGCCTGACGGCTGGCCGGGCAGAGCTGCCAGCGGGGCCTCTGGAGCACAGAGGGTGACAGCCTGACTTACAGCCCCGAGCCAGGGAGCGTGAAGGAAGCTGGAAGTGATTATGGAGCATACGGGGGAGCCTGAACAGCGCAGAGGCTGCAGAAACCACGCTAATTCTCGGGGGAGCTCAAACCGTACAATTTACACAGGTTTCTGCCTGAACTCTCCTTGACAGTCACGCTCTTGGAAAAGAGTTTACTTAAAAGGAGGGAGGGGGGGATACATAAATCTCTGGGGCTGAAGGAGCAGCTGAGCAGAGCCAGGTTTATAGGTGGAGATTTGCATGCCTTCAGATTCACACAGCCTTCCTGCACGTCTGGGATGGAAGCAGCGAGGGGCAGGCAAGTCTGGCAGCTCTGTCCTGCACCGGCTGAGCACCCTGTGCCGGGAGGGGGGTGACTGCAGGGACCTCAGGGCATGCTGGGAGGTGGCACTTGGTGATGCTCAGCGGAAATGGATGTGAGCAGGTGTTGTAGCCTCCAGGAGAGTTATTCTGGATGCAAATGCTTGGGGGGAGCTTTGTGGAAGTTCTTGCTTAAAAGGGAGACTTGGTACTTCCGAGGGGTTTGGGGTTTTTTTTTCTAGTTTTATCAAAAAGAAGAGAAGGAAAAGCTCTCCCCCTCCCCATGGCTCCCCTTCCCAGACCACCAGGGCAACTGAAGAAAGTAAAAATACTTGCAAAGCATAACATGCACCTTCCAGCTTCTGATACTGCTGGAGCAGGGGGCCCAGACACAACAGCTTTCTTCACCTGCCAGCTCTGACTCACCCTCACTCTAGAGAAGCCATGAGACACAGTGAGTGAAACCTCACCATCTCAAACTGTTTACAAAATGTACAGGAAGGCTCTAGTCCCACTAACCCAATACTGTCTTTGGGTACTGAGGCACACTCAGCTGTGCAGCCCCAGATAGAAAACCAGATTTGGTGGGTGGAGTGAATTGGGAAGCTGTGTCAAGCTGCCCAAAGCTGCCTGCAACCCTGGGACAACCACTGGGCAGGAAAGGAATCTCCAGTGACCTCAGGTGACTCTTTTCCTTGAAGGTGTCAGACAGAACTGGCCTTCAGCTGACACTCAGTTTCTTTTTTCTCCGATTAAGTTATTTTCAGATACATGTGACCAAAAGGCAGTGGGACACAAACCTCAGCCCAGTGCTGTGCTTCAGGATGAAATGGTTGCAGTGCTTGCTTTCAGACACCCAGGGGAAGAGGCTTCTCTGCAGTATACTGCAGGGGTGGAAACCTGGAGGTCCACTCGTGCTGGATTGTATCCTCAGTGTGCAGGGGTCTGGCAGCTCCAGTGACAGTCCCTGCAGGGACCAGGCTGTTTGTGTGCACAGATCCTGCACTGCTGCCGAGCTGCTCTGCCCTCAAGGTCAAGTGTTCTTCTATCATGCAGCATTTTAATGGCCTTTGGATATCTTTCTAAACCTGAGCTTGTGTCTTGATGAAACTTTTGACAGGCAGTGAATAACAGGGGCATTATTAATTCATGTCAGATGGGACTGAAGCGTTTCTTGTTTATCCTGCCAAAACTGTAAATGAAAAAATGGACTTTCTTTCTGACCTTGCTTTTGGTTTTTGCTGTAGATCCCCAAAGAAAAAAATGTTTCTGTAGTAAGTGTCTTATTAACAGAAAGCATCTGCAGAAGGAAGAACAATGAGTTCTGGCCCAAACTTGCAGCTGTGGACACCAGCTGTGACAACCCCATTATTCCAGCTCTGTCTTTACTACATTATTTCAGAGGTAGCTTTAAAGAAGAGAGAGGAGAACCCAGGGGATTCTGGCTTGGAAACAGTCTGCTGCAATCTACAGAAAATCTCTGGGGTCTGTGAAGAACAACAGCAGCCCAGGGGAGAACCTGGTGCTTGGCTCCAGGGCCCTCGCAGGCGAGCCAGGGAATGCAAGATGTGGGGATCTGGTGAGTGGAGATGCATTTAGTAGCAGGAACGAAGCGTGGGCCTTCCAATCACATAAATTATATAAAGCCTTTGGCCAGACTCTAGACATCCCACTGGAGATCATTACAGCTCTCTTTCTGTAACTCTGGGTCTTTCATACTTCAGTTTGATTTTAGGTATTGGGCAGCGTTCCGAGGTCTTTGGCATGGATCTTGTATGGCCATTTCCTAAATAACTGTCTGCTCCTCAGGTTGTTTGTGACTGCTGGGGGCTTGTGCTCGGGGTATTTCTTTGCAGTACTGTCCTCTGAAGCAAGGACTGCACAGAGCATTGAGCACCTACTGCATAAGGGAACATCTTACTGTCTGCTGATGATTTGCCTGACCCACTCCTCTGCTTTGTCCACATGCTGTTGATTTTCCTCTTGGGAGCTAATTCAAAGCAGGTATCAGGAAATTCTGCTCTACTGTGGTCTCTACACACCCTTTGGACTACAGAGTTTGGGTGTTGTTTTGTTTGTGAGCTGGTCCTTGAATGTTCTTAGAAGAAAACATAACACAAATAAGTGCAAACACATTCGCCTCACCTCCACTCACATAAAACCTGTTGTGTACAGCTTTCTCTTACATAACCCACCTGACTCCAAGAACAAATGTCCCTAATTTCTTCTGGATGATAGGCTTTGTGGAGATTTAAAGGGCGATTTCTCTCTCTTTCTCTTAGCTCTCACAAAGTATTACAGTAAGGAACTGCAGTGACAGACAATACTTAATGGCGTGTTTTAGAAGTGATTCATCTGCGAAGCACGGAGCAGCATATTTTATTGTACTTTAGCTAGTAAAAGCTGTGCCTCCTAGCCCAGCTCTGCCATGCTGCATGGGAAATCACACTTACAGGAATCCCAGCCACAGAGCTGAAAATAAGTACCCTCTGTACAAGAGTTAATGCGGTAGATTTGTACTCAGACATGTGTTTGTAAAATATTTAAGCTGCACGAAAAGGGCGTCTGTAGGAAGATAGGACTGCAGGAGCACAGCAGGGCAGCACAGCCCTGTCATATTTTAGGGTTGAAGAGCAATCTTTAGGCTTTGGTGGCTGACACTGCAGAGATGGAGGAAGGGAGCCCTGTCAAAGTGGGGCAGGAGAGAAGTAGGAACACATCTCGAGTCTTGCATCTGCTGCCCCAGCTGCAAGGTGGCCCCAGCTTAGAGGACAGATTTTCCTCTTGTATCGTCGTCTCTTGGCAGGAGAAGAGAGCTCCAGGAAGTGCCTTCCTGTGGCACGTGCTTTGTGCCTGCTGCTATCCTGGCAGAACAGCACAGCTGATCAGGGGATGCTCTTCTCAGCTTTGTAGCACCAACTCGTCATTCCAAGGCTTTCCAAAGGCACACAGCACTTCTACAAGCCCTTCAGCACACCTGGGCAGTGCCTCGTAGCCTCTTGGCACAAAGCAGTTCAGTCTCTAGTGCAACAGCTTTCAGGAGACCAGAAAACCAGGGTTTTGGTCCTTATTGCACAGGGGCTGACTTAGTCCTGCAGAGAAACACACACCTCTGCACTGTGACTGCAAAGCCACACTTGAATCTTCTAGAGTCCTGAGTCTTACTTATCTATTTGCACAGTGATAGTAGTTTTCCAGCCAAAACAAAAGGAAGACATGTTCAGGTACTACAGTACGAGGGAAAGGATTGGAAATTTTTGATTTCTCATGCCTACAGTCCTAAATCACACCCAGTCTAAATTAGCTCCAATGCACTGAAGTGCTTTAGCAGCCTTCCACCGACTTCACTGAGCTCTAAGCAGATGTTTAAACTTAAGTGCATGCTGGAGTTTTGCTGAATCATACAGCAAATAAAATATGCAGAGCTGGTCTTTAATGTAACATACTGATTCATGTGAAAACTACACATTTCCCGCAAAGCCTACTTGGAGTTAATTAATGAGCATTAAGGACTCGCATTTTTCTAGCGAAGAAGGGCCCCAAGGGATCACAGCAATTTGTGTTCATACCCTGAACGATACCAGCGCAATCTTCCCATGAAGACAAAGCCCCGAGCACTCCCTGTGCGATAACCAAGCACTTACACTTGATGGATGGGTTTCAGCTGCCTCTGACACCCCGCGGGTCAGGCGGGAGGACTCGGCCTCTGACCCGTCCCTTTCATCCTCTCTGGCTGGAAGCGTGCCCGCTGCATCCCTGATTTTGGGGGGGACGAGGGCAATGCGTGCCCTGGGAAAGCCAGGAGGGGAAGGGAGGGGAGGGGCTGCCTTCTGGAACTTGAATTCCCAAGTTTCCTCATTTGCACCAACCCCCCTTGCTGATGTCCCAGCCTCCTCCACACGCCCCACAAAAGGGGCCCGTGATCCGTGTCCACAGGACACGCCGACCACAGGAAACCCTGGCTACTGATTTATTTTGGTAGCAGAGCCAGATGAATCGGAGCAGTTGGGTGTGACAGAGGGAGGCAGACTGAGTGCCCCAGGAAGGACGGGGGCACTCCTTCAGGACAGAAAGACACACGTTCCCGAAGTGCCAGGAGCAGGGCTGGAGCTGAGTGCTGCAGTGCAATTTTCTTGATTACCACTTCGGTATCCCAGCTTTTGTTCGCTTGGCAGCCAAGGCTTTGAAGAAATGAGGCTCGGCAGCTGTGAGCTGTGCAGCTCGGTGCTTTCAAGGAAGTCAGGCAGAGCACCAGGCTGGAGAGACTGCCTCCATCAGCAGTCTGATCCCCTGTGGCCCAGGCAGCCACCCCTATAGATTGATCAAGCTCCATCTTAAACCTATATATGTTGGCTGAGGGTTTTTTTGTCCTTGATTTTTACCCCCCACTACTGCTCTCCCAGGCCTGCTCCAGAAGCTTACTCTGCTGGTGAGAAACTGTTTAATTTCCACTCAGACTTATGTCAACATTGCCTGGTAGCTATTTCCCTTCTTTCTATTTATCCTCCTAGAAATCATTGCTCAGCCCCATTCCCATCCCTGTGTGGTCTTCCTTCGGCTGGAAAAGCAGGGGAAAGGGAGGAGATTGTTATGGGAAACACTGGAGCAATAAAATCAGCGTGGAAGACGTTTAGGAGGAGTGAGCCCAGCAAGGACACACACTTGGGATGCTGGTGGCAAGCAGGACTAGGGGAGAGGGTTCTCTGAGGAAAAGGAGTTTGTCTTCACTAGGTGAGGCCTCCTTATGCTTGGTCTCCAACCAACTGCTTCTGCAAAGGAGCTAAGGATGCTCCACATGTCTGCAGTTACGAGGGAGGACCAATAAGACAAGGTTGGTCAGGAGGAGAGTTACTAAGATATTTCATGAGGGTCCAGCACTTGAGCTGGACTTGAAACACAGAAATATTTTCGGCAGTTGTCAACTATTTGGCCTGAGGAGTGGCACAATTCACCCTCTTTGTCCCCACCTGTGAAAAACAGGGTAATAATAGCCAGTCACCTCTCCCCAGGGTATTGGGGAGGGTCAACGTCTGTAAAGGGTGTGGACCATTTAAAGTAATAAAGAAATGCAAAGTATCATTATTATTAACCTTCCTGTGCCCCGGTTCCCCATTTGTAAACTCTCACCTGGTACATTTTGAGCACGGTTTCCTCACGGAGCTCTACCCAAGGAGGTCACAGCTGGAGATGAGCTTTCCAGCTCCTGCCACGTGCAAACATGGCCCACCTGCCAAGGACCCTGGGGAGTGCTGAGAAGCCAAAGTTTTGATGTTTTGGAGGGTTTAATCCTATTTATTAAACACACTATTATCCATGTTGTGTGTTCACATCATCACTGCAGAAGAAAACAAAGCTACTGACCCACTGGGTGCAGACACATCAGTGTGTATGTACCCAGTGTGTATGCACCCCTTGGGTGACCAGAGGCTGTCATCCCCTGATGTCTTCTCTGCTCGTGGGGCTTCCCTTTCACCTGCCTTGACAAGTCCAACTCATTTTGTTTTGGTTTTTTTTTTGGGGATTTACACTTCCTGGTGTCCAGTTTATGGCCTTTGCCCTTTTGCTTTAAGCCTGTTCACGGTGTAACTATTGCCATCTGAAGTGAGTTCCAAGACAGATCTGCAAGTGGTCCTGTAAACAGTTGTAATTAAGGAGTGCAGAGTGCAAACACAAACCGCAGCAGCAGCCTGTAGGAGTTCACTGCTGTATCAGCTTCAGCGTGGAGGAGCCCTTAGGGCTGTATCAGTCCTTACAAGGCTTGTTCCTGGTTTCACCTCCTCCCTCCCCTCTTCTGAAAAGGATAAAAAAGAAAATTATCTAGGAAAACTTCCCCTGAGGGAAAGCCAAGGAGCTGGTAGTGTGCCTGTTTGGAAGTGCCTTGCAGGGCAGTTGTGGCACAGAGGTGGGACAGAGCTCAATCATCTCCCTCCCACAACAGGATTCTCAGGGCAAGAACGTGGACACTGAGCTTTGACCATCTCCCTGGGGTGTGAAGTGGAACAAACTGAAAGAAGTCAAGCCACGGGAGGAGATTGCCAGGGATGGATCTGCTGGCCCCAAAATCCCAGAGAGGAGTTTGTGGCAGAGATTACCTGTACCAGGAACTAACTGCACATGAGTTTAATTCCCATTAAAATAACCCAAGCCCATCAGTTTGTTTCGCCTGATGTGGATCATTTGATGATTTAGTTCGTGCTATTAAACACCTTCTGGAAGAAGGTCTGGTGAAATTTGTCTGCAGCAAGAACGAAGCAGATCCCAAACAGCTGCTGAACCTCTGCCAGCTCCTAAGGAGAGCCCACACCCTCTGCCTGTCAGCTGCAAGCAATGGTCCTGTCACCTGGGTGGTCTCTCCTGCTGCAAGGTGTCCCAGAACAGGCATCACTTTTCCATTTAAAAGGAAGTCCTCAAGCAGCTGGGGCTCTTCCTGTGTTCTAGTTTTGTGCTCAGGTCCTGGGTGATGTTTCTCGTTAAGCGTGGGCTCACAGGACTGTGTCTACGAGCACGTGCCTCCAGTGTGGCTGGGAGCACAGCCAAAGGGCTGGGGGACACCACAGGAGTGCAAACTATGTGGTAAGAATGGGAAAGATAACAACAGGATTTCTGGGACTGCCTGAGCTGCAGGAACTGGGAATGCTCCTGTGCTGGGAGAACACTTTGCTATTTGCTGTTCTCTCAAGAGTCCTGGTTTTCCTGGGACCACAATACATCCCTACTTTGAACCACAATAAAATGTGACAGTGATTTTGAGTCTTCACAAGGATTGATTTTTTCGTTCTGTTATTGCTGAATTCTTTTTATTTTTGCAGGGCCCTTCTATTGCTTGTCTTCTCTTTATTCTCCAGCCGGTTTCTTTATGCAGTTCAAGAAAAATTACTTGGAATATTAAGGGAGTTCACCCATCTCTGCAGTGACATATCCCATCCTTCAGGACAGCAGAGGTGAACCTCCTCTTTCAGCACAGAATCTACATAACCACCTCCAAGCTACTGGATGAGAAGTATAAGAAATGCCAGGCAAAGGGAGCAGCTTCATGAGATACGAACCCACGGACAGAAAGCTGAGTAACACCCCAGGTTTGTAGAAGACGCTTATTTGCACGTCTGCTTTGGGCTGCTGGGAGGAGCTGCAACTTTGCTTCTGCAGAGTTCTTAAAAATGCAGTGTTATTGACTTGGCAGTTGGCTCAAAGTGTGGGGAAAGGGTTTGTGGGTTTCGAGTCTGGAGGCTTATGTGGCTCATCTGAAGCCTGACTGCTCCTTACAGTAAAATGAGCCCTCTGTCTGGTGAGCTGTGTGTCACTTCAGTTCTTCCAGATACCTCCCTGCTGTCATAATCCAGCACAGTTGTTTTCCTTGACCTTGGTTTGTTTGTCAAGTGAAGCATCATACTTTGCCTGGAGTCAGGATGAAACTCTTGAAACCCAATAGTTTACATGCTGCTTCTTCTGGAAGCTCAATTTACTTGGGATGAGTTATTCTCAAGTAATATTTTTCTTTCCTGTTTATTTTCTCTGACAGATCTCCTGCTTCCCCCGTGCCCTGTCACATTAAACCATTTATGCACAAAGTAAGCAGTTTGGGTTTGCCCTTGTGACTTTTACCTTATTCCTGTCATGATTCTGCCAGCAAGGGCTTCAGCAGGAAGAAATTTTAAGCTTACCCACTGCAGCCACTGCACTTCAGTGCAGAGTTGTAAGTGAAATCACATCTGCATTTTAGGTTAAGGGTTGGATATATGAGTGCTGAAAGCTCTCTGAGTTTCATCTCGTGAAATGCTGCAGTGTTCACAGCGAGCTGCAAGCTCTGCAGTGCTGTGTCTTTCCCCAGAGGCTCATGAGGGTGGTGTCTGCACTGACAAAAACACAAGATGCACCCAGCCAGGGAAGAAAAGCAAATTTTGAATCCAGCCAGCTCGTGGCTGAGGCTGCCCCCTCTTCCTTTCTACCACGGGCTCACAGAAACATTTATTTCTTACTTCGAAGCATTCTCTGAACAATAGTTTCCCTTCACTTTCACAGCACTAGAAATGACTGGAACACAAGGCTTCCTTCACATTGTTAGGTTGGGTTGGGTTTTTTCTGGATTGCCATATCTAAATGTCTCTTCAATCTATTATATCTCAATACTTAAGCAAAACATTACTCATGGGATTTTTTTTTTTTTTCCTCTTGAAGGCAGTCCCTGTTACTTCACAGCATGGAAACCAAGTGGGAAAGCAATCTATGCAAATTACTTGTGCTTTTCTGGTTGAATCACGCTCCCTGCACTCATGGTAATGAGTCACTTGGCATAAAGTGGACTGTTACTATGAATGGAGAGAGCACATCAGGGCTCTGCTTCTCAAGAATTATTTCCACTTGCTGAATCTCATTTTGGCCTGGAACCACAAGGGGTGGGACTCTGCTGTCAACTTCTCTGTGCTTGAGGGGCTGTATTACTCAGATTTTCACTGGTTAACTCTGGGGCTGAGGGTGATGGCTCATGGGCCATCAGAGCTGTCTCATGCAGTTCCCAAGTACTGGCCATGTACTCTTTTTCCTGTAGTAATACTGAGACTAAACCAAGAACCTCAGTGAAGAGGAAGGCAGAAGTGAGTCCCGTCCCATATGTGGTGTCTGAGAAGCTGACTGCTCAGAATGCAGCCTGTCTGGCTGAGGGACTGATCCCTGCCAAGTCAGCTGCCATCTCAAAACTGGTCCTGTTTGTATCAGACCTCGAACAGAGCAACCTAAATCAAATTATCGCTCTGGAAAACCTTTTTTCTTGTTTTTCTTTTTCCTATATAGTAATTAACCCAATGACCAGATGGTGAGGTCTGATGCTTCAGACTAAAATCACGGGTGCCAGAGAGCTTGCATTTCCTGCTCTCGGCTTCATAAGCACTACAGCAAAAGCAGCTCCCATGGGCACGACGTGTTACACCTCCCCTGACCTTACACAGGCTTACATGGCTTTTCCTTCACTAGAATACATGATTCTTATTTATTTATTGTAATGGAAACAGACAACTGACACTGAAGTATTATGACACTGCTGATTGATAGTTGAATGACAAGCTGCAATGTCACTTTCTTAAGAGAACAACTACCCTGAATTACAAGGGTAGTGAATTGAAACACATCCTTTAGAAAGATGCCTAATCCCATTTTTAAAGCTCTGAGTGATGGTGAGCCCACTGTCTTGTCAAGTAAGGTCTTTAATTGCCCTTACTGCGAGGATAGCACATCTTATATCAAGTTTGGGGTCTAATCTAATGGCATTGACTTGCCTTGTGACCTTGGATGAGAAGGGATGGATCAGTTGCTTAAGGCTAAATTGATCTTGGAATTTATGTAGTAATACACCCACTCTGGAGAGCCTCCAGTGTTGTTTTGAGCAGACGAGCCCTGGATGGAGTTTCAAGTTCAGTTGGTAGTTTTTGTGTGTGGTTTGTGGGTATCACTTTCCATTGCCACGAGCCTGGGCTCTAAGCTTTGTTAAGCAGGTGGCCTGGGCTCGGTCTGTGCAATGGCAGGTCGGACACCTGGTCAGGCCTGTGTCTCCTTTCTGTGGCAATACTGCTTCCTGAGCTTTAGGAGGAGCAGTGTGGACAAACCCCTGTGTGCTTTTGAAGCTGCAATGCCATAGTGTAAGTGAACACCTGTAAACACGAGGAGAACAAATGCCACTGGTTAGAATACCCCGTGAGAAGAAATAAGTACAGTCTGAGTGACAGCCCAGGTGAACCACTGCACACCTGTCATCAGAGCAGCATTTAACTAATTAGGAGATAAATGACGATGCCATTATGGGTGTATTGAGACCGGTGAAAAATGTTCCAATGTTGATAGAAATCACATAAAATAACAGTCACTGAAATAGACTTTCAGGACCACGCTGCTTTCAACATGTTACTTAACATGGGGGAGCCCCTAAGCTTTAAAGAAGCATCTCCCTACCCTGATCTAGACAAATTACTTTTGTACCTTGATCTAAACAAACTCTGATCTCTTTGCTGCCATTGAACTCACCTTGTCTGAAACCTAATCTGACTACTTTATTCTACCTCTGTACTGGGAATTCACTCTCTCATTAGCATTTCAATCTATTTAATTCACTGAGGGTCGCCGAGCAGTGTAACCGAATCCATGCTAAGCTACTACCGGCAATTTAGCTGTCAGACAGTCTCACCTTCTATTTTTAGTTGCACTCAAATTCCTTGCTTGGGGGGGCGCACACTGAATTTCTGGATTAGCTTCCCCCTGACCCCTCTATTGTATCACTGTCAGTCACGTTTGAGTCCTGTTTACATTGCTCTGTTGTACTAATTACAGCTTGTCGAAGGTAGGGACAGTATTCCTGGACGCTTTGTTGACAAGCCAGTAGCCCTGGGATTAAGCCCTTGTGTTTCAAGCTGAGAAGTCTATATTAGTGCAGTGAAGAAAGGCTTTGCTAAGTGAGTCAACACCTCCCTAATTCTTTAGGCTGGATGGTCAGTCTCATCCTTGGCTCTCCATAAGGGGCTCTCTAGTGCCACATCCCTGTACTTGGGCAGGGCAGGAATAGCATTGCCCAGGTTCATACCTTCAGAGGAAGGGGGTTAGGACAAGGCATGCAGCTGTAGCATTTCTTTTCTAAAGAATTATTTCAAGCAGCTGTGCTCCCTGGCCTGCTTTGTCATTCAGTTCTTTTTCCTTGCACAGATTCCCCTACATCTTATTTTTGTACTTATTTTCTCCTGGCACAGCACTCTCCCCCAGCTCTACAGTCTAATGACCTTCTTAGCAAGTACATATGTTATGGTGTATATTTAGTTTTGAACCAGCTGATGGCTCTTCTTAGGTGCAATTTAGGGCAGGAAGCAATTTGTTCCTGTTAACAGGGCTGTGTACACATGCATGCTCTGCCTGTGTTAGTTACCCTTTGGTTCCCTGTTGAACTTGCTTTACCTCTGTATCCCAGTTGCCTTGAAGTGTAATTCAAAAATTAAGCAATATATGTGTATATTAAGCTTTAAGGAAGCATCTCTCTACCCTGATCCAGACAAATTACTTTGGTACCTTGATCTAACACACTGATCTCTTTGCTGCCAATCCAATATATGTGTACACAGGCAGAAAGCAGGCTTTGTTGGGAGAAAAACAGGCAGGCTGGGTATTTATGCTATAAAGTTCATCAGTAAGAAAGTTTAATAAATTGTATTCTCTCGCTGATTATGGCTGTTGCACTTTGGAGGTCAGGTTTCTTTACCTTTTCCAGCATAAGCTTGGTGTGAACTGGTCTGAGCTCAGTAGATTGAGCTTTATGGGCAAGTGAGAGATTGCAGCCTTTTAGGGTCAATGCAGGAGGGTGGTAGCATTTAACAGAATATTTGACTACGAAGTCAGAGCCTTGGCTTCACTAGCTCTATTGCTGATCTGTCCTGTAACTTTGTGGTCACTTCTCTTATCTTCCTCAGGCTTCAGCTCCCATCCAGCCGTCGAGTGCTGGCGCTGTTTGCTGTGACAGACGCCCGGTGCACGCAGCAGTGAGCCCTGCTGCGAGCTGGGCTGCTCCTGGCAGCTGATGCTTCGACTGCCCTGCTGCCTCTGATCCCAGCTCTACCTGCCACCAAGTAAATATTTCCCTGTGCAAGTGCTGTGCAAAGGTGAGTAAAGAGCTGTGGCTGCTCCCTGTGAGGGTCATTGCTGGGGATGAGACCGGAATATTCATCGGGAGCCTCAGTAATATCCAATTCAGATTCCTGATGAATACATCCTGGCTTTGGGCACATACCTCCTGTTAATACTAATGGGAATGTCACACATGAATGCTGGAGAATATTGCCCATTATTTTTGGTCTCAGAGCTCTGAGCTGAGAGATTCCTTGAGAAAAATGGCCATTTGCTGTATGTTGCAGGCTGCAATTCATTATATACAGTGCATGGTGACTGTTATTTACCTTACAGAACTGTAATGTGATAAGGAGTCTGTGTAAGCCACTTAATGGTCTGTCTACCTTAAAGAAAATGTGCACCTGATCAGACTCTGATTTATGCCACTTCCACCCCAGTGCAACTCTATTGGCTCCACTGGTGTTATCCCTGATTTATGCTAGTCTTAGTCGGACTCCGTGAGTTTATGTACTTTATATGACTCACGTACACGAGGAGAATGTAGTCTAGTAAAACACCTGGCTG
The DNA here is from genome assembly GCA_036023395.1 of Myiotriccus ornatus. NCBI lineage: Eukaryota > Metazoa > Chordata > Aves > Passeriformes > Tyrannidae > Myiotriccus > Myiotriccus ornatus. The sequence goes on from JAYRBT010000037.1 coordinate 7,896,520, forward strand.
TGCACCGTAGCTGCAGGTTCTTCGCAGAAGTGTTAACAGGGGTACTACAAGCCCACGTTCTGCTCCTCTGCAGTGCCTATATATTTCAAGGGGTTACATCCCATATCTGCAGAGATGTAACTTAATGCTCTCATACTTGACTAATGTGCTGCCTCATTGGCACAGTGCAGTGCTGGAGGTAGGCAGCAGGGAGGACAGACCTGTAGAATGAGAATAAGAGCTTGAAACTTGACTGTGGTTACTGGGGAGATTTTTTTTTTTTCACTTGGTAGATCAAGTTCCTTGCCTGGAAACAAAGAACTTCCCACAGATTATGTCCCTTCACTCTGAAAACAACTGTTCTTATCTCGATCATCTTGCTGCATCAGCACTTATCTTCTGGCTTTGGGGTAGGAAAACAGTCATTTTATGATGTTTATATTGCAGCAACAGCCAGGACACATAGTCTTAGACGGAGGACTCCTTGTTCTAAAAAAATGTGTAAATAGACCAGGAAACTGCTCTCTGGCTCAGTGATCTTCTGCTCTTGTTAATGAGGGCTCCTCTGATCACCATGGCAGCTTTTATCAGCTGTCCTTGTCTGCAAGAGAAGGGTCATTCCTCAAACCTCTGGAGCTGGAGCATCAGCCTGAGCTCTGGTGAAGTTGTTGGAGCAACATCCATTACCACTGCTGGATTCCAGGTCAGCTCACCTTCTCTGGTACACTTGGCTGCTGACGGTCAGAGCTGACACCTGAGACCCCTCTGTAGGTGATCCTTGTTTCCTTCTCTTCCTTCCCTTTTAATCTTTGCCTGCTTTCCTCCTAAGCTCTCAGGCACATTTTATCTAATGACTGAGTGACAGGCACACTCAGGTGTCAGGTGTAAAATAGAGGCTGGGTGAAGTTCTCGGGGAAATGTTGAGAACTCTTTGCAATTTGTTCTGTACTGAAGGGACACCATGATATATACTTAAGCCCCAGAAAGGTGCATTTTGGAGATACTAGTAATCCTAAACTAGTATCCCAGTCTGCATGGGTTTGTGGACAGCCTTTGCCAAGTAGTGTGATGGTGAACTGAGAAACCTTCAAGTTTTGTTGCAGTGTTTCACCAACTCCATTACCTTGTTCCATTAAAAAAGAAAATTAAAGCTGCTAAGTTCTTAAAATGGAAAGTGCATCTTTCTTGGCATGGCAAAACAGCAAGCTGAAGGCTTGCTCTGCCTGTACATAACTGCAATTTATGTTTCTGCTCTCGTAAAGGGTCTGCTCGTCCTTGATGCATGTGCCTAAGTCCCATTAACATTAATAGGAGCTGAACCCAAGCAGGGAGGTTTAGATAAAATACTAAGAAAAATTTCTTTACTGAAAGGGTTGTCAAACTTTGGAACAGGGTGCCCAGGAACACGGTGGAGTCACCAACCCTGGAGGGATTTAAAAGATGAGTAGATGTGGTACTAGAGGACAAGGCTTAGTGATGGGCTTGGCAATGGGTCAGACCTGATGATTAAAGGCCTTTTCTAACCTAAATGATTCTATGATTAGCTGACACTAAATTCCCTAAATGATGCCTTGAGTTCTAAAGCCAAGACAGGGGCTCTGCCTCTGCAGCTGATCGCCACCCAGAGCTGCTCCACTCCTCTCTGGCCACACAGCAGCCAAAGAAGCCTTTTCCCAGGGCTGGAGCACTGCAGTCATCCTCCTGTTACTCAGGCTGAGGGTTGTGCACAGGGGTGGCTGGTGGGAGGTGTTCAGCTTCCTCGGAAAAGCAGCGCAGGAAGGCGACTCATCAGCAAGGGATGTTTTCTGCTTAACTCACACTGTAATGAGCTCAAGTCCTCCGGTGGAGAAAAGAGGGGTGACAGGAGGAGATGGGGAGACGGGAGGGAAACAACTTGTTTCAGGCAACAAATCAGTTGCTAACTCGGATCCAAAGCCATTTGCATAGATGATGTTGGCCCACGGTGCGTTGGAAATATAAGGCATTCTGTAGACAGCTGCCCAAGGGAATGCTAATTAGCTGGCAGGCAATTAATAATTAATCAGACTTTTGTTCATTGTGAAGGCAGTGTTTTCTTTGGCAGCTTTATAATGTTCTGAGTTTGCCTTGCTTTTCTTTCACAGGCTGATATCATCGTGCTGGAACTGGGTTTTGTGGCGACATGCTTCTCCCTCCCTCTGGCATCCAGCTCGCCCTGTCCACATGTGCAGCCCAGGCCACGACCTCAGCCTTGGCTGGGCTCTGATGGCCCATTTAACAGTCAAAGGCTGGAAAGGGAGTTGCTGCTGTGCTATTTTTAACCAGCTGGACAGTTTAATAATTCAGAGGCAGACACACACAGAGTGGTCTGGGCTGTGCCTGCGATCTGAGAGGGGAGAAGAGCATTGCATCGCCCCTGCTAGGCTTGCTTGACTTTATCAAGCTTGGGTTCCCAGGCTCTTTAACACCAACACAAAACAAAAACCAAGCTTCCAGAAGTGAAATCCCTGCCCCACTGACGTCAGTGGGACTCCTGGCTCTGACTGCAATGGAGCCTGGATCACACTTAGCTGCAAGGCATGAACTATTCAGTATTTCCTTGCTTTCTAGTGCCTTTCATAACTCTTTTTCCATTATAATAAAACCCTGTTATGGTGAATAGAGTCCACAACGGGGAGTGTCAAAATTTCTGGGGAAAAAGGGGGATTAATTTCAAGAAATCTCTTTAGAGGATGCTACATGTATGGCTACTCCCCTTGATTTTGGACTAAGAAGAGAGATTCACAGAAAAACAGTTCCTCCTGTCTCTCCAGCCCGATCCTCTCCCCAGCTGTCCTGTGGAGTGGTACATAATGAAAAGCTGTCCCTCTCAGGGATGCCAGGGAGAGCACAAGTCCTGCCAGCAAACCTGCCCCAGGGCAGGCTCCTCTCTCCACTGGGCCATAGGACCTGCCAGAAGCCTCCTCCAGTGCAGACTTCCCACGAGGTCCCAGCCTCCTTTGGGCATCCCCCTGCTCTGGCATGGGGTCTTCCACAGGCCACAGGTGAGTATCTGCTCCATCGTGGACCTTTCTGGGCTGCATGTGAGCAGCCTGCCCCTCACCATGGTCTTCACCACGGGCTGCAGGGGAATCTCTGCTCTGGTGCCTGGAGCTCTTCCTCCTCCTCCTCTTTCACTGACCTTGGTTTCTGCAGGGTTGTTTTGCTCACATGTTCTCGCTCCTTTCTCCAGCTGCAGTTGCACAGGCACTTCCACACACCCCCCCCCCACACCTTCTCAAATCTGTTATCCCAGAGGCACAACCACCATTGCTGATGGGCTTGGCCTCGGCCAGCGGTGGGTCTGGCTTGGAGCTGGCTGGCACTGACTGTCAGACACAGGGGAAGCTTCTGGCAACTTCTCACAGACACCACCTCCGTAACCCCCCTGCCACCAAAACCTTGCCACGCAAACCCAATACACTTGCCCCTGAAAGAAAAGGCACAAACTCGGTCTTTAGGCACAAGGGAATCCACAGAGGAGCTCAACTTTGAAAGACAAACGCACAGCAAACCAGGCTTCACTGATCCTGCTGTTAATAGGGCTGCTTGTTCCCTTTGATTCCTGTGTGTTAGCTCAGCTGTGTTTTGGGACTGAACAAGATCTTTCCACTAGTTCAGCTTCAAACACGTGGTAAATGATTCTGTGCCTGAAGCACCCAAGGTTCCCAGGTGGTCTCTGTGCAGAGACCAGAGTTGTTTCTGCAGAAGAGATCAGGCAAAACACAGCTCCTTGTTCAGCACAACCAGAGCCCACTGTGTTGCCAGAACCCAGCTGATGTGAGGAGGAGGAGGTTGTGAGTCCCTCGTGCATTCCGGGTTTGAGGTTCTCCCTGTGCCTCCATGACCCAAATCATGACATTTACTAACAGAGGCGTGTGAAGTCTTGTTACAAGAATGTGGCTTGTGATGATCCTCAGTGGCTTTAATGAATCATTTGTGGCCAGGGTGACTCAGCCAGAGCAGGCTGGCAGCCAGCAGCTGGGCAGAGGAGCCCGCTGGAGGCAGGGGCCTGACAGCACGCACAGGCAGCGTGTGCTGAGAGCAGGGCATTTTTCAAAGGCCAGCTGTAACCTCTGCGAGGCCTGCACAGTTCTGAAAGCCCATCAGCAGAATGCTGGTACAGAGGAGGGATTTGGCCTCAGAGTGGTATTTTTCTAGCCAAAAGTATGGCCAAGTGGGTGGGAAAGGCTGGACATCCAGAGTTCGCATTTGCAAGTGGAACTGATAGTGCACTTGAAAAATGCAACTCTAGGCTTACCCAGTCCCACTTCTTCTTTTTCTACAACCACACGATGATGCCTGTCCATCCCTCTCCCTGAGCTGCAAGACATTCCCTTGGGAGGCAAAAGCCCTGTGTGTTTGAGAGTGCAGGCAAAATAGGATGCTATGCCCTGTGCAGTGCAGAAGTTCAGTTCTCAGATAATACAGAATTGGGATGTCTTATCTAATGCTGCTGGCAGGCTCTCCTGAGAGTCCACACAGCAAAATTCACCTGCTTAGTATGGTGAATTTAAATCGCCAGAGCCACACCGGCAAAACTCCCCTGTGCACAACCTCATTCTGGGCTAAAGTCCTTGAGTAATTATTCTGTAATAAAGTCACTTAAATTTTAGAATAGAGTGTCCATGTGGAGAAGTTATGCAGGCACAGCTATAAGAGGATAATTATTTTGTTATAGCTATGCCAGTCAATTTCTCAAGGCATCAGTCACATGGGAAAGTTGAAATGATGTATTTTTTACAGTCTCCAGCAATTCTTTATTTTTTAATGTCCATTAGTGCTTGACTAATGCTGAACGATAATGGAAATTCTCCAGGACAAAGACAGTTTCCTCGTGGTTATCAAAGGAATTTGGATCTATCCTGTTACAACGAATATGTAATGAATTGCCAGTGATTGGGGGTTTAAAGCTGAATTGACTGGGAATTATGAAGATGCTGTTTACTAAATCCAACTGAAACAGCTGAAATTTGTAAGAAAACAAAAATTTGTTAAGTCCTTATTTATGTGTTAAAAATCCTTGAGATTTTTTAAGAGTACATACATAACCAGATTAAGATACAAAATTTTCTTATTCCCACACAGTACTGGAAGTTTGATATTTCAACGTAGGACTTTATGACTAATCACACCAATATTGGGGGTGTCTGAAACAGTTTAGTTCCTGAGAAAGTTGTCGCAAGGTATATGTGTTATGATTCATTATTAATTGTGGTGCAAATAGTCCTTTAGGATAAAACTGCACCTGTCAAAGGACAATGGCTTATATGAGATTCCTCTGGAGATACACCAGAGCTAGCTTGAGTCTGGGGATTAAACCATAGTAAAAATTAGGAGCCTGGCTCCCCTCAGAGCTGTCTCGTGAAATGCTAGATGTTGCAGTCGTATCTGAATCCAAACTGAAGAGTTACCAGAACAGGGAAGGCCAAAAATCTCAGTGCACATGAACGCACCGTGTGGTTCCTGCACGCCAGGCTGGGCACACAGCGAGCTGCCTGGGGACCTGAGGCTTCTGCAAAAGGAAGCAGACCTGATATGTGCTTAATAGAAAGCATGAATCAAAAAGAAACCTGCCTATGGCTATCAGCTGTCTTACAGTAAAATGTTCCTTAATTACATGTATAACATCTCCCTTCTTGGAAAAAGGGTTGGGTTGGAGGTAGAGGATGCCAATATCCAAGTGGAGGTGCCAGCTGGGATGTACACAAGGGCAAGAGCAGAGTGTGGCCTGTAGGGTCAGAGCTGTGTGCACATTGGGGTGGATGGATGGCTTCTTCGATCCATCAGTGTCTCCCTGGGCACACCCTATTGTCCACCAAGGATGTTCCTTTGTCAACCTCTCCCAGTATCACCGTGCTGGAAGGAAAGATGCTCTCCTAGCTCAGCACTTCTTCTTGTTCCACAAGGCCTATAGATCAAGTAGGGCAAACCATTCACTTCTGATATCAGTTTATTTACCTCCATATGCTCACCTCTTTGGTTCTTTATCTGAATTTGGGGTTTTTATGCTGGAGAGGGAGACCCATTTTGCAATGGGCACAAGGACAGAAAAAAGGACACAGGTTTCCAGGGCTGCGATGCAAAGGCTTAATCATGATTCAGAATAACTGGAGTTATAAACTGATGGGGCATTTAAAATGTTATCTAGTTCCAAACATCAAGTGTTCAAATTCTGCCTTAAGGGGACATTAGCTCATTATCAAATCACAATGAGATTCTTATAACTTTATTTTAATAAACAGTTTTCATAAAATGTTAACATTTTAATGGATGATTACATTCATATTTAGCTAGCAGATGCATTCACGTTGATTGATGGTATTTCCACGACTACCAAAGGAATTAAATAATGATTTGTCACTATGGTAAAAAGCTGCTCAAATATCTTTTAAATAAACAGCGTTATTTGCGATGTTCGATCAGCCGGCGATGCGGGGTCGGCCGTGGGTGTGCACGGAGGGGGGGACCCCACCGCGCTTTCCCTGCCCCGACAGAGACCCCGCACCAAAACACCGCGGACTGGGGGGACAGCGGCGAGCAGGGGACAGTCCCCTTGCCATGTGAGCCTTCCCCGGCCCTGGGCACAGCGCAGCTGGCAAACAGCCGGGAGATGCCCGGGCGGGCGGGAGCATCCGCGCTGTCCCCGGCGGGGCGGGTGGGGGGCGATGGCGGCCCGGCACAGTGCGGTGCTCTGTCCCCCTCTGGTGGCCGCCGGCGAGGCCGGTGGGCGTGCGGGGCCCGGCGGGGCCGGGGCTGCGAGTGCTGACCCCGCTGCGGCTGTGTGCGGGGGGCTCCGGCCCCGGGGCGGCCCCGCAATCACCCCTCGGCACCCCCGCCTGTGGCCCCGCAGCGCGGGCGAGGAGCGCCCGGCGGGCACCTGTGGCCCGGAGGTGCCGGGCGGGCACACCTGTACCCACTTAGGGGCTGATTTGGGCTTGGCCGGGTAGGGCAGCGGGGCCAAAAGCACGACCTTCCCCCCGCGGCCGCCGTGGGGAGCATCTGCCGGGAGCGCTTCGGAGCCCTGCCCCGGGGATGCTCCACGGGGGTGAGCGCCTGTGGTCAGCCCGTCGCGATGGGGTTGCGTGGCTGTGGAGCTCCTGGAGGGGGACACTGTGACGGGGGCGAGTGGGAACCGTGGCGGGGGAGCTGTGCTGTGACGAAGCCCCCAGCGCGCCTCGGGGATGCAGCTGTGAGGGAGTTCCTTGGCGGTGAAGGACCGCGGGACCCGTCGTGAGGATGTTCCATCGGGATGAAGAAGCCTGCAGAGCCCCACCAAGAGGTATGTGGCGCCCGGGCTGTGGAGGCCGAAGTGTTGCAGTGCTGTGCCGTGGTGGCTGGCGAGGTGGATGCAGAGCTGTATCGGAGATGACCTCTCTTTTTAGGGTCAGTTTTTGGTAGCTAGTTTTTGGATGGCTCGCCAGGAGAGCCTCGTGGAGTTTTATCCTTCTATAATTCCTGATGATTGAGGTTTTTTTAGAAGAGACCTGTAGCAAACCTTTGATGCCCTGTAGCCCTTTTGGACCTTGGTTGTTTCTGTGTGCCTGCAGTGAGATGAAAGGCTGTGTCTTTAAGAGGCACAATTGAGCAAGCGTGTTTTTTCTCCAGCTTTCCAGAAGTAGTTACTGGGTTTGAGGGATCAGTTAGCTGATCCAGCATGACAGATGGATGCAATGTTTTTGTCTGTGACTAAACCTATAGAGGTTGCATAAATAACTTGAAGGTAAATGTTCTGATTTCATTGCGTGTTTATAGGTAGGTGTATATATACTTTTTTAAAAAAAACAAACAACCCAAAAATCTCCCTGGCGATATGGTGATCCTCTGCCATAAACAGCTTGATAACCTTTCCCTTTTTATATATGATTTCTCTGAGTGACTCTTGCTAGCAAAGCTGTGAGTTTAGCCTGCTGCCCATGTCTGAGACTTTCTGGAAGGCAGCTTCGAGCTGATTCCAGCCTGTTGCCTGCAGAGGTCTAGGAGAGCTCTGAGTGCCAGCTGCGATGGTGGTTGTCCCAGCCAGCGGTTGGCTCAGGGTGGGAGGGTGACTCATGGGGTGGCATGTTCCTCTCCCTGGCTGGCAGAACCTGGTATCTGGTATCCAGTTCTCTGGTGCAAATAGCTCGTGTTTACTAACGGAGCTTACTTAAGGTATTCCAATACTGCTCAAATGCCTCGAGTCGAAGATACGGCTTTGCATACAGGGGAAGTACCCGGAGCTATTCGGTAAGTGCTGGTTGCATCGTCCTGGTTAGCAGCCCTGTCTGCGCAGCAGCAGGTTGCTTGCTATGGGGTTTTATTTTTCCTAACTGTGGACCTGTGTATCTCGTGCGTTTAAGCATTTGACTCCTGTCCTGTATTTCTCTGCACTCACACTCGTATCATGTCTGCTCCTGGTAATCCACCGCGGCATTTCAGCTGCTCGATGGACTTAGGCACTACCGGTAGTGGCTGGATGTGAAGCTGTGGGCTTCAGAGGATTGGTGTGTGCTTAGCAGTGGGCCAGCGGGAAACTTCTGGATCAGCAGGAAATCCTGGGCTGTTGCTGTCCGCTGTAACGAGCGAAGGTACCTGCTGAGGCCCTGCTGAAAGCAGCCCACCCAAAAGCGTGGTTACACGGTAAAGTGCCCTGGGAGCAACTGCAGACGTCCAGAATCACTGGAGCGCTTCTTAACCTACCCAAGATCTTATCCAGTGCTGGCAGGCTACAACTGCTGCGTGGCAACTGCACTTCTGCAGAGGGAGGAGTGTCTTGGGGAACTCAAATGTCCTTATTAAGAGGTTCCCAGGCTGACTTCTGGGAGCATTTTTTGCCATTGCCTTTTTTTTTTTTTTTTTTTGTAAACAACCACCTAAACTGCTTGGTGGTTGAGTTGCATTGCACTCCGAGCTAATTTATAAACAAATACCGGTTGAAATACAAAAAGGAATTACTGTTTATAAAATAGTTTGCCTGTGAAACCAGTTTCTGTGTAAACAGTTTTTACATAGATTCTTGTGATGTCGATGTCACAGGGCATCAGTGGAGGTCTTTACCAGAGTCACTAACAAGTCTTGACTGCTCATTTTAAATGGCTGCATTTAGCCATAAGGAAGGATAGGCTTTTTAACAGCTAATCTGGGCTGTCAATATGGTGTATGTGTTGTGATTTGTGTGTTTGGGTTTTGTTTGTTTTGCCCCTGATGACTGTGTCCAAAACCAACCAGTGATACTGGATGGGAGGGAAGAACTGTTCAAGACAGATGTCCATACTGGCAACCCACGATTTCCAGCAGGCATGGATAGGAGCTTTCTCGGGTGGTGGACAGAGTAAATTTTACGCCCAAGACAATCAAAATAAATTGCAAACTAAACTCCAACCTTCTAAAGGAAATCCAGCATTAAAAGAAAGAGACAAACAAAACCCCAACCAAAAATCACGGGTCCCGTAGCTATGAGGAGCACGGTGAAGATAAAATCCTGATGCTACAGTCTGCTGTGGACGAGAGCAGGCTGGATAGCTTGGCTGTGCTGGTGGTGTACTTTTGAGGTTAGCAGGTGCCATTTTGCTCTCAGATTTTCTCTGTGAAACCAACATTATTAAACAAACACTGGCTTATATTTCTCCCATGCAGAACTAGTTACGTTTTGGGCTCTCCAGAATGTCCACATGGCAGATCTGTCGATGCCTTGGAGCCATTTCTGATGGAAGGTTTTATAAAAGCCAACTCAGAACTCCAGCCTCTTTCCCACACACTTGAGGGGGATTAGCTAATGCTTCAGTGCTGTGCTTCAGTGATGAAGAACAATGTTGTCATATTGTTGGCAGAGTTAGCCTTGGACTGGAAAATCCATTGAGCAAGGATATTATTGGCTCTTGGCTCTGCTGTGCCATTTCATGGGTACTCTTAGGCAATGATTGGTCATAAGAGGGGATCCAAAAAGGATTTACGCAGCATGGACATCCAGCTCCAGTCCTCAAGACCTCTGCTTAGCTCCTGGCTGGTCCTTGAGGTGCTGACACAGAAGTGGCCTGTGGCTGGAAAGTGTGTACAAACTCCTCACAGTAAGAAACGCCTGTTTGCAACAGTCTGACCAGCTTTGTGCTGAGCCCCAACCTAAGGAACCTAAAGAAGTGAACCAGTTCAGTCCTTGTGCAGAGACTTACCCTTATTGAGCAGTAGCTGAAAGGAGGGTGCCATGGAAAGTGGCTGACTGAGCACAGAGCCTGCTGGGAACTGAATTTTGCACAGATCAGACAGCAACCAGGAGGAGAGGAATTACCATCCTGCACTGTAGCTCTTGTCAATCAGAGCAGGGGTCCCAGGAGCTGGCCCCTAAGCCCTGTCGGGTCTGGAGCAGTGGGGCTGATGAGCCTGCAGGGTTTAACACCTTTGATTGTCTCCGTGACCCCCTTTATGTCCCTGCTGGGATCCAGGGTGACCCTTTAACCCAGAATTTGTGACTTGGGAGCTAAAACTGGCTGGCACACAGGTCTCTGGGCTACATGAGCTGTGTGTCATGGGCTGTAGGAGCGAGTGAACCACCTCTGGAGCCAACAATAAAACGAGAAGCAACGTGCACCCAGTTTTGCAGACTAGTTGTTTGTCTGTGGAGGTTGTGTGGGGCCAGCCAAGAGAGTGAAAAAACAGGTGTTTGGAGGGGTAGCAGTTGTTAAGGCATTAATATCAGTAGAAGCCTTAAAACAGACATTAGAGATGTTCACAGACCCATGAGAAGCCTCTGTGCACTCTCTGCTCTCTGTGAAGCAGACTGTGGTCCAGCTGACTCGTGCCAGGTCCCTTCCACCTCCCATCACCTGTGACTTGCTTCACTCCGGAGTTTGTGTCGGCTGTTTTGGACATATTTCATGCTGGGAACTCCTCAACTCGTGGTGGCCAGAGGTTAACTCAGCTGAGAGCTGGCTTCCACTGAAACGGGCCTACTTTCTCAAGACTAGGTTTGTGCTTTTAACAGATGTCTAATTCTCTTTTCCCTCTAGGCCAGGGAGGTTAATTGGAGGAAAGTGACTGTACATCGGGCCCAAGAGCCTCCTACAGAGATACTTGGCACAAATAAATCAGCCTATTTTTGATGAATAACAAGGCCCCAAAGGCTCTAGTTCTTGCTGCCTGCACAAATTGCAGGTATAAATTTCACAGCTGATCACAGGGACCCCAGAATTCAATTAACTCTCAGCTCATTTGAAAAAAAAAAATGCTGCCTGCCTATTTAATTATGAGTGTCACTGATACTACACATGCTGTTCAGGAAAACTCCAATTAATAAAGCATTGCATCATTAATATGAGTGACAGCATGAAGCCTGTGACTCTCTGAGGGTTCTGGCTTGACCCTCTGCAATGACAGACTTGGGATTTATTTGAAATGGGAATCCTTTTCTTCGGGTGTGGGTGACGCTGAGGGAGCTCTGAGATTGTCTCCATGCTTTGCTGGCTGTTCTGGATGCCGTGTTTTGGGTGGTGCTTGGGATGTAATGTAGTGCTGGCCACTGATGATTTAGACCTTCTGGTACCTGGGGAACCTTCTAGGGTCTGATTTTGGGGACGGGGCTGCACAGAGACGCACGAGGCAAAAATCTGCGAGGAGGAACATGTGTAAGGCACGGTGAGAAGAAGGCAGCAACATTGTTCTTGCACTGCCTTTACCACATTAAAGCTCATTTCACTGCCAGGAAGGGTGTTAACCAAAGCTGTACAAATAACCACATCTCTGCAGAATGTTTCATTTTCAAGTGTTCTTGATTTAAATTTAGCTCAGTCTCAAAGATCTATCAATAAACAGACATGTTTCATTTTGACTTTCTAACGTGTCTTGTGTTTTAAGCCCAACTTGATCTGATCTGGTCATTCCGTGCCTCTGCTTGTGCCCATCCTGCTTCTGCCTTGATTTCACACCTTGCAGGTTGTGTTATTGGAAGTAGTCTCCATTTCTGCATCCTTTCCTGACCTTCCTTTAGGTCTGTGCCAAATGGCTCTGACCACAACTGGAGTATCAGAGTGACAAACGAAAGGTATTTGGCCTGTTCTCCCTAAACTGTGTCCCTCCTTCCTTAGTCACTAAGTTTAACCCATGAGGATCACAGGGTAGTATTTTCTTAACTTGCTCTTCTGACAATGTCCAGTTGGTACCTCAGCCTTCTGAATAATACTGAATTCTGCTTTCTCTTCACAGCACTACTTTTATCTTCCCTGAGCAGCTCTGTTCCTGACTACATCAGTCTTCTTTCCAGCAGTGGCAAAAACAATCTCGCTGCTCTAGCCAGAGGCAGATGTCACCCCAGATTAGATGTCATGGCTCCCTCTCTGCTCCAGTTCCCTGCATCTTTCGGGGATTTCCACACTAGCCACCAGTGCAATCAGGAAGTGTGTGTCCAGATGTTGCTGCAAAATGTTGGTAGTCCTTTTGATTGCCTCAGCTTTCTCCAGTCCTTTCATAACCAGGCCTTGTTGCCCCTGTTCTACGTGCTGCTGTTCCCTGTTGTTGGTCAGAGCTGCAGCTTTCACTGCCTGTTTGTCACATTTGAGTAGAACAACTTCACTGTTCGCTTTCAGGCACAGGCTTGTCATCCAGTAAATGCCTGTAGGATCACCTCTCTTGTCCTCAGGATAATCTTAAAGCCAAAGCCAGAAGAGAAGCTTTCCCACTCTGATGGCTGTGCATTTCTGGTCCATCTCTAGCAGCTACTGTAGTGCTGGAAGAGGGAGTGGGTGTTTTGTTCGAGTTTATTTTTGCAGTGAGGAGCTGCTCAAGCCTTAGATTTGTTCAAGGGCTGTAGTTAGACCAGCATTTGTGACGCTAGTGAGAGTTCAGATTTAAACGTATTCTCGAGATGATGCAATCTGCAAACGAGTGGCTGCTGTCCTTAGGGCTGCTCCTTTCATGCTACCCACTTTCACTTTGTACTTACTTTGGCCCCCTGGTGCTTCGTCTTTAGCTGAAATAACGTTTTTCCTGGGCCTGGAGCTACGTGTCTGTCTCATACCTGTACAGCCTGAGGCTTTACAGGACTCTTATTGATGACATGGGGCGTTGGGCACTGCTGAACCACAGCTCCTGCATTCAGACTCTGTTGCTTGCCCTGCCTGTGCAGTGCAAGCCTGTGCTGTCAGTAGGTCACAGCTGGCTGTGACCAAACTCTCCTGGGACTGGGGTGAAAAAACGGCGTTAAGTGACTGTAACCCATCTGAATCAGCAGGACGTGGTGGTTGCTGCTACAGCCCTTGGGTGGCAACTGCTGGTTCTGCTGCTCCAGCTGTGCAGGCTCTGGAGACCACGGATTCCTGCCCCGCTTCCTGAGCTAGCACTTGGTGGCTGTAGAACAGTGCTCATCTTGGAGAAGGTGGCTAAAAGTTGGTGGAGACAAGGGGGTTGGACAGGTGATGGAAAGGCTGAGGTAGTTCTTGCTTTCAGTCTCTGTGTGGGTCTTCACACAGCTCACTGTCTTATAACTGTTGGCTTTCATCTGCAAAGTCAGGACAGCCCTGTAACCCTCACGAACATGTGAACTTTAGTTGTGAATAGTGAGCATAGTATGAACAGCAGTTACCAGTGATGCAGCAGAATTGGGCTCCAGTCGTCGTTTTGACACAAGTGTGAATTTAGGCTGCCTGTGGGACATTTTGCCAACTCTGGATCCTGATCAAACTGTTTTGTAAAGTTTTGATTATTACAAAATGCAACTGCAGTGGAAGGAACATGTGGTCATGCTTCCTGACCAGCTGCAGCTGGGCACGCAGGTTGTTGCCATTACTTGTCTCATATGACTGCAAGGCCAGAGCACTGACTTTCCTGCTGTCT
>JAYRBT010000037.1:7910416-7938835 GCA_036023395.1 Myiotriccus ornatus
CAGTGGTGTGCAGATAACAGGACCTCCCCCTGTGAAAGGCTGAAACCCTCTGGAATTCCTGCCTCTAGCTTTCCTGGCTTTGAAGTTGGACTCTTGGGTGCCAGCCTTGGGAAGGTGTCACCTTCATCCTGAAAGCGGATTTCCCGTGCTTAAAAGGTTCCTTTTGGCTTCTTTGCTCTCCCCTCCCTTCTTTGAAACGCTCAAACCCCAGTGCACTTGGCACCCACGCTGACTGTAGCCGTGTCTTGCCCTGGCAAGGAGTGCTGGTCCAGTCTGTGGTGGTAAATGCAGCTGGGGACGAGGTGCTGCCCCTCAGCAGAGGTTGTTCCCTGACTGGGGTGCCAAGTCCTGCAGCCCCCTCGGTGTGACCCTGAGCTGCCTTGTTCCCTGCATCTGTCAGCCTCGGGGCAGCTTGTTCACTTTGCAAGGCACAACCCTTTTATCAGCACAGCCCACAGGCAAAAAGCATAACTGTTTTATTTGTCTGAGTGGGGACAAAAAAAAAAAAGGCTCTTTGTTCTCTGTGTAATAAGCCTTGGCCCGGGGGAATTCAGGAGCCAGCTTTTGGCACTCATAGCACCTTTTAGGTATTAGTGACCTGTTTGGTAACTTTCTCAGTTTTACTGAATATTAGGTGGGTATTTCACACTAGTGTGCGTTCCCTTCACCCTTTCACTTCCTCTGAAGATCTTTGAAACTCTTCCAGAGGATGGGGAATCCTCCAGGGTGCTTCACATCCATGCAACTCCTGTGTATTCCTCTCGTGGGACCCGTGCTATAAGGGATGTGTGGCCACTGGAGATTTGCAGCCTCCTGTTTGGAAGCCTTCCCTGGACAGTGTGTGGGAGTGTTTGGCTCAGCAGGGAATCGAGACCTGCAGCATCCCGGGATTTACCAGTTTGCACTGCTGTGGAAATAGGTCCTCAGCACTGAATGGAATATTCAGCCCAGGCTTTAAGGGAACAACAGTAACACTTGCCATACCAAGATCAGGTTGTGCCCTTCAGCAGGCTGGGAGAAGGAGATACATGCTCCACATCAGGTGCTTTTTTCCTTTGGTTTCGTGCTATTTACTACTCCAGCTCTGAGGACTATTGACCAAGTTCCACCAGAGCAACCCCTGTTGCTCTACATGTGTGGCTACAGCTGATAAGCACCACAGTATGATAAGCTAGACTTGAGCTATCCCAGAAACCTGGAATTCTGCAGAGGCTGATCTGAACCTGGAGGATTGAAATCCAAAGCATGTGAGCCCTGGCTTTCCTGGGGGGCTCCTAAAACTTCTGCTCCTGTGTTCAGACTGATCTCCAGGTACTCACTTTTATTTTCAGCATCGTGTTCCAATCCCAGCTTGAAATCAGAAGGTTTGAGGGGTTGAAGCCTGACCTCTGTGTTCCATGAGTAGCTGCACACTTGAGCTGTGCATATATTTTTTTTCTTTACATATCTGCTTATTCTAATCAGGATCAACCTCTAGATGAAATAAAACCGACTTGAGTACTTGCCCAAGCTGGGTTTGAGTTTTGATGAAGTGTGGTGCATTTCTCTTTAATGTTTCTGCAGCTCTGTGGTATCTGGCTTCAGCTGGGATCAATAGCAAAGGTGCCAAAATAAAGCAGGAGTGGCTGGTTTTGGTCTTTTCCAAGCCTAACAAAAAAAATAAGAAAGTAAGAGGGCCTGTTGATAGCTGGAGTGTTTTCATACCTCACTGTGTAACAATCTGCCTCGAAGGAATCCGGTGGTCCAGATGAACACAGAGCATCTTTTTCATCCAGCCCCTGTGGGAAGCTCTGTGAGGATTATCAGGGGACTTTATTTGAAATATTAACCTCTGTATTTGGGACATTTGGCCCCTTAGATAAAATGCTGAGAAAGGCACACATTAAGAATTCTCTCCCACTCCCCCCTTCTTCTTCTCTTGTTTCTGGAGAGACTCTGAAATAGCCACTGAGTCATTCTGCTTTGAAAGAGATGTCACCCATCGTGGCTCCCAAGAAAGATCCCAGCTCATAGAGACGTTGCTCAGGAGAAACCTAAATAATCATTATTGGCATTTGAGAAACATGCATCACTGCACCCCTAGAATGTTTGCCAACTAAAGTGCCATAAAGCCTCAAAAGAAAAGCTGCATTTCTCTGAATTAAATGGTAACAGCATTCACTGATGGGTAGGCAGCTGACTTTGTTTTGTTGGTTTCTTTTAGTCCAGTGCTTAGAGTTAAAAAGAGCTTTCAACTTCTTCATTCCCCTTTTCCTGGGCTGTAAGCAGGCTTCCCTTCCACTGCCCTGGCTGTGCCCTGACTAGTGTGACCCAGAGTGCCGTGATGGGCAGGTGGGTTTGTGTGCAAATTCTCCTTGATGGACCAAATCATTGAAATCCATCACACTACTCTCTATTTGGCCTGTTTCTGGAGCTTGCTAAACAGTCCCTAAAGATTGCAAATAAATAAACTCTGTCAGGGCCTTATCTTGAACAAACTTGACTTTTCTCCTTTGCAGAAATTGCATGCTGTAGTGTCAGCTCTGCAGGGGATGACACAAACCAGAATCCCAAATTACCACGGCTCGTGGCTAATTCAAGCATTTCACTGTCAGCTGAAGCTGAATTTCCTCATATTCTAATTAGAAATCTTAGCTGGCTGGAGGATGGGATGGTTCCACTGGAAGCATTGGCAGTGCACCTAAATAAGCAGATTTTACATCCCGCTGTTTCCTCCTATAGAATTTTGTTTGTTATTGTGCTAATATACAGGGGATGGAGGAGTGGAGTGTCTTGCCACAGCTGCAGATGTAGGAAGCTGGGTTGTGCTGCAGGCTGGGATCTGCTGTCCTGCCTCCTGTAGGGTTGGGCTGCTGGGGGTTGGGGCTCAGAGGCTTGCTCGGGGTTCTTGCAGAAGTTGGAGCGGGTCAGCACCCTGCCTTTGAAATGACTGTCGATATTGAATATGTTGGTTTAGAAATATCTGGTGATATGGAGCACAAAGGGAGGTGGCACCCTCCGTGTTTCTTCTCAGCTTTCCTCCTCTGCAGGTTTTTCCTTTCCTGTTCCCAAAGGAATGTGAACTTTGCCGTGTACAACCAGAAATACTGGTTCAGCATAAGATGCTGGGTTTTTTACTAGACTCTGGTTTTCTCACACCACGTCCAAGAGGTTGGTCTTTCTTATAGAAGTCTCAGCTTGTATTATTTTGACAGATTAAATACTGTGGATGACTTTTTGTTAGGTGCTCTGGTTCTCCAATTCACTGAACACGGCAATATCTTGGTTTGGTGATGGTCGTGTTCGTGTTCTTCCCATCCAGTATCTCCTCACAGTCAGAGGCCAATCATGCAGCCTTTACAGGTGTAGTGACTTCTGTAAGACCTTTGAAGAGAGTGTATTAAATCAAATGGCCTTGCCAGGCAAGGCTGTTCATCCACACATTCCGAGATAGGCGTGTGAAGGAACATCTGTGCGCAGGAGCTGCAGCGAGTTGCTGCAGTCAGTCAACAGCAGAGTTGGGGTGAAAACACCAGTCTGCTGGGAACGGTGGTTGTTTCTGCCAGACAGGGTCGAGTGAGTATCTGGTTGAATGACACAATATCTGGCTCAGTCATGCTGGTGGTGTTGCAAGCATATTCTTGAAAGCTGGACTTGGCACTGCTTGTTACCACCTCACCAACGTGACGTTGTGTGCTCTGGCTCTTGGCACTGCTGCTGGAAACAGGGTGGAATAATGCTGTGCAGCAAATCTTTTATAGCCTGGTAAATGTAGGAGGTGGAAAGGTCTTTAAATGGCTGATTGAACTTGTCTGGAACAGTCATGAAATTCTGCTTGGAGGCAGGGCAGGGTAGATAGCCCAGGTGTCCTTTCTTCTCCCTCATTCACATGTGTTTCTGGAGGGGAAGATAATTCGGAAATCTTTCAGACTAAACAAAGCTCTTTGACCTCTTGTTATAGCCTTTTTTCTCCCCTTAAAAAAAAAAAATTAACAATTTGGCTATGCAATCATTCACAAAAGCTTTTGGCCCTGCTGCAATTGTACACTCCACCCCCTGCTCCCCAAATTCACTCTGCTCCATTTAGTAGAGTTTGTTTGGCAAAGACAATCTGACTTCATGCTGTGGAGAATATTTGTTTCTTAATAGAAGATGGAGCAGAAGTGGAATTGTGCTGGTTGTGTATATTTTGCTTTCTCAAGATTAGCCCCAAGCAATTATCTGAGTGTGGCCTGTGCCAGAAAAACACAACAGAACAATTTTAGCAGTGCCAACGAAAACTCCAGAATGTGCTGCACTCAAGAGTGTAATTTTAGATTCTGTTTTCAAGTAGGATTTCTGTGACATCATTGACTTTAGGAAAAATAATACCCCAGGGCTTGTTTTACAAACAGGATGGAGCTTTATGATTTGGCAGCTTTCTGTAGGCAGGAAGACAAATGTTCATCACTTACAAACCTCTGTATGACAGCAGGCTTTGCTTTCTATCAGCAGTTCCAAGTAGTGAGGAAAAGTAAAAGGTGCTGTGGAAAAGGGCTTGGTAGGCACTCATCTGCTGCCCTGAGGGCAGGGATGCTCAGATCAGCTCCAGGAGAACCTGACTTGGATGAAAATTTGTTCGAGGACCGAGAGCACTTCTGACTAAATCCCGTGTGCGGAGTAGCCCCAGGCAAGATTTGGGAAATACAGTTGTTTCTGCTTGTGCTGCCTCTGGTCTGTGTTCATGACACAGACGTACTCAGATCTGGTGACAGCAGGGGAGGGCTCTGCTGATCCCCTGAGCAAACTCCAGCTGCCTCCTGGAGCTCTGTCCTTCACGTGCAGCCTGTCTGGTACGTGCTAGAGAGATGTGGATGTGGTGACACTCCCCGTGTGCCTGACCCAGAGCTCTACCATCAGGAAATGTTTAGGATTTCCTCTTTCCAGGAGTTCTCTGTTGATTGTAGGACTGGAAGGGACCCCAAGTAACTGTCTGGTCCTTTTCTCAGCTTGTGTGGAGCCGTGTGCTCCAGGACAGTGCTTTGCAGACCTCTAAAGCTGAGGTGTCATGGTCTCTCCTAGTCACAATTTTAGTTCTTTCTGTTTGAAAGGGTGTTCTTCATTCTAATCCACGTTTTCCTTTCTGTATTTGTAAATCTGTCACTTATCTGTTCTGCACGCTCGTTGCATTTGACCCCTGTAGGGCCTTTGTTCCTCCCCTACCCCTCCTGGTCCTTCCCTTAGAATTAATAGCCTTTGTGGAGTCTTTCCCCCCTCCCTTCTATTTTGTAGGTAGTTATTTTAGAAAGCTCTCATAGTATCTGCACCAGACACTTCCAGGCAAATCCAAAGTGAATTAAAGGAAAGAGAATGTCTGTATCAGCCTTCTTCATTCTGGAAGGTTCTGTAAGCTCAATGGGTACCTTTGGGTCAGTGAAATAACTTGTTTCCCTGCAGTTAAGATTTTTTTTTTCTGAAAAAAAGAGTGTTCTCTGGCTCTAGTTTCCTTGACCACGTGCCTCCCAGCACATGGAAGTGGAAAAAGGTTACGTTAACTAGGATGGATCAGTTGTGGCTTGAAGGAGAAGCGATGACACCAGCTCTGTCGGCAGCTGGTTGATTCAGTGCACTCTCAGGAATTCACCAAGTTCATAAAATCAGCCAGATTACACACCAGTTTCTTTCACAACCAGCTCCAGTGGAGTTGCTCCCGGGGGTGTTGGTGCGTGTGGCACAGCGTGGCTCTCCTGTTCGGCAGGTTTGGGCACAGCAACCGTCATCTGAATGAGCAGGCTCATTGTTTGCTGGACTGGCCAGACACAAGCATCAGGTTGCCCCTGATTGTGTGAACTAATAGCTTTATTCCAGAAAAACACGTGTAGCTCATGCTGATTTCTGTGGAAGTGAATAAGTTGCTATGAGCATGAACCCTGTCAGGGAGGGGCTGCCTCTTCCCCGAATGTGCACAATGTCCAAAAATCTTGGGCACTGTTATAATATAAATAACAGATCCTCATAGTCTCATCAGCCCCTAGACTCCCTGGGGGAGCTTTGCATTCTTCTGTAAATACGAGCTTTGTGGGAGAAGTCTGATGCTACACAAGCATGTGAGAATTTCCTTCCCAGTTGGCATGAAAAGACTATAAATCTGTGGAGACATAAGCCCTTCCCCCTCCCCGTTTCTATAAAATTAATGGGTGTTCAGTTAAGCCAAAACAAAGAGTGGTTTTCCTCAGGCCAAGTTGCCTTTAAAAAAAAAAAAAAAAAGAAAAGCATTTTAGCATACAGATAGAAACCCTTGTTTAAATCCACGTTTAATAATGCAATAAGTGTCCAGGGAAGGGAATTGTGTTTCTTGCACTGCTTTGGGCTTTCAACTTCCTGGGAGTAAAGGTTGGAAAATAAACAAGGGCTGATGCTAATGGAGATTAAGGGTGACCTTGGCCTGTGGGGTGACTTGGGTGACCCTGTAGGGATTGAGTTGTTGGATAATGGAGACTTTCAGACTACCTCTGTCAGGCAGGGAGGTCACCTGTGTCACTTTGACTGCAGTTTTTCTCTCTCCTCACTTCCTACCTCCATGTGGTAAAGATGTTTTAAGGGATAGTGGCAGAGAGCTCATAACAGAAAGCCTTTAAAACTTCAGTTCTTCTGAAGTTTTGGGCAGAGTGGTGGCAAGTGCCAGCATGGCAGTGTGTTTTTCTGGTCAGATCCTGAAGAAGGTCATGGGAGGATGGGGAGGTAACCACCTGATCTGCTCCTGCCTGGCATCGTCTCAGACTCCTCTGGCTTTGAATCCATCCTACCACTAAATTCTGGAGGAGAAACTATGCGTGTCATTCTTCCTTTCCACTGTACCTGGTTTTATGTACCTCGGGGTCTTGGAAGGAAACAAAAGCTACAGAATTCACTGGTTAGAAACTAGATGAGGCTGGTAGCCTTCAAAACAGAAAAGCCAATTGAGGTATATTTCCAGTTTGTATCACTGCTTGGCAAACTAGTCAGTGGTGGCTGTGCTCAGCTTTGGTAGCAAAATGAAGCCTGCAAAATACAACCCACGCTAGTGGTAATAAGGTAATGGTAATTAGCCGAGATGCAAAATGCCTGGATGCAAAAAGCATGTCAGGGTGTTGAAATGGTAGGAATTGTGAGCCGTTTCTCAGGGTGTGGGTTTGTGTTTAACATCACAAGGAATTTTTTAAGACGACGTGTAAATTTTGTTTGGTTTTGGAATATTCAGGGTGTTCTGAGGGAAAGGGGTTTTATTTATTTACTTACTTTGGGTAGGCGAAATAATGCCTTCCAGGGCTTCAGATACTGCTAAATAATTTACAGCAATGTAGAGGTGCAGACAATTTCCTAATAGCACTACAGGCAGCTTTAGGGCAGGCAGGAGCACAGTGTGTGAGGAGGTAACTGCACCCAGAGGATCAGAGGCACAGCTGCATTTTATGCTTGGTAATGCCCCAGGGATGTGATTATCTCTTGATAACAAAACTCCCGAGTGCCTCTCTGCCTGGCAAGGGTTGGGGAGGTGCTGGAATAGCTCTTTAGTGAGCAGGTTTCCCTGCAGAGGATCATTTTGAGGGCATTTAGGAACCTGAAGCAGCTTTCTGTTGTCTGGAGAGCTGGACGAGGGCAGCCACAGTCCTGGAGAGCCCAGCCTGTGACTCTGCTGCCTCTGCTGGGGGGGGGAACAAGGCCATGGGGGGCTGCCCCGTTCTCTTGCCTTCTCCCCTTTCTCCTGGTTGTGGCAGGAGAAGCTTGTCTACTGTGCCTGGAGCGAGACAACTCCATTTTGCTTCTGTGGTTGCCCTCGAGCCATTTCAGTTCAGAAACCCTCTCTGGGTACAGTGTGTGTGATGATTTCCCTCTGTCTCCATTTGCTCTGCAGCTGCTCTAAACGCAGCTCGCTGCTGGAAGTAGTTGCTGAGAGCAACCTAATACAGCAAGGGTTTCATTTTTGCTGCCATAGCCTTCTGTACCCTGCTATTGATGGGAGTTTTGATGTGTTTGACTGGAAGTATGGGATTCTTCACCTTCAGGCACCAAGTCCTGCTGGATCCCAAATGTGCTAATGCTCATTTACAGCAACATCAATTGGCACGTTGCAACTGAGCTTTGATCCTACAGCAAGGGCTTATCTGCTAAATGACTGCAAGGGTGTTAGTGTCCCTAAGGGTTAGGCTCAGCATATGTTTGCACAGGAAAAGGGCAGCTCTCTGAAAACGTTTTTCAGCATTTTCTTGGGTAGGTTAAGAGGGGAGGCAATATTATATACTGCCTGTGGAAGGAAAGAAAACCCCTAAGCTCTCAATCTGTAACTCAAGGTTTTTGAAGCCTGTTGCACGTCCCCTTTTTAGACAGTTCTGCTCTTGATCCTGGGAGAGGAAGCAAAAGGTAAGGTCGTCTGCCTAATTTTTCTTTTTTTGTCAAGCTCTTGCAGTGAGTTTTTTGCACAAGCCTGCAGACAGAGGGAAGAGCTGGGTGGGTGGTGATGAAACAATCATCACTTAAAACTATTTGCTGATAATGAGTCACTCTTCATGGAGTCCCAATCTGTTCTCCCTTCTGTCAAATACTGAATGCAGCAAGTCTGCCTGCTTTGCTGCAGAGTTTTGCTGTTGGTTTGTTTTTTTATTTTCCTGAAGGATGGATTCCAGCAGGAGGATTTGGCGAGAAGGACGAAAGAATTAAATGTGTTTGTGTGTGAATTTTAATCGAGAGGCACCTTTTTGTGCCAAACCTGGGGATGAACCTCCTGGCAGCTCAGCTGAGGAGCTGTGAGGGTTATCTGCAGTCTGTAGGCTCCATTCTCTCTCTGGCAGAGTCTCACCAAATCCCCATGGCCATTACTCCTCAGCTGACAGTGCAGAGCCTTCAGGTCGGGTGGTGGGACACAAAGTTAATCCTGCTGGTGGGATGGTATTTAAAAAAAAAGAGAATTATTGAAGACAAATCTAGGGATGGCCCAGCATAAGGTAAAATAAGGCCTGCACAATCCCAACAGGCACCTCCTAGGCATTGCTTGCTCTTGCAGTTCCAATTGCAATGATTTTTGTTGGTATCTGGACAAATGCCATCCGGTGTGTTAAGTGCTGTCTGGCTTGTGTTGTATCAGGATGACTGTGGTGCCTTCCCTGACATGGCTCTGCAGCAATGGGCCAGTCCTGTAGTTTTCGATGAAAACTCAATTTTCTTGTAACAAGGGGAAGTTTACTGGAGTATTGATAACGGAGAACACAACAGACACGTGTCCCACAGGTAATATACTCTAAGACATTAAAGCATGCAGTGCATGTTTATCACTGTCAAACCCAATTAAGGTTTTAATTATAAATAAAAAGACTTGGTCACTGAAGCACGGGAAATGATGTGCAAGGGAAGGTGCTGGGTCAGGTAGGGCTGAGAAGGGCTGAAATGAAGAGAATTAAGAGAGTTTGGCATTTTTTCCAAGAACTGCTGGACCTCTGTTATGGACTCGAGCATAAGTTTTGTTCTGTAACCTGTCAAGTGAGCTGGGGGCTGGCAGTGAAGTGAACCTGTACCTCCTGCTGGAATCATCTCCAGGAGGTACAGGGCCGTCTTATGATCTGTGAATACATTGTTGTTGATGCCTGTGATACTCAGCTCTCCAACTGCCCCATCACAAATCCAGTGAAACCTTGCACCAGCGTATTACTGCTTTTCAGTTCGTCCTGATTGTACTCAGCTTCAAACACAATAATCCTTCTTGCAGATCAGATATACTGTAATCCTCCTTTACAAGCGAGAGCACAATGGGCCTCTGCCGTCAGACATGATGTAATCCCGCTGCATCAGATAGAGAATTCCTTCCCTCATCATGAGAAACACCGTCCTCTGTCTTCTGGTACTGGACTGCAGACTTTTCTCATCAGAGACTTGGGCATCCATGCACTGTGGTTCTTCTCTAGGCTCCAAGCAATAAATTCCCATATTTCCTTGTCGTGCTCTGCTACAGTGTATGTCCCTTGGAATGGCAGCAGTGGGTAAAATGGGAATCTCCGAGTTGCATGTGGTGTACTCTGAGGGGGGACTGCTCCTCTCTTCTGCTTGTGCAGGACTTGGTGCAGCTGGTTGGGTGTTAGGGGAATATCCAAACCAGCTGACTGCAGGCTGTCTTGCCGGCGATTCCCTACACTGTTCAGGCCTCTTAAAAATTATGAAGCCTGTCTTGGAGCTCTGCTAAAAACAGGTGCTGCAGTCTTACCCTGGACACTGTGCAAATCGCTGCTGCCTGGCATGGAGCAGCTGGCAGCTCCTCCAGCTGCACCTCCTCTCCTCCTGGTAGCCCAGGCCTGTGTGCCCTGTCTTGCACAGACTGTTTCATGATCCTTCTGCTGGGGATGATACCGGGGAGTTGTCTTTGCACGCATGTTCTCTCTAACCTTTCTCTAATCCTTCTTGTGGGTCCTGAGCACTGCAGATCCTCTTCTCTTTAAGCACAGCCTCTGCCAGTTGCTCGACTGGGGAGGGCAGAAGAGTGAGATGCTGTCATGTGGAAGGAAAGCATGTATTCTGTCGCTCTCTTAATCCCCCAGTCCGTTAGAAAGCAGCCTCACATCCTGCCTGATTGAATACCTGCCTCGTAATTCAATCTGGGGGCTCCGCTGCCATTCATAAATAGATTACGTTGCTGAGCCGGGGCTCGTGTGCTCCACCAGGCACTGCACAGCAGGGGCTGTTCCTGTCTGCTGGAGGGAAGGGAAGCACCTGAGCGAGAAGCAGAGTTGGGGTGTTAAGAGGGCAGGGGTTGAAAACTTGCTTGGCTTTAGAGCGTGTGTCGGGACTCGGTCAGGATCCTGGGGGATGAAGAAGCACCAGTGAGAGATGGCAGGAGGGCAGTGGTCTCTCAGGGGTGTCAGTGGGTTGGTGTGGCTCTGCTGCTGCACGGGTGACAGCAGAGCAGCGGGGTCAGCACCTCTTTGCTGCCGCACGGTGTGGGGCTGTGCGAGGCTGCGAGGGAGCTCTTGTCACAGGGGAATGCAGAGACAGGTAAATAGCATTTAGGGTGTGCTGGTGCAGGTCTGGATGTTCAGGTGTGGATGATGAGATGGCTGCTGCCTGTATCTGCTTTTCATTTGTCCTGTTAACTAGGTGTTTGGTGACTTGGACAGTGCTGACCTGCTTGCCCAGAAGTGACTGCACAGGGAAAAGTGGCTCAGCTCTTGTGCTCTTCTACCTTGCTATCCAGTGCAGTGTCTATCAGCACTGACTGGCACTTTTTTGGTACCGTCAACACACGCTTTCTGGGCTAGTGGGACAGAGGGTAATGGGTTTCTCACACATGGACAACCTCCACCTCAGATTGCATGTTGCCAGTCAGCACTTTGAGATTCAAAAGTGATCTGTGTTTGCCAAGTAAACCTGAGACCAAGAGAAGGAAATTCAGACCTTATAGGTAAGAATCAGATAAGTTTAGAAACCAAAGAAACTTTTCAGTGCTTTTTGGGATCATAAACACCAAAGTGGTGTTTTTTGGACTCCTCATGTGTTTTCAGGATTGTGTGCTCCTCTAGGCTTGTGGCACAATGCACGTGGGGAACTGAACAGGGGAATGTGATGGTTATGTAGTGCTCATTTCATGTCCTTTGTACTGTAAAGTGGGTGATGCTCATTCCTTGAGCAGAAACTTGGTGGTTCCTTCTCAAGAAAATTCTTCCAAGGTACCTTTTGCAGCAGAGTGAATGGATATGACTGCAGTGTTATTTTTTTCCTGCTCTTTTTCTGTTCATTACATGATATATATTCACATGGAGGCTCTAAAATAAATTGTTGTTGCAGAAGCACCTTTTAAAACTTGTCAGCTGTGGGTTTTTTCCCCAGTACCTTTGCCTCTTAGGAGCATAAATGGCTTCCTAAAGCAGGGGAAAACCATTATTAATTACACTGCCTAATGAACTCATTTGGCTTTCTGCCCGGCTTCCAAAAACAGCAGTAGCACCAGGCTGGATACTGTTGTCTCACTGTAATTATGTTTATATGGAAAGTTAATTTTTGTTTTCATAAATTGATTTGAGGCTTCTGGAAGCTATTTGGAGATAATTAACTCTGCCCACACAGACCTATATAAGGGCGTTTGTTTACAAGGTAGCCCTCGGTGCTGGAGCACGGAGGTAGTTCCTGGGTTCATCTGGAAATATTCAGTTAGCAGCTCAGGGCAGCTGTTCTCAGGCTCAAGCCCCTCGTTTTGGGCGGCAACAGCAAGCAAACACCGTAGTCTTGGGATTTTTCAGGCTGGTAACAACCCTCAAGGTGGACCTGCAGCCCCTTGCTGCAATCCAAATGAGCTGAAATCCAAGTAATTCAAGCACTGCCAAAGCTACCGCTGGAATCACGAACTCCCCTCATGTGAACGACAAACGTGACAGCCCCAAATGGAAAAGGCGTGTAAGGAATGAGACCAGAGCTCCACAAATAAGCAGTTGTGAAGGCAAAAGCAGTTCCCATATATCTTTTATAATGGTGGGGCTGGAGAACAGGCAGCAGAAGTGCAAGGTGATTTAATGGGGCCTTCACCAGCAGGACTCATGATGTGATATTGCAGAAGTGACTTATTTGTGCAGTCACAGGCGCGTGTCTTTGGGTTCCTGGCCCCTGCAGTGAACTCTTCCTTCAAATCAATTCATTAATGAGCTAATTTATTATGCATGGGGATCCATTAGAGAAATGTGTGATAACCTCAGGATGCAGAGCCCTGCTCCCAGCACGTGGCTACTGAAGAACGAAAGAGGGAAGGAGAAGCAAGGGCTGTTTGAGAGCTCTAAGCCTGTTTGGGAGCTCTTGGCTGACCCCTTTAAAATGCAGGGGAACACGTAGAGCAGTGTGGGTCTTGTCTGATAAAGCAGTGGATGGGCTGGCTGAGTGGAGCAGCTTGTGTAGGTCAGTGCCCAGGGTGCCCTTTCTCAAAGCTGCATTTTTTAAGTTCCTATTTCAGTGCACCGTGAGCTTTCTTCTTTTAAGAAAAAAATTGTTCCCCGAGGGCCTGAAAATGTACTAATTTCTTGCTGCACACTTCAAAACCATGGACAAAGCTGCATCAGAAGGCCTTCAGGCTAGGTTGGCATAAGGTGTGTCTCTGCTTTTGTTGGTGGAGGGGCCTGATGGTATTTAGAATTCATAGTTTCAGGTCTGCAGATGATCCTGTCTGTCTTGGTCATAACAAAGAATGACTTTTGTCAGCCCTTGCAGAAGAGTGATGTCCATGCTGTAGCCAGAGTGCCAGCAAGCCTATAAATCCCAGCTTTTCCTGTTTGAGTCTTTGTGTTCCTGTCTCTTGAGCAAATCCCCAGGGGTCAGTGTTTTGGAAGTTTTATCTGGTGCTTCGATCGGGATCAGGAAACTTCGACAGATTGAAGGTCAGAGTGCTGGAACAACAGCCCTGGATGAGATCAGGGGAAAAAAACCAAAACAAGACAACCAAAAACAAACAAAAAAAAAGAACTTCCAGAAGATGATTGTGGTGTTTCATGTTGTTGTAAAAGAAAAGGCAAAGTGTTAATAGAGAAGTTACAGGTTTCCTAAGGTCCTTCACCAACTTCCTCCTCTTCCTTTCCCCACACTTCCCCTCTTATGCAGAAGCAGGATTGTACATTTTATTCCTGATTTTCTACTGCACTTTCTGTCAGTTAGACTTAGGGTCCAACTACTCTTAATGTACATCTGACTCTGAGAAAAAGAAGTATTTTTCTCCAGAGGCAACCTGCCCTTTCCGTTTTTGTTGATAGATATTTGGAGGTATCCTGGAAGTAAAGGGAAACTTTGTGCTAGAAAAGTAGATAGGGTGAAGAACTGGATCTGCACCAGCAAAGCAGCACCTGGGTGGCCTTCCTAGTTATTGGGACAACACCATTTATAGTGTTTAGTGCATCGTGGTGATTCTGAATATCTCAAATAGCCAACCCCCCCCAATGTGAAATACATGCTGTACCTTAAATCATTATGCAGCTGTATTGTAGAGTAACAGGAGGGCTGAAGGAGCATCAGGTTTTTGGGCTGAGTGGCAGAAGGAACTGCAGCCTGGCTTGCACTGAAGGGGGTTAAGGCCACTTTTCAGCAAAGCTCACAGATAGGGAGCTGCTGCTGCTTTGCTTAGCCCTGAGCACTGAGGTGCTAATCCTCAGCTGTGGGTCCATGCCTGGTCAGGGTCATGTGCAAACTTGGGCGCAAGTTCAGCGGGAAATTGAAACCAGCCGCCCGTGGCTGTGCAGCGTGGGGTGGGTGTGCCGGGCTGGGCTCTGCTGCTGCGCTGTTGACTGGAATAGAACTATTTATGATTAATTAGGGGCCTGAACATCCACTGTCAGAAAGTAGCTTTAGGACTTAGGCTCTCACAAAGAACCCCCTGGAATATTGGCCATCTAATCCTGCCCCTGCAGGCCACAGCACCTTGACAGATGTGGCAGTTCAAGGCTGCCAGCAGCTGAGGTGGAACTTCCTTTCAGATCCCTGGGGTTTGGACACTGGATAGTGAAACGGGCTGAGTACATGCATGCACTTAAAGCAGTAATGTTAAAACAGAAGTCCTGGAAGCAGGCATGGATGGAGAACTGTGAATTTGGAAGGGCTGCTCCTTCCTCCTCCAGCTGCTGAGCTCTCCCAGTGTTAGGTGAGGGGTTTGCCCTTCATCTCTCCAGTTACTTGCTTCTGTATTTTATGGAGACTGTTTACTGTGCACTCCAGGCTGCTCCATAGCTGTGTTCCCATGCCAACCATCCTGCAATATGGTGTACACGCTTAGTGAAACAAAGCAACTTTAATCCTCAACCTTTGGATGTCTCCTGCCCATCAGGGCCGAGCCTCCAAAGAGGAACCCTGCTGCTTACAAAGCGGAGCTCCAGGTTCCAGTTAATTGGGCCCAGTCATTAAAGGAAATTCAGCTAATGTCTACTGGGACTGTGAAGGGAGTGGGTTTTTTAATAGCAAATATCTACAGTGTGCATTGGTTGTCCTTGGGTTAAAAAAAAAAAAAAAGGCAAACTCTCAGCAGAGAAGAAATAATTCTAATTGCTTGCCTTTGGCAGAATGGCTGCCCTGCTCTTTAGAATCTGTATTTATATCCTGTAAGAACCAGCTCATTAGCTCTATTGCTCACACAGATCATCAACAACATAATTAATAATTATTTATATGATACCTGTAGCAGAGGGCTTGGGATCACATAACAAAACAGCATTTCCTTGTGATCATTCAGGCATTTCTAACACCGTCTTTTGTCTTTTTTCTGCCTATTTTTGGCTTTCTCTGGCTTTCTGTGCCAGGTTTTGATGTTTGGCATGGTTTTTTTTGGTTAACTTTCCACCAAGTGTGTTCTTCTCTGTTATAAACCTCTCTGAAGTCCCACTTGATCCACAGATTTTCCAAATGCCAGAACTTTGTCACCATGTAGAGCAATCTGGATTGGCATGAACAAACACAGCTCTGTGGACTTCAGTTGCATCTGTTTGTACTGATTTTTGGACTGATCCCTGTCTGCACTCGAATGCCAGAAAGCAGGACTTGTCTTGGTCAAGTTCTCCACCTGCTCTGCATTTTCCCAGGCCAGAGCAGGGCTGTGGGGTACTGTGTTTGGGCTCCACCTGGGATGTCTGTCCTGGGGTGAGGATTTTTGAGCAAAGTGTTCAGATGCTTTTCCTGGGCTGGGATTTCATCTATTTTAATCAAAGATTCTCTTTTCAAACACAGCCCATCCTCTGCTGGGTTTCCCTGGAGTGCTTTGACTTGCATTATGCAAGACAGCTCCGATACCCTGACCTGGAGGGTGACCCACGGGGCAGCTTGCGTTGTGTTTTGCTAATGCTGTGAATTGCTGCAGCTGCTGGCATCAAGGGTGACATGCATCAGAAATCCTGCAGTCAGGTCCCATCAAGCCCCTTTCTCTGCAGGGCTGTCAGCCTGGGCTGTGCCTCCCCTGGGGAGTGGGATACTGGGGTGGGACAACACGAGTGAGCCTCATTCCTTGCCTACAGCAGAGCACTGCAGCAAAGAGGTGCAAAAGCTGAGCACTGGGGGACAGGCTGACACTGGGAACGGGGAAGGGGCTCACTGGGAGGTGGGAAGGAGGAGAACATGAGATCAGGGAGCAGTCCAGTAATGGGGCATTTGCAAGGTCTAGCTCATCCCGTAGAGACTCATTTCTTCTGAGCTTTGGAGAGCAGGTCAGGTGTCCAAATGCATTTGGGAAAATCTGAATGTTTTGGATCTGGTCAGTGGGGAGAGGAGGGAGAAGGTAGTGTCTGGCTAGAGATGTTGCTCCAGTGCTCTGGGAAAGGTGTGCTTGCACAGACAGTCCTTGCACTGAGGGAGCAGAGGAAGAGGGTGCATCTGACTGTAATTCCAGAAGACAGGAGATCGTAAAGCAGGGATTGTTGCTGAGTGAAGCTGTCAAAAGGGAAAGATAGGTGTGCCCTGCTGATGGCACTGCCTGCTGTGGGAAGGCCCCTCTTGCCCTATCCCCTCTCCGAATGCCTGTCTCTGGAGTTGGGAACCCAACGTGACTTTGCCATATCTGCAAACCCCTCAGCCCGAGGCTTGGAAACAGTGTTTGCTGGCACCATGTGTTGCTAAGCAGATGGGCCTCTGCGTTTGTACCCGCTCGAGTTTTTCAGAGAGGGTGGCTTTGGTGTGGCATTTCAGTAATTGTTGCCAGCACAGAAAAGCAGAAGGAAAAGCATCTCCAGTTCTTCACCACCTGCTTCTCTTTCCTCCCCGTGGCCCCCATCCAACACCTAAGCAGGTACTTGCCCACTAAACGTATTGGGAGGAAAATGGGAGAGAAAAAAGCCCCACCCAGGCTGTGATTGCAGGATGCAAGAGGTGCAATTCTGGTGTGAGGCAACAGCAGAAAAGCCTTACCTAAGCATGCCAAAAATACAGGAGCGTGGGGCATCTGAGTCACTCAGAGGGGAGACTTGAACTGCTGAAGGGAATTGCCCATGTTTTGAGGCATTTGCTGTGCCCTTTCCCTGAGGGCAGGTACCAGCTGGGGTGTGTAGCTGATGGCAGCACTGTGGGACATTCCACCCAGCCCTTGGCCCGTGGAGCTGGCAGCTGGCTGGCTTTTCCATGCCATTTTTCCTTCCTCCTGGCATTTCTTCTTGGCTTGACCTGAGGAACCTGATGGGTCTTCCAGTGTTTGTGGTGGTTTTCTTGTTTGTTTGGTTTTTTCTTTCCCCAAAGCTGCTAAACACACCCAGAACAAGGCAAGGGCTCAGTCTGTTTCCGTGTTCTGGTTCTGAGTTTTTGTAACAGATGACATGTAGTGTTGTCATTTTTTGGTTAACCATTTGGGGTCCATTTGAAGTGTGGTACAGCAGTGTCTGCGCTGCCCTGTGCTCTTCGAACAGAGTCAAAGAGTTAAGAATAACCTTTTGGAGTTAAAAAAAAAAAATCACCTGAAACATCCTGAAAATTCTTGCCTTCCCCCGTTGAGTTTTCACCTCCTTGGTGCTTGTGGCTTCTCCCTCCCTGTTGAAGGGATTATTGCCCCTGAAAAATACATTTTGACAGACTGCCTAGGCCTCGTCGGCGCATCGGATACACGCTGACTCATTTCTCTCCGTTCCACTGAGAGATCCATCTCTCCTACCCATTGATTTTTCTGTCCTTGTGTCTTGAAATTTATGGAACTGGATGTATCAAAGCACAAACTCTGTTCCCAAACCCTTGAAAGATCAAAGTGGTTAGTATTTCATGTCTCCAGCACCACCTTCTTCTCCCTCTGCTCAGTACGGAAGAGTAAACCAATATGCGTTAAAAACTAATTACATGTAGCAGCAGATCTCTTCATCACCGAGGGGCTCTACACACCAGAAGTGAGCTTTGTCACCCTTCTGTGTGTCCATCCACCCCTCGCCCTGGCTGTTAACACACTTCCACGGTGTGTGAGCGAACAGGCACTGAGCAGATGGGAGAGTTGGGAGTTACATAATTTTACTTTTATTTTTTTTTCCAAATGTAATTTTTTTTTTTTTACCAGATCTCTTGCTGATGAAGAAAGAGACATATTGGGAAAGAAGGTGTGGGTGAAACAAGGACAACATTATCCTTGTGCTTGGCCACATGGGATGGTTTGTTTTTTGGAACGCCCTCTCTTGCAGATGATCTGCCCATAAGTATCTGCTGCGCTTTTTGGTGATATTTCCTCCCCAGCATTGTTTTTCCTGCCTCTAACGCTAAAATGTTATGGCTTTTTTTTTGTTTGTGTGTGTGTGTGTGATCCACATTAAGCATTTGGATCTTTACTTCCAAAGTGGGAAGAAAAAGATATTTTCTCCTTCATCCTTTGTTGTGACTCCTTCTGATTATAGCACTAGGGTGGAGGGGTTTTTTTGCTGTGTTGAGGAACAGGACCCCCATGTCATTCCAGACGTTGCTAAGAAAGAGGCTGATTTAAGATCTATTTTAGAATGTAAGTTCTGCCTGAAAATACCACTATATTTCTGCTGCCTCTGGTAAATTTAGCTGCTGCTGCTGCTGGGGGAGTGAATGCACACCCTTTATCTGATCACCACTTCACCCTTCCTCAGTCCTTTGTGGCAGCATCAAGTGTACACTCTGTGCATAGCTGATGTTTGATATGTTCTGTTGGAAAGCTGAATGATGCATTAATATTGTTGAGCAAAACCAGCTGGTGTGTTTATCTGGCTTTTCCGTGAGCGTTTGGAGAACCGAAATCAATAACGTTTCTGTAACGCTCCCGTCATCCGCCTCAGCCTCTCCCTCACCGCTGTGCATGCTCCTCCTGAACTGAGCAATGGGATGTGTTTATTTGTATGGAATGATGGCCACAGGACAGCAGCCCCAGAGCTGTTCTGATCACCCCAAGGTACAGTAAATACTTCAGCGGTTTCCACGTGCAAACGTGTCGCGTTTGTAAATGAGCACCAATAGCTGGGCTGCTTTCACAGTTTTACTGTCCAGATTGTTATCTCTCTGAAGGCATTGGGCTGCTTGTTGCAGCTGTTTTACTGGGCATCCTGCAGAGGAGGTCCCTGGCTGGGCAGAGCAATCCTGTGCAGGGCAAGAGAGTTGTCACTGAGATCGTGGGGTGGCTTCAGTGAATTGGGTTGGTTTTCACTCTTCCACGGGCCTCGTGGGGCACATATAGACTGGATAAACCTTCATCTGCACCCAGTCTTACTAGTTTATAAGGTTATTGAAAGCTGTCTCTCCTTTATTAATTTACATGCACTTAATCTGCCTGATGGTGCAGACTGGCATCCCTCACTAAGAGTTTTACACGCCCTTTCTTGTGCTAGTCCTAAGTGAGTACAGATCACTTTAGGTGAATTGTTGCTCCAAAACCTGAAGATGCAGATTTTCCCATAGCAGGGTCACTGCTTTCTGCTGCACATCCCTGGCTCCAGAATAATGTCCAGCTCAGGAGGCTGCTGGCAATTCCCCAGCAGAGAGTAGATGAGCAGAAACTTGAAGAAATAGTGGAGCTTGGTTGAAAGCTTGAGAAAGTTTTGTGTTGTCAGTGTCTTGTGCTTGCTTTGTGTTGGAAACAGCCCGAGGGGCTGGAGAGGGAATTGCTGGGACCTGCTCACAGGCCTGTGCTTGGTCATGGGCCTCTGTGAGACTTTGAAAGCTGGGATGAGTGTGAAACGTGTGTCCTGCAGGACACCCAGCCCTCTTCTGAGCTCACTCCTCTTGTAAAGGTTCTCTCATGTCCCTCGTGGGGTGGTTGCATCTCTTTGAACGTGGTGATTCCCTTGCACGTCTGTGAAGATGATACCATTTTCTGTCTCCTTTTAACGTAATGCCACTGTGCTCAAAGGGTGGGATGATTGCTCACTTCTGGAGAGAAATGGGACAAAAGCATCCACCAGTCTGTGATGATGAAAGAATGTCCCATTTTCTGCTTGGGGTTGAGCCACAGGTCACAGACTCTATTTTATGCCTTTTCATTTGTGAATTTATCCCTCCTGAAATAAAGGTAGAACCTCAGTTAAGACCACAGCTGAGCACTTTATGGTAGTTACTTTATTCTAATTTAACTTCCAACAGAAGTTTCTTTACATTAAAAAAAAATGATTAGAAATTTGTTTCGATCTCAGGTATGTGTTTGGCACTGTCGATAGTGGGGAGTGGATTT
This sequence comes from Myiotriccus ornatus, assembly GCA_036023395.1. Classification (NCBI taxonomy): domain Eukaryota; kingdom Metazoa; phylum Chordata; class Aves; order Passeriformes; family Tyrannidae; genus Myiotriccus; species Myiotriccus ornatus. The sequence goes on from JAYRBT010000037.1 coordinate 7,930,494, forward strand.
TCAGGCCATAGTCTACTAAGTGGATTTTTTTTTCCCCTGAAATAAGTAGATCACCTGTCTAGACTAAGTTTGTTTTTAGTGACCTATAACAAAGTGAAACTCCTCCATAAATGAGCTAATGGGTTGGTGTAGGTCAGTGATGTAGGCCCATAATGAATCTCAGCCTGCCCATCAGTTTGCTTTCCTTGGTTTGCTCAGAAGTGATCTCTGTACCCCAACCTGAAAGCCACTGGGTAGATGACCCTGAGGTCCAGGGACAGGTCAGAGAAGGCAAAGAGGCAGGGATGAAATCAGGTTGCAGATATTCTGGGCAGTACTCTCAGCTCTTTAAAGAGATTGATGCTCATCTCTTTACTATTCATTTTGTCTTCTGCTCCTGGTTGCAGTGTAGGAGCCCCTGGTTATTATAGAAAAGATGTGGGATATACTGAAGGAACTGAAGCAGTGGAACTTGTTCTTGGCACGATGCAAAGCCTGTTAAAGCTGGTAACAATCTCTGCTTTCATTGCTCAGCCTTTCCTAACTCTGTCCTCCATAAGAAACACTGTGTTGGAACATCTAAAGAGTCTGGTGGGTGCGTGTAAGGAGCCCCAGGCTAAACAAGTCTGTGCAGTATTTACCAGAGGCACTGAAGCTGTGCAATGTTAGTGCAGCCAGCCTGGCAGGAGGCAGTGTGCTTCCCTCACTCTGCTGGATCAGCTGGGCACCATCCCGTGCTGAGCCAGGGGCAGCAGTGCAGGATCACAGGCATATGGGATGTGCTGCACATCTGAGCCCAGGGGGGTCCAGCCAAAATGTACTACTTGTATCTGGATTCCCTGACTTGGGTAGCTGTGGTCAGAGGGCTGGGGAACAGCAGTCCTGTGGCTGGTGAGGCTGGAGAAGTGCTGGAATGCTTTCCCTGGTTGCAGGCTGCAGCACAGAATGAAGGGACTGTGTAGGAGATGGAGCTCTCTGAGGCTGCGTGTGCGACAAGCTCAAGCAGCCTGGACTCATATTGCTGAATTAGCTGGAGCACCGGGGGTGGCTCTGGCACCATCTGTGGAAGGACAGGCTGGGCTGGCCCAGGGCCAGAGGTACAGTCAGCGTGTCACCACTGCCGTGGGCCAGCGAGGTGAGTTTGTCCTGGCTCAGCAGAATGAGCAGAGCAGGGCTGAGGTAACAAAACCTCTGAAAGAACTACCTTGCCCTGTGGGGAGCTGAGCAGTCCTTGGCATTATTTTATACAAAACACTGATCATGACAGCTCCTAACTGCAGGGGATTTTCGGGAGCCTCTGGGGATTTTGTGCGAACATCTGTTTTTGGTAAAGCAGCTCCTTCCAGGAGAACAGCCATGCAAACAAGTTATTCATGAGTGTGTAGGATTATACCACTTTAACTGCATTTGCCAAGGAAGATTCTCCTCTTGTATGTGGGTACTGAAGAACACCTTTCAGGTATTTCTCTGCTGCAGTCTTCTTTGTTCTTGCTTGGATCCACATCCTCCTGCTTCCCTCAGCTGTCTGACACATTATAGACTGTCACCTTAGCCTTTCCCTAATAAAGATGTTCTTTGCCTGTTTGCTCATGGGTCTTCCCTGCCACTCCAGAGGTTTAAAAGAAAGAATGAGTTCAGGTTAAATTACATTAATGTGCAAATATGTACTGATTCCATCTACAGAGCACTCTTACAGCTTCCCCCATAAAGCTGTACAAACAGCAGTAATCCTTACCTCCCTGGACCTCATCAGTCACCAACCAGGTCCAACATTTTCAGGCTGAGATGGTGAACTTTCTGTGACACTGGAAAGTCTTGCCCTTGTGTGTGTAATGCTCTGTCACTGGTGCTGCAGAGGTAGGTGCGAGGTGTAGGGTGCTGGAAAAAATCTCATTCTGTGTATCCCAGGCTCGCCCTCATCTACTCACTGAACAACAGCAACAACTGTGTGGCTTGGTGCTCACTCCTCCTCTCCAGGGAGGAGGGCAGAGGTGACACATAAGGCAGAGCTCAGTTTAGCTGGTGGGAGAGATGTTGTTTGATAGACAGTTTGCATTTCATAAAAGGGTTTTAGCATGTACGAAAGGAAAGGAGTAGCACCCCAAGGACACCACTGCAACGTGGCTTTCCTTCTGTGGCCTTTCAAAGCTGGGAGCTGCACGTTAATTTACTGTGACTCTCCTTCCCTGTGCTGCTCACCACCTGGCAAGGAACCCCCCTGCTCCTCCTGGCACATTAACAGGGCAGGCACATTAAATCCCGGCTTCTGCAGAAGCAGGATCAGGTCCTTACTGAGTGTGTGTTAACAACAAGGCTCTGCCCGGGGTTTATAGCAGAGATGGGCTTTCCTGAAGTACAAGGCTGTGAGTAAAACTGGGACAGCAGTGGACACGATCACAAAGCACCTCCCTTTTGGTGTGGAAGCTGCTAAGGCTGTGCTTGCCAAGGCACAGACCTTGCTGTTGATCTCTGCAAAACCTGTTTATGCCCTGGAGGCCTCTCGTGTGTCTGTTTAATATTGCAATTACACCTGTGTCTCTGCAGGTGAAGGCCAGGGCCTTGCTGCACTGAATTCTGTTAGTACATGATTTCTCTTTTCTAACTCTTCTTTAAAGATGACCCTGTGTTTATTCCTTGGTGCTTGGGGAAAAAGGACCGTCTGCTAAAGATGTTTTTAGTGATGGAGTTGGGCAGTTCTTTAACAAGACTTCCTTGCTGAGACCCTAAAACTGGTGACAGATGTTGGTGGGTACCATCTCGGCTCTGGCTCAGGCAGCCAAGGCAGTGGCATGAGCTTTGTAGATTTTAAATCACGGTTTCTTCTTGGAAGGTCACACTTGCTGTCGTGCTTTCCTCTTGCACATGTGTTTGCCAGCCAGGGTAGTGGTAAATCTCTTAAGAGGGAAAGCTGCAGGAGAGGATTGCCTGAAGCCTAAGCTGTGTGGAATCCAGGATGAGGTATTTGTTTAAGCATCTCTGCTGTATTTCTTTTGACCCCTGACTTCCTCAGTGCCGCGGGTGACCCGGGCGAGGACGAAAAGCCACTTAGGGAAGAAGTGCATTTCTGGAGAGCAGCAGTAAGATTTCTTCACAGTTTGGCTCTTGTATCTCTGCAGTATCTGTAAGCTGGATAAAAGCCTCAGAGGAATGATTGTCTGAGCAAGATTGAATCTGGAAGAGAGGCTCATGGATCCCAGGAAGAAGCAGGCTGTCAGAATGTAGTATTGACTTGAAGAAAGCAAGTCCTTGGAGGCACTATTGACTGTCATTACTGATGTAGTGGAGACTGTCTAAAGTGCCATTTCTTGAGAGTGGCATCATTTTTTTGCTGTACTTCTTTCTTTTTTTTTTTTTTTGGCTTTTCCTTTTTGCTTTTGAAGGGGGTTGGCAGAGAGGCAACACTAGCACGTGTCGTGAGTGAAATGACAGTACATGCTGAGCTGGAGCCTGCTCAGGGACTTGTTTCAAAATGAAGGGCAGCCAGGGGGTCCTGAGGGACTGGTCCCCCCTCAGCACACAGCTCAGGCTGCAGCTGAAAGTGTTTCCAGCCCTTGTTTTCAGAGAGCAAACTCTCCCCTGTGTTCACCCCAAGGCAGCTGTCTCACAGCGGGATCTAGGAGGCTTTTTCTTTCACCTGCCCTCAGAAGTGGGGCTCCCATTGAGGAGATGCAGTGCCAGGTCACAGACAGCTTGGGAGAAACCTGGTGTCCATGACAGAAAATGTAGGGGGAGGAGGGTGAAGGATCTCAGTATTACTATTTTAAGACTTGGCAGAAATAGCCTTAGGGGAAAGTGAATACAGCTGCTTCCCTCCTGCTTGTCGCTGCCACTCCTCCACTTGCTCTCTCGATGCTGAGCCTAAAACAGTAGGGGAAAGAGCTCGTGGCCCTTTGGGAATGTTGGCTGTTTCCAACTCTTAGGCTGTGCAGAGCAGCACTAATTGAAACAACACTGTCCCAGCCCAAGGGGCCATCTTGGTGCTTGGGATGGGGATTTCAAAGCCACTTGGTAGGCACGGACTTTTCTTTTTAGTAGTTTTTTGGTTGGTTGGGAGTTTTTTTTGGTGGAGTAGCAGGTTTTTTTTCTCTCCAGGGAAGCCCATCCACGTGGCTTTGGTGGCATGCAAACTGTGAGGTTTAGGTTCCCTGGCTTTAGCAATGCATTTCCTGAATTTCAAAAATCCCTCTTTGCAAACACTGGTATTTTTGGTTAGCGTTCTGTTTTCATTTGTCTGCTTTCAGACAACTCAACAACTGCTTCAGAACATAATGAATTTGGGCTGTACATTCCACAGAGCTCTAGCCAAAAAGTCCTTGAGAAGCTCATGGACATCTATTGAAGCCATACAGCAGAATTCCAGTTTCTCATGTACTTTCTTAATGGCACAGCCTGAGGATAAGGAAAGGAATAATGTAATAGGCTTGTGCATGTTAATGCTTTCCTTATCCAGCATTTAACTTTGTACTAAATAAGTTCTAAAGTCCTTCACCACTTAATGTGGTGCCTTTGGGCACAAGAGTATTAGCAGCCTACTGACCTGTTCTGGTGTCCTCATCTAAAATTGGGGTAGGATGGCAATATCTAGTCAGCTACTAATCTGTTCACACAGACAATTATTCTTAGGATGTTGGATAAAAACAGACATGCCCTGCTCCCAAGGTCATGTGGGAGGGACGGGGAAGAGATGCTGCCCAGGCTGTTGGAGATAGTGGGTTCTGTGAGGATGAAAAGGCAGGAGAGAGAGATTGAGAAAGGGTGAGGCAACAGCCCACCTCTGATCAAGGGATCCTCACTCTGACTGGCATTGCCCTCAGGGGACTCTGCCCCAGGAGGGTGTCTGGCACTGTGGGGTGTCCCAGCTGAGTGTCTGGCTTTTCTCCCTCAAGGACACATGGGCTGGGATACTGAAGTGACTCAGTGTTTGGATGTCTGGACCTTGTTTCAGGCAGAGGATTCTTGCATTGTCCTGACAGAGGTGGTTTTGGATGGCCCTGTTGTCCAGCTGGTTAAGACTGAAGTGTAGGTAGTCCTTGGTTTGTTCATGTGAGGAGGAGAAGGAAGCATTTTGAGGAGACCGTTAAAATTGTGTTCTTGGTTTGAGATGCTTTATCCCTTTTCTTCTTGCAGAAGGAAGATGCTGTTTCAGAAGTGATTTTAGTGCTCATCCTTGAAATCTCTTCCCTTTATTTCCCCAGCTGGATGCAGTTAGGCTTTACATCCTCTTCCCTGTGACTCAGCCTGCCTCTGTGGCCTCAACCTCCAGGGCTCCCTTGGAAGCACCATCCCCTCCAGGGTGTGTCTTCCCGGCTGCTGTGATTTGCCTTGGGAAACTGGGTCTCCCTGACTTCACCAGCCGTATCTTATCTTCAAGGTACCTCTCAAGGTTTTAACCCAGAGCCTTGGAAATGGCCTGGGATCCAAGTTATCTGCAGAACTGCCTCTGCTGCTCTGGCAGCTGAGATCAGCTGCAAAGTTTAGGAAAAAAAAAAAAAAGAGAGCAAAACTATGTTGGTCCTAATTAGAAACACTGAGGAAAAATAATTGAGGAATAGTTGTTAAAAACTTATCAAAAACTAAACCAGCTCTGCTCATGGCCTGTCTAGGAGCCAGGGAGATAGTGAGTCAGAAGGCTCCTGGGTCTCAAATTCACTTGCTCCCTGGCAGGGGCTGTAGTGACTGGCCCAGGTTGTGTGTGGGTAGGAGGCAGAGTGGGTGGGTGACTCCGTGGGAGAGGAGACCAGGGCACCTCAGTGAAAAGGAGTTTGTCATGGTCACGGGGTGGGTTGGTGACACAAGTTGAACTGAGTCATCTGCAGCCCTTGCTTGGGGGGAGGTGGAGAATGTCTCAGCTCTAAAGGTGTAGGAAAGCAGACAAAGCATCTCATGGTGCCTCAGTCCTGGCCCTGGTGGCAGAGGCTGAGTGTTGGTGCCCAGCTGAGGAGGAGCTGCTGAGTGTGTTCAACAGCCCCCCTTCCAAGGCACTTGACTGTCACAGGAGGTTGCCAGAACCCTGGAAAGGACTGAAGGTAGGAGTGGAAGTAGTGACAGGGTTGTTTAAAAGACCTCTGCTCTTGACTTCTGGAGAAGGGGGATGGAGTGGACATTTGTGGGAAATGGATACTTGACTCCCCTTTGTGCCTTAAACTAAAAATGTCCATCCTGGATTCCTCTTTCCCCTGAAGGGGAAAGCTTTGTGCTGGGCTGCCCCATTACACTGCAGCAGACACGGAGATCTAGTTAATTTAAGTGCCTCTTACTTCAGCTGAAACATATTTGCAATTGGAATAGCATTCCTGCTCACTGAGCAGAGTCCTGGAAGCCACAGGCTTTTGTGTGGGAGATCCAATTAAAATACAAAAAGAGAGATGAGGTGAGTAAAGGCTCTCCCCACAAACCCAGGGAGGGATTTCCTGCATGAGGCCAGTCTTGACCTTGAGCATTCCCAAGTCCTTTCCCTGGGACGCTGACCCAGTATTCATAAATCATTTGAAGCATGAAGTGATCTTTTTATTTAATAAATAATAATAAAAAAAAAGTAATTGGATTGACATAAATTAAAGCTGAGTTAACCTGTCTGGAATAATTGGATTGGTAATAATGGGCAGCAGTGTGGATTGAAGTAGGTCACAGTTTAACCCGGAGGCCTGCAGAGGCTATTTCCCCCCCTTCCCCCTCTGCTTTTTTTTCCTTTTTTTTTTCCCCTCTGAGAGCACAAAGAAATGTGGTGGAAGGGAAATCACCAGTGTGTGCCATGTGCATGGGGCTGCTGTGGCTGGGGAATTGCTTTAGGGGAACTAGTTCCAAACTTGGATGTTCCTGGGAATAACATTGCCAGGTTCATTGCTGGGAAGTGATGGACAAGTGTGACAAAAGCTGTATTGTCCATGGTTGCAGTGATAAATCATTTCACAGGGATTACATCTACATCCTTTCCATGCTGTCCTTACATACCACTGGGGAGGAACAGGCTGGAGGAGCTGCTCTTGCACTGGGGCTTTCCAGTGGCACTGAGATGTGTAATCACTGGGGTTTGGGGTTGCTCTCTTCTTTCATTAGCATATCTGTAAATGCCCCCCTAGGTATTCTGTGTGTTTCAGTTTGACTGGACTCTTCTTGTGTCCTTGGGTAATAGCAACAGTGATGAATTAGCCATAGTGTTGAATCAAATCAGGAAGTTTTATCTCAAAGTAGCTTAGAGACAGTTTACACTGGTCTGCTTCTGACTTGAGACCTTCAACACTCTAACTACTGGTTAGAAATGATGAGCACTGCTGAAGTGCATCCAAAAGGAGTGAGTCCTCCAGCCCCTTGAAGAATATCCCAGGCTTGGGAAGTAATTCTAGGATATTGCTTCAAAGCAGTTGCATGGTCCTCTCCCAGGATCTTGATTGGAAGCACTGCTGTGTTTGACACCATATCCTTCACTCCAGTGAAACCCAAATCCATCAAGGCATGGATGTTATGCTGAGCACATGAGAAATCTTGTCCCCACGGGGGTAGAAACATTTCCAAAGGAACCACTTCCCTCAGAGTGGCAAGAGTCCAAGAGTACCACTCAGGCAGCTGAAAAACGAGCTGTGTAGAAATCCTCTTGAGATGAAACCCTCCTCTGATCCTGAGGCAAGCAGGAGGATGTGCTAAGGAAAGGTTCATGTCCACGTGGTGTGCCCTGGGAAGCGCTGGAGAGGTGGACATGGTGCAAACCATCTGGAGGTGTGGAGCCAAGCAGGGAGATGAGGAGGCATTGCAGAGAGGCCAGCCCTCCTCTTCGCTTCTCACCAGGACCAGTCAGGTCTCTTCTGCTTCATTCTGTAAAAAATCAATAATGGTTTTGTGGTTGCAATAGTTGCTTTGTTAGGGGAAGTTAACTGGACTGTCTTCAGTTCCTGTCGCCAAATCCCGCTGCCTTTTCGGAATTGCCTCAATAGTTCTCATTGTCATATTAAAACCACTTGCTGTGAGCAGCTGATTTGCAACAGTGGTCTGTATAAAACACGTTCTCAGTCATGCTGTATCGCCTGCCTGGCAGGGAAAAGAGGTTTTGAAGAATTACACTGCCAGTCTGCAGCGTTCTGTCTGATCTCTGTGGCCACACCCTGACGCTGCTGGGTTCAAAAGGTAAGATCCCCTGGGCTTTTGGTGGGACACTTGGTACAAGCAGCGTTTTGCTGTGAGCACACGAGTGCATCCATGGCAGGGAGTAGCTGGAGCATGGGCTCCCTGGCCACGCTGTGCTGGGGCTGGTCCCTCTCTGCCCTGTTGCACCCTGTGCTGCCACAGCTCCTGGGGGGGAAGGATCATCAGTCCCAAAGAGGCCTGTTCCCTTCCAGGGCAGGGGAGGGCTGAAGAAAAGGGAACGCTTC
>JAYRBT010000037.1:7938935-7956180 GCA_036023395.1 Myiotriccus ornatus
GGGGGGAAGGATCATCAGTCCCAAAGAGGCCTGTTCCCTTCCAGGGCAGGGGAGGGCTGAAGAAAAGGGAACGCTTCTGAGTCACCATCTGCTCAGGGGTAGTCCAGCCAGACGCTTTTCTTTGCTTAGAGCTTATGATAAAGTCACAGCGTGGACTTAAATAATTAGGAGATGCCTGGCTTCAGAGCAGACAGTCATTTCTATCCCTGCTGACCTTGGCTGATTAGCAAATATTTGGTATCATTTGTAGAATCCTATCAAAGCAGCCCAGAGGTATTCATCTGCCTAAAAGCCTCTGGGAGATCTCTTTCCCCCATGGGGGTACTGCCCATCCTTGCTCTTCAAAGCAGGTTTTTTGATTAGCTGACGGGAGATGCACGTTTAAGATCTTGTGGGTTTTTTGATGCCTTTTTTTCTCCCCACCCCCTTTCAAAGAAGGGAGAAACTTAACATCACACTAGTCCCTTTGTGGCAGTTTGGAAGTTAAATTTACCAGGACCATTATCTTTAACAGCTGCTGCTGTCTGACAGATTGAGTTTATAGTCGGTCTTATAGGCTCTAAAATCACTTTTATCCTTGTGGGTCCAATTTCAGAGCTATTCAATTTATTATCTCTAAGAGCTTAACATCTGTTCTCCCCACTCCCTCGTACCCCTCTGCCCCTCACTCCCTGTGGCTCCCCAAAGCTCAAACCTGAGGGTCACCCCTTAATCCTGGAGGCAGAAGCAGGGACGTGCACACGCTCCTCCAGCAGCATGTGGAGCTTTCCTGTAGACAGGCAGCTTCCACTGATGGAGGAGTCCCCTGCCCCGACAGTTTTTAATAAGTACAGCATCAAGCCAAGGTTGGGCTGTCTTGGCAATCTCAGAGGAGCTGTTCCTTCCTCTGGACCTTGGCAGAGGGACCAGAGCAATCTCCCAGTCCGTGCCTCAGCTCCCTCTCAGACAGAGATGTGAAAGCTTCGTCTCTGTGACTGGTGAGCCACCATGGCAGCAATTAGTTAGCTGTGTTAATGGCCCAAAGGGGAGCTTGTTCTCGCTGCAGTTACTTCCTGCTCAGCAATGGCACACGTCTTCTCCACCACCTTTCTCACCCGCCCCATCCCCTCATTTTTCTGGCAGCTGTGCAGAAGCATTGATTTATTGTGTGAGTAGACACTGTGATGATGAGATATATTGTGAAAAATCGCTGGAAATTAGTAGCAAGGATTCTAAGATGGATTTCACTTATTCCCCTGTAATGGTGGTGCATGATCTATTACACCTTGGCTGGGGCTAAGTTTCCCTGAAGTTAATGGGAGGCTTCCTGTTGACACATGTAGTCCTTGGATCAGACTTGTGGAGTTTTGGCACTTGTCAAACGATAGCAAAATCTCAGCAAGTCTTGTGGCACAAAGGAGACTATTCAGACCTGTCACTGAGTGTCTGTTCCATTCTTTTCATCTTCTCCTCGGTTCTATTCAAGTTCTTAGGCTGCTCTTGTTCCAGTGGTGCCCGAGTGCCCTCCAATGGTGCTAATGCTCCCACAAAGAGATAATAATGATACCCGGCTGCTTCAGAGAGTCCCTTTCTCCTCTGCTTCATTTCCCTTCCACCTTGCAGTCTGATGATACCCCGTGGCTATTCCTACTCTCTTGTCAGCTTCAGAAAGAACGAAAGAAGTCATTAGAAACCAAGGAAAATGTTAATTGTTTCATAAATCTCTGAACAGAGCAGCATTTCAGCAGTTTATTGTGATTTGGGTGTGTGGCACTGCAGCTAAATCTGCTTTTCTTTTTCCTGTAAGTCACTGAAAAGCTGAGAAAAGATGGAGGAGACAGTCTGGTTTGGCAAAGCTATGTGCAGCATCAAACAGGGGTGCACAGTTTCAGCATTTAGGTCATAGATGTAATGTAGAAGCAGTATTTGAGGAAGTACTGAATAAATTCTGTATGGTTTTCCTTTTTATTAAGCTGGAGGAAGTGTTTGCATGCTCTTTTTTTTTTTTTTTTAATGTGTGTTTCAAGAATGGCTTTATAAGACTGAGAGGACCTCCAGCACAGCAGCCTCTCTTTCGAAGTGATGCATCTCCCTAAGGGAGGAAAAGCATCAGTAACAGTGTGGCCACTGGAATTACTCATCGTGCCAAAGAAACTGCAGAACTGTATTAAAAAAAAAAAATAAAAAAATTTGGAGCTACAGCAAGGAATTCTGGACTTGGAAGAAAGGCTCAGAGCAGAGGGTGCTGCCAGCTCTCCTTGCAAATGCTGCTGGAGCAGGTCATGGAAACAAGGTACTGACTCTGGAGAGACTGTAACGATGGTGTGAGGGCTGTCAACTGGGGTGTCATCCAGGGAAACCACTGAAGCCATTTCGAGCTCCAGGAGTGCTGGTTGCTGTCAGCAGTGTGATCATGGAAGTAGAGGATGCCTTTTGTTCAGGCCAGTGTCCATGCAGAGCTGCCACCATGCCGGGACTCTCGTGTCTGTGGCAGCACAGCTCGGGTCAGGCTGTGCTGGGAGCCCCATGACCAGCCAGAGCTGCACTGCCCAAAGCAAAGTACCTGCTGGCTGATTCCTGGCACAAACCTGGCAGAGCCAGGAGGGATCTCAGGGCTCGCCAGTGGCTCCCCCCTTGCAGGCAGGCGGGTGGCAGCAGGAGGATGGGATCTGTGAGCTCTGTGGAGAGGCACATCCACTGTTTTGCCTTCCCATCAGGTTCTGCTGAGTTCAAGTCCAGCTGTTCTCCACCACGCTCATGGCTCTGTGCATGTGCTTCTTGCCTCCATCCTTTTTGCTTTCCTCCCTACATCAATCCAGTTTGACTGTGGCCAGCTCCTGGTAGAGGAGAGGGAGGGAAGAGGAGGGTTAATCCAATCCTTTTATCTTGCCCTTTGTCTAATTAAAACCACAACAAATGGCACAGTTTAGGTTTAAATGTAATTGTGTGTAATGAAACATTAAGGGCAATTAAAGGAGTTACCGTGGCAGCCTCTCTATACCCTCCAGGGTTATAATGGTCTGATGAAGTGCTCTTACTGGCTCTCTTGGCAGGGGGCTGTTAATTGCATTAGAAACTGATAGTGCTTTTCTTTTAATACTGAAGTTTCTCTGGTTATCCATCTCAAGGCACTTGCCTGTGATCAGCTGCTGAAGGTGGGAGCAGCAGAGTGGCTGCCCAGGAGGGTGGGTGGGACAGTGGGAGGCTGCTGAGGTGGCCCCTCTCCCTGGCTGAGCCCCTGAGCTTTGGTCTGGACAGTCACTGGGACTGGAGGCACTCAGTGAAGCCCTGAGGTCTGAGTGCCCCTCCTGGCCTAGTTATTGTTACCCTGGCTTTATTGTTAATGGGAGGCAATTCCTTATGGGTTTTTTTTGCCTGGGAAAGGTCATCTTGATATATGTGAAGTTTAGTTTGAGAGTTGTCAGCAAAAGGGAAACATACTGTGAAAACTGAGATGATTCATGCTTGTAAATATTGTATAGTTGCTTTCAATCTCAGACTTTTAAAAGAAATTCTCAGCACCTAGAGGTCATTGCTGTGGATTTCACAAACACAAAAAATTGGCACCTTCCTCTTTAAAACGCAGCCTGAATTTAAAGCCAGTTCCTCACATTTTAAGACTTTGACTCATGCCTGACTCATGCTGTTTTTAAAAATACTGAGATGGGAGTTGGCAAGAGCGAGATAAACTGAGGCACAGAGGGAGGGCGAGGGCAGCCCCAGCGCTGCCACTGAGGTGAGGCTTCCCCCCCTCCATCCCCAAAGGTAACCCAGGGGGGACCAGGAGCAGAGCTGGGAACAGGATGCCCAGCTCTAATCGCTTTCCTGCATCTTGAAGAAATAAGCACTGCCAGAGCAGCAAAAGAAATAGCAGTGAAAAAACTGGGGGTGTAAAGTACATGGCAAATAGGCCCCTTGCAGAAGCAGCTCCAAGTGGGGCAGACTGGACTCCTTCCTTGTCTCTGCTGCCTCTCCAGGTAGAAACTGTGGCTTGAAAACAAGGTTAACTGCTGCCTCTTGATCACGGGGCAGGCTTGACAGCAGCTCTGTGGCAGCAAGGCTGCCTTCACTTCCCTGACAGGATGACTGCCCTGTAAATCTTAGTAAAAGATGTCACAGCAACACATGTCCCCCAGAGACTGGGAGGGGAAGGGAATGATCTATGAGTGAAACCTGCCTCTAGAGTCCTGCCATCTATTTCTCAAGGCTTAAGAAAATGCTGCCACTGTGGTGCCTCCATTTATCTCAAGTAAATATGGAGAGAAACTTCTAAAATAAGGGGCTTTTAAATAATTTTTTTTTTTTTTATGGCAGAGGTTAGTTTTTAACACAGCAGACTTCCCCCCCCTCCTCTCCTCAGCACATTTTCCAGTTGCTTTCACAAATAACTAACTTACTGTACCTCCTTGTCTCCACCTGCTTCCTGCCTCATTCACCAAGCGCTTCCTGAGGCCGTGGGGAGTTATCTCGACCTCCAGCAGATCCTCGGGATCCTCCGGCCTCGCCACGGCCGTGAGGGGTAACCAGTGGACTCTTATCGCCGTCTTGCAGCCGGGGAGCCAAAGCCTGTGGAGATCTGGGACTCATTCATGCTCACACAGGAAGCCTGTGGTTGATCAGAGCCAAATCCTGTTAGGTTTTTTTTTAGGGGGGGAGGTGGGTAAGGAATTGTGAGTTTGACATTGCAGCAACTGCATTTCTGGGTTGTGGCTTCCCTAACCCGCTGTTGTGGGCTGACTCGCTCTGGGGGGTGTCTGTGTGGCTGTTTGTGCCTCAGGTGACAGGTGCCTGTGGCTGGGGATGGTGCCACAGAGCTCTTGGCGGGCTGAGCGTGCTGTGCTGATGAACTCGCATTAGCGTGCCCTGCTCCTCAGTGATGGGATGCAGTGGAAGGATCACGGCATCCTTCCTCTTTCCTGGTGTTGAGATAGCCAAGGAGTTATGCTTGGGGCTGTCACTGTTTCCCATTAAGAAGGTTTTTTTCCCCAAGGCAAAGAGTATTCTGAAAGTGTTTCTACCCGAGACTTCTGTTACTTCTTTTCCAGACTTTGTGGCTGCCAGGTGCCCAGACTTGTGCCTGCTTGTCCCTAGCAGCAAGAAATCAAGGAAAACAGAAGTGTTAACCTGAGGTTATCCTGTCATGGCCCTTGGGGTGCCATTGAGATGGTCTGCCCATGCCATGAGGAGGTGTTTTGCATAGCAATATGAAGAGTTTTTGCCTCCTGCTTCCCCATCCCTTCGTGCTCGAAGAGGTCTGTGGCAGCAGGAAACTGTCTCTAAGGAGGACTGATCTTGCCCTTCTCAGGGATTAAGGGGCTCTGCTTGGTCTGGGATGAACTCCCTTGCTCCCAGGGAAGCTGCAGGGGCTGCTGTGTTTTACTGTCATTATTATTATCATTTTCTTCCCCCTTTTGTGGAGCCAGAAGGCTGTTCCACAAATCCCTCACGTTTTGCTCTCCAAGATCCCTCAGTCCACTTTTCCTAGCTTTTCCTTGGACCATTGCTTTCCTTATGGTACCAACCTGTGGAACGGTGGGCATGTGGAAAGGGGAGGGGCAGGACAACTGAGATCCCCCCACGCTGGATGCACTGAGCTCATCATCTCAGCTGCCCCATCTCAGGCCATGAAGCGTTTCTGCTGTGGCTGCTGGGGGAGCAGGGACAGGGCATTCACCCTGCTTAAGTAAAACATAATGATTTAAGTTTTATTTAATTTAAACAATAAAATGGCCATTAAACAACTTATGCATTGACCACCTTACCGTGCCCTCTAGCGCTAATCCTGATTAAGTGTCTTTATTACTTGGCTCAGTTGGCCTTTTTTAAATGACAACGAAACTCTTGACAGCAGGAGTGCAAACTCCTTCCCTCTTGGCAATTATCTCCCTTCCTACTGAGTTTTGCAGGAGGAAGGAGAAGGGGAGAGGGAAGAAGGGAGAGTGGGTTGGCCAGGGGAGAAATCCAGCAGCACCTGATCCGTTTATCACGTAGATATGCCATAGTGGAGGCTTAATGGAGATTTAAATAATTCAGAGCACTCAGCCCCGCTAAAGCTGTATAATGAGCCTTCTGCACTGTGAGCCGCTGCTCGGCTGAGCAGACGAGCAGGGAGGTCGTGTGGTTTTTCCATGCATAATTAAAGGGATAAAAGGGGATTTAGAGCAACAGTGTTACAATGAAGCATGCGGACGGAGGCTTCGTTTTTATTTAACTTGGAAATGCCAAACTGTTTTTGACTTGCAGAATAAGCTTCCCTCTTACTTTTTTTTTTTTTTATAAATGTTTTTTTTTCCCCCCCTCTGTTCCTTGCTGACCCGTCCCTGCTCCCCTCTGTCCCTCGAGCACAGGGTTGTGCCTGAAGAGGGTTCACAGTGATTCTCGTGTCACACTGGGACAGCAGCTCTCTGCCCTGTGGCTATTCAAGGCCTTTGCTGGAACGAGCAGGCATGAGCTGAGAAGCCTTTTCCAGCATGTCTCATGTTCCCTTTGTTTATTCCAAAGGGAAGGGCTCCAGATGAAAGGAGTGAAAAGGAAGATGGGAAGAATACTGGGGATCCCTTTAACTCTCGTGATTTACCATTTGCTGCTGTGTTGCCCGGCTGTGCAGCAGATGGGTGCCCAAATCCCCACGACATGTTGGGCCAGGAATGGAGTTTCCCACGCTGCCCTTCACCAACTTGCTGTACCTGACCTGCCCCTCAGCCTGTGCTGTTGACAGGGGGAGGAAAGGGCTTTGCATTATCCTCCTCCTAAGAAATGGAGCAGCATATTTTTGTGCTGAAAGTTGTTCTCAACCAGGACTCAAAACCTGGGCAGGTCTAGGGTGGTTGCTGGTGATAATTAACACGTCTTTCGTTAACCCCTTATCACAGGCTTAAAATCTGCTGTGGGAGAGCTTCTCAAAGCAAACAGGTTTGTTTTCATCCCTGTTCTTCTGAGCTTGAGTGGGTCCCCCTGCATCCCTCTGAAATGGGGACAAGCTGGAGAGGGAGCTTCAGTGGTCTGGAGGATCCTGAGAAGGTTGGGGAAGGGAAAGCACAAACTCACCTGCACCATGGTTTTGGTCTGACATGCAGCCTGGGCCAGCTGAAGTGTAAATTAGACTTGCACCCCTCCCTTCACTGCCACAGCCACTCATGAAACTGGGGGTTGTCAGCTTGCAGAGAAGACTTATCAAAGGAGGGTCTGTGCCATGGCAAATCTGAAATGTGTTCACTAGGGTATTTCTGTTAGAAGCAAAGATGTTTTATGTTGCTGTACAAAGATGTTGCCCCAGGTTACAAAGAAAAATGAGCTCAGTTTGGCCTGGCTGCAAAATGTTTTTGTTGTGGGTAAAGGTTTAAGAGACTGGGATATTCAGACTAGCAAAGCAAAGGTTGAGAGGGGTTGTTGCTGCTCCTTGTACAGATGGTAGAGGATAAATGTGCATGGTGGAGAATGATTCCTTCAGCTTTAGATCAAGATCAAGCACGGAGTGGTGAAAGTGCTCAGTGAGAGTGGTGGAGTTTGAAAACCAAACTGGTTTTAAGGGGATGTTTTAAGGTGATATGTGATAACTTGGAGAAAGGGATTCTGTCATGTTTCTGCCTGCAGTGTACATGGATCACTAAATCAAGAGGTTCTTTCTGGTCTTTAATCTTTAATAACCACTTTGCCCAGGGGCTCCTGGCTGACTCCCTGCACAAGTGTCTGTGTGTTCCTTGGGGCTCTCCTGCCCTCCCCACCTTCTCCAGGCAGAGCTTCAGAGCTGCTTGTCACTGTGATGCACAGCCAGGAGCACAAGCTACTGCCACACTTAATCCCTGGAATTAATTCCATATTTTCCTTTAGATAAAGAAAACAAGAAGGACTCTGTGGCCACCGTATTCACCTTAATGCCATGTGTCTGTCAGTCATTTGTTGCTGGGTGGGAAGCAGGAGGCCAGTGTGACATCCTGCACGGTCACTGTAATGGAAACATCCATCTTGTCTCCCTCAATGCACACTCTCCATTTAGGAATTTCAGAAACACTTCTGTCAAATATCACTCTCTGCACAATCCTGTTAGCAGGGCTGACGAATGGAGTCTCAAATTAAGACCGATCCCTCTGATAACCACAGTGCTGTAGGAGAGTCATCTGCTCAGTCAGAGCTATTTATTATATTTGATTAGCTAGGGATGGCAATCTTCACAACCCACTGTAAATTCTATTAGGGGCACTCTGAGGCCCAGAAATGCAAATTACACTTCCCATCACACATATGCATGTGTATCGCCTCTCGTAGCAAACGGGTGATCTCCTCACATTCATTTCGGTGTTGTTTCAGGAGAGATGTTGGTGCCTTCCCTTTGCCAGGAGGGAGAGGGATGAGGGGAGCACTTCTGGGGAGTGAGACAGCCCCATGTACTCTTTGCTCTTCCTTGGGAGACCCTCCAGCAGGTGTGTTCTGTGAGCACCAGGCTCTCCAGCTCCCCTCAGCCCGTATCCAACAGGTATTCCCAGCCAGTGGGTGCTTAGAAGCAGAAGCCTCCTGTAGTGACAAACCTCATGGGAGACTGGCCTGTGGTGAAGCTCTAGGCATGGGAAAGGCTCTTCACTCTTACTTTTTTGTTTCTCCTTCATAATGTGGTTCAGACAGGCCCCTGGCACCTCCAGCTGGCTGTGGGACGTGAAGTCAGGTGGGAAGCTCAGGGCAGGCTCCCCTCTGGCACAGCCCTGGCAACAGGAGCAGGACAGGACAGGATTGCTGTACAGCTCCATTGATAATTACTGATCAGGTGCTCTGAGACCTGTGCATAAAAGGCACATTTTAATCAGATTGTTCCTCTGGACGATGTCAGTGACTGAGGTACCTTTGACTCCCGTGGAGCTGGCAGGAGGTGTGTGCTTTCAGAGAAGGAGGATGCCTGTCCCAGAGGCTGCTCACAGAATAGGGCATCCTTTACTTGTGCTGATTAATTCTGCCAAGAACTGGAGTGGTTATTAAGGGCAAACAAAGCAAAGGTTATGTGTGAGCAGCACTTGTGGAGGTTTGCTTTCTTCTCCTGGTCGTATTTTATTTTAAGAATCGTTTTTATAATGGCTCATTAATTTCTGTATTACGTAGTCATTTACCAATACACACTAACAGTGTACAATCCATTGATCTGAGGGTTAGGATCATCACAGCTGCTTATTCTGCAATTAATAGGTTTTTAATAAACCCTTTTTAGAGGGTGACTAAACCTCTTAAAGAATAGCACTGACATAAAATCTGAGCTTTATCTTTTCCCCACCTTTATTTCTTGTACCTGTTCAATAGGATGCTTACAACATCTGTGTCCCTTTGATGCACTTCCCATTGTATGTGTTTCCCTAGGATTTTTATTGAGGCGAGCTGCTGCAGTGATGCACGGCTGAAAGAAAATCCTTATAGAGCTGGAGGTACCTGGCAGTCTATTTGAATCTTCTTAAGCAGTTAAAAAAGAATAATTCCCAACACAGTGAATGAAAATCTTATCTGGGCATGATAAGGATCCCTTGGTCCCTGTAATATAATGTAGTTTGTTTCTTCCAGCCTCACAAACGCTTTTGTTATCTTTGCTTTGATTTCCCCCCCCCTTCCCTTTTCTCTTTCATCATTGTTGCTTGTAAATCCTTCCCCTGGTAGAGATTAGAGTAGGAATGAGTGATAGATGCTGTCAGTAAGAGGAGCTAATTTTACCCCTGATAATGGCTCTGTGGCTTGTGCAGACTTCACTGTGCCGAGGCAGACACAGCTCGGGGCCTGTCCTGTCTGTGCCCTGCCCGCGGCTCAGCAGCGGGGTCTGAGCTGCTGGGGAGGGTGCTGCCAAATCCCTGCCCTGGGAAGGCTTCTCCCTAGTGAAGGACTCCCTCCAAGCACGCAGCTAAGGCAGTAGCAGTTGTTGGTTTCTCCATGAGGAGTGTTTTGCCAAAGCCAGGTGTCTCCCCTGCGCCAGTGCCGACAGCTCACGTCTCATCTCCTCTTACAGGTGGTCTTTTATCACCTGTAGCAGGGACTGAAGGGATCCACGAGGCAGCTCCCTGTGGCACTGTCCCCTCTTTGCTGCTGCTCTGCTTCAGGGCATCCCTTTATTTTGAAATATTTTAGGGATAGCGAGGTTTATTCTTCATGAAGCTGTTACTGGTTAGAGAGGTGGAGGAAGGATAATGGTAAAAGGCTGCGACACAGCTGTTCCAGCCCTGATCCAATATGGGCTGGGAGCAGCTGATGGCCTCTGATTGCTGGTGATTTTCTTAATTATGCTTGGAGAGAACCAGGGGGTGGATAGAGAGCAGATGCCATCTGTGAGGCCGAGTCTTCTGCTGCTTGCAGAGTCCGTGGTAAGAAGAGCTCTGCTCTGAAATAGTCTGGACCTATTGCAAGTGTTTGGGTGTTCATTCAGTGTAGCTTTGCTGCCTTCTGATGGGGGTAATGGTAATCTGTGTAATTACAGGATAGTTTCTCATTAATAACTGCTCCAGTCATTTCTCCCTCCTGCCTTCCCCACCAGCTTCTTTTCCTCTGCAGCTCAGACTGATATTACTCATAGAACCGTATTTATTTTGTCTAATGGAAATACATGCAGTGGTCGCTTTGGACCCAAACTTAGAATCACAGAGTCATTTAGGTGGAAAAGACCTATAGGATCACCAAGTCCCACTGTTAATCCAGCACTGCCAGGTCTTTTATGAAGAGGAACACAATTTTTGGCCTCCTTGGCTCTGCAGGCTCTTCCTCCCGCATAATGTTCTGTCCTTCATCTCCTTTCTGTTTTTTTAGTGGTGTCTTTGCATTTTCAATCATATCTTCACAGTGAGCTAAAAAGAAAATCAAGAATCTGCCAAAACATTCATCATGTCTTTTCTTTTCAAAATAGCATTAGAATTCAGGCCTTTTTCAGGCCTGTGCATTGAAAATTATGCAACCCAGAGATGGGAAATTGAAAAGTCCTGTGAACATTGGTTTGAATTTTTAACCAAATTCCTGTCAGCTGCATTTCTTCCTTTTATATGTTTTCCTTCTATTAATATTCCAGTGAATGAGTTTACAAGAAACAATGAATTTTAAACAAAGCGTGGAGGACTTTACCCGAGAATGGATTTCAAGTCATAAATGTGAATATTCTCACTGGGCTCTGGGAGGAACTGCCCTTTGCAGAACAGAGATGTGACATTGGTTCTTACATCCAAAATCAGCCTGAATATCCTGTATTTTGAATACCTCCAGCAAACAGCTTAGGAGGAGATCAGCATCTTCTTCCCTTGCTTTGCACCAGTAAAACGAAAAGTGGGGACAGAATTAATTGAATCACTTATGGGGAAGAGATTTTCACCCAACTCAATTTTTGTCATGAAAAAACTCTCTCAATGTCCTGGCAGATTGTGAAAGGGCTTTCTGTTTCAGGAGGAAATGGTAGGGTGCCTTTCTCAAGGAACATCTGGCCTGTCAGATGTTCAGATGTGAGATGCATCTCACAGCTCTTTTGAGATCCTAGGTGACTCAAAAACCAAAAGCATGTTGTCTTCAGAGGTGCTCTGTACCTGCAGCTCTCTCTGGAGTCGGTGTGAGTCGGGCTGGTGGCACAGACTGTGCTGTCATCTTGAGGGATCTCCTTTCTTTGCTTCTTCCTGCTCGTCTCCTGATGAGCTCGGCAGTGTGTGGTTAGATTTTGCTACTTGGTTTTCATTTCCTTTCTGCAGAGGAGCAGTCTGTGGGTTCTGCATCCTGTCTGTTCACCGCAGGTTTGTAACAGGTTGGTATGGGGAGCCAGCATCCCCAAAAGCAGCACTGAAAGAGCCCGAGGCTGCTGTGGTGGTCCTGGTTCAGGGGTGTTCCAGCCATCACCAGGCTTTTTGAGTTTCCAAACATCTCTGAAGGTAATTATATCTTTCCCTAAGGCAGAAGACGTCTGAAAGGATCAGAGGTGAGACTTGTTAGGGAAGAAGAGCGGCTAAAAGCCCTCTCCTTCAGCAGGAGGGCTGAGGTCACCTCTTGGGAGGCAGGGCAGTGGGGCATCCTTCCCCACAGCTCTGTGCCCTCTGCCTGAGCTGGAGACAAAAATAAGATGCCTTTAGCAAGACCATGACCTTCACGAGTACAAACTCACACAGACCCAGCCCATGGGATCCAGGGTGAAAGGGTGATGAGGAGAAGCAATTATGTCCTGACACAATGACAAGCTGGGAGCAGGCAGAGGTGGAACTACTCAGTTCCAGTATCCCAGTGCACGAATTCACAGTGGGACTTTCAGGCCACTCAAGTTTCCATCAGGGAGCACTCCTGCCATGGTGCTCTGAGGTGATAGCCTGAGGTTGCTTGGTGATAGACATTCACAGTTCATCTCTTCCATAGAAGAAGCTTGGGGTGAACAGTCTGGATACTTCCCCAGAGTGCTCTGAGGGTCTCTGGGCTGCAGGAGGTGCAGGTTTTACCTCTTCTCCCCATTGCTTTCCCAGGCTGCTGTTGACTTCTCAGAAACAGTCACTGCAGCTCAGGAGTGAGGGAAAGTTGTGTGGGACGAGACCATTCCTTTGCTTGAGGGATGAGCTACTGTGGATCTGTGTGAAACAAACTATTTCTGGGTGGATTTGGGCAACCCCAGTTCCTTTCTGCAGAAAGGTCCTGCTGCTGAGCCAGCCAGGACCAAATGCTTCATCCTCCTCCTGTGCTGACCTTCATCCAACCTGTGCTAATGTGATGCTGCAGTTCCATTCCATCTGCTGGGAGCCTCGCTGCTTTGAAGGCAGCCCTTGTGTTATCGTGTCAGAAGGTAATTAAATAGACCCCAATTCTTTTAATTACTGCTGGCTCCTCGGTACATGGCTGCACACAGGGGTGAAGTGAAGGATGTGGAAATAATCACTGACAGATCGCAGCTGGAAATCCGTGGCACCTTGGATAAACACTGAAGCGAAGGCGCTGCGTGCAGCCCGGGCGGCTTGGCTCCACAATTACTGTGCAATCTGTCTGCAGACACTGGGGCATGGAACTGGGAAACACGGCAGGCTCTGCTCTCCAGGGAGCAGGATGTGACTGCCATCAGAGGAGTCCCTCAAACACAGAGTGGGGGTTCTTGTTGGCAGCAAACTTCAGGCAGAGGTGAGGGCAAATAAGATCAGTGTGATGCTGCTCAGTAGACAAGGTGAAGGAATGCCGAGACCTTGCAGCTTATTAGAGACACAGGTCGGTGTTACATCCCTTGTTGTGCTCTGATGTTGAGGAGGTGGATAAGCCCTGGTTTGGGTATCCTGGTGCCTTCCCTGCCTGGAGACCATAGCTGGCATGAGACAGAAGTGACACAAGACCCTCCTGTGCTGTCCTTTATGCCAAGTCATATGAGCTGGTATGAACATCTTTGGCTTGCACCTGTGCAGCTCTTTCTCACATAAGGTGAAAATGTTGCTGCCTTTGGAGTTGTTGGAGGTTTTCCTCCTAAAAGTTGGGGGGGTGAGGGGAGTGGCATTTCTTTGACAGTCCAGCTCTTAGTGAGGTGTTTAAAGGTGTTGGATCACAGACACATGAGTTTTGTGGGCAAGGCACAAATGCTCCCTAAATGTCTTGCTGCAGACAACTGGTGTGTTGCTTCTCGTTCCCTTGTGTTTATGCTGGAGTCTTTGGAAGCTCATCAGCTGCTGGTGTCAAAGTGCATTGCCACTGCAGGGCTGGTGCAGACGAGGTGGGCAGGAGGCAGAGCCACAGCTCGAGCGAATGGTTCAAAGACAGGACCGAAAGCATCTTCCTGGGGAGTAAAGCTTGGTTGTTTTGAGAGCCAATTCTGCTTTATTACCTTTCCCTTTATCTGCCATTCTGGTTCTAAAACGGGTCTCCTAATGCCTCATGGGGTTAATAAACCGGGAGCGGAGGCAGGAGACTTCATTTTGAGTCCTGTGCGATTTATGGGCTGGGGAAGTTGCTGATTGCCAGGCGGCCGGAAGGCAGCGCAGCAAACGATGCCAGCGAGGGGCTGCACGCAGCTCGTCTGCTCTACTGTGGCACCAGGCACAGGGGAGGCCACAGGCATGTCTGCTGAGGTTACAGAGGTAAATAGATAGGAAAGAGGGGAGGCTGTTTCCCCCCACACACGTAGCTGTTGTTTGAGATAAAGGATCACGCCCTGATAAAACCCTCTCTAATCTGCTGCCCTCTGTGGTGAAGCAGTTTCCTGCTTTGGAAGATAAAAGAAGCCCATTTTGAGCTCTGGGGCTCATGGGGTTAAAATAGGATGATATCAGAGAGCCAGTGGTGCCAGAATAGGACACGAGGTTTAGCTCCTGTGCCTGCTGACCAGCCTTGCTTGCACAGCTCAGTTGGCCACGGTCAGGGGCAGCAATCAGCTCAAACTCTCCCCTCTGGGCTGGTACCAAAGTACCTGCCTTGGACAGGTGGTACCAGCCTGACTACCCATGGGTAGAGCTGCTGATGTTCATGGATTGTGCTGGCAAATGCAGGGCTCTGCTCTGTGGGATACTGCTCTGCTCCCAGGGTGTCACAGGAGATGCTTTTTCTTTTGTTCTTCTGGGATTGGTATTACTCGTGTCCTCAGAATCCACTTCCAGGCAAAGCATATGGGGCATTTATGCAGAAAAAGGTTCAATTTTTTTTTTACTTCCTTTTTTATTATTCCTTTTTTATTTTGTTGATAGTATTCTCTCCGGTGTTGTTTGCTTGTGGCCACTGAAATAAAGTACCTTGAACCTAAGGGAAGGATATCAAGGACAGAGTTGTCTAATTCCCATGGGAAGTCAGCTGGATATTGTGCATTGGAATCCTGCTAATCTCGATGATCTCTCTGGGCTTAACCTGGTCAGATGAGATCAGGCCTTCTGCAGATCACTGATGCTTTGTGCATAGCAGGGGCCTCCTTCACAAACTACCCCTGCTTCTTGAACCTGCACCCATGCCCACCCCAGCACATGTTCCCTGGGGGGCCTGCTACCTCCTTGGAGGCTTCTCCTCCCTCAGGGGATCTTCTGGGATCAGGGTGAAGAATTCTGAAGCATGAAGAGTCATGAATGCAGACCCCATTTCTCTCTCCTAAAGGAGGCCAAATTTTTTTTAAAAATCAAGCCCTTTTTGGAGCAGGGCTTCTGGTTCAAATCAGTTGGGATTACACCAGCAGCTATGGAAAGAGAAGGAATCCTGCCTTTTGCTCCTTTTTGCCACCACACCTGCCTGGTTTTCAGTCTGGAGGAGGCAGCCTCATTCACGCCAGTCTGGCAGAGCGCTGCTCCCAGCTTACAGGTGACCCTGAGTACCTTGGCGGTGTTGAAAGCAGAGTGTCACGGAGAATTCCACGGCGTGGAGACTAAAGACAGGAAATAGCTTTAGTCTGGTCTGACCCCACACCCTCCATCTAATTTTCACGGGTTTTATTTACTGCTGCAAAATATTACCCGCTTAAGGTATAAGCTGATTTTAAATCACGGCGATTCCACGGCCATTGGTGGAACTACATCAGTTTACACCCGCTGGTGATCTCAGCCAGTGTTTATATATCTTCTTCGGTTCCATAAAAAGTGATTTTTTCAGCGGCTGACTTGTTAGCCGAAGAGGCAGCGATGATCTTTTAACAGGGCTATTATGCTGTTCAGTACAGCGTTTTTATTGACCGGTGTCCTTAGCGTGGCAGAAGGATGGCTCCCTTTTTTCGTTACTTCTGTGTGCTCAGCACTTTGGTGCGTAGCAAGCACTCCTGCTTACCAGCTGCAATAAAGTCGGCTTTCCTTGCCGGCCTTCCTCGAGCAGAGGGAAGTTGCCTGCCCACCTGCCAAGCACGTCTTGCAACGCTGGCGGGGTCTGTCTGTTTTTCTTCTCTTTCGTCTCACCTTGATTTTCTTCCTCCTCTCCTCTCAAGTTCTCATCTCTCTGCAGGGAGGGCATGAGCCAGTGCTGGAAGTGCCAGCTGATTCTCCACAGGGTGTCTCTTCCTCCAGGAGCTCTGGGGTAGTGCTGAGAAACGTTTGCCTGCAGGTTGGGTGGTGATGTGCAGACCCATTAAGACTTGTCTATTATCTCATGGCAGCACTTAAAGCTGTTTCTTCATGTAGAAAAGGTATACTGAGTGCTGGAGGGACTGAGCAAAAACACTGAACCAAAAGTTACAGACAGATTTCAGAAAATCTTGTATCTGTAAGAGTCATCCATGGTCTCCTTGCCTCCGGCAGCAGAGCTGAGATTGTCCTTCCCGTGCCACCTGCTGACAGATGCAAATGGGAACTGGGTAGAAATAGCCTGGGGAATGGTAATCTCGTATTTCTGCTGCGATCAGGGATTAGTTATCATCCATCTGCCCTTGGTGCAATAACAAATCTGAGCCTTGCTCTGCCCAACCTTGTTTATAAGCTGCAGGAGTGGCACTGCTCTCTGGATCAGCTGCTGGGACAGTCACAAGGGTCCAGATGAAGATGATGGGCTGGGAAGATGATTGTTGTTCTTGGTGCCAGAGACATGGTTTGAGGCACTTCAGAGGGATCCTGTTAGGTTCTGTCTTCTTCCCTCTCTGCCTGGAGCCAGGCCTGTGTCCTGTGGTGCAGGAACATCTGTCAGTTGATACTGATAGTGAGGAGAGGTGGCTGTGGCCCAGTGATAAATCCAAACTTGTGTCTTTCGGGTTATTTGATTTGCCATGAAGTCAGGAGCCCCTCTGAAGCCAGAGGCTGACCCAGGGGTATGCAAATGGATGGGAAAAGGCTTGCCAAGGGGAGACAGTTTCTAGACAAAGGCAGCGTGCAGTAGTCCCTGGGGAGAGAATGGAAAACCAGATGACGTTTGTTCTCAGCTCTGTTCAATAATGGAGCAGCAGGCAGCTGCTGGCCAGCATCCCCCGGGTCCCTCCAGGAGCAGACAGCCACTCCGTTATTAATTGTCTGCTGCTGGCAGGCCAGCGGGATGCAGCGTGGCTTCTGGAGAGTAGCCTGGTGCTTTGGGATGCAGCCCCTTCCTCCTGCCTCCAGGGTTCTGCTCAGAAATGTGTCTCCTCCCCCAGAAACTCTTCACAGCGTGGTGCCCACGTGGCTGTGGGCACAGACAGGTGCAGCCTCAAGGCAGGGAGTTTGCTCCGTGTTCCTGACTCACTGTGACACCTCTCCCCTGTGCCTGCCGGTGCCACAGCCCACTGTGGAAGGCACTTTTTGCCTCAGACAGCAACTGCACAAAGCAAAGGCTGTCACCTCATCCTGTGAGTGGGAAACCGAGGCACGGGGTTACACTGTCACAGTTTTCTGCTCCATCTTTTGCTCCCGTGCCCAATATTCAGTAGGTCACTTTGGCTGCACAGGTAATT
>JAYRBT010000037.1:7956280-8035495 GCA_036023395.1 Myiotriccus ornatus
TGAAACAATCATTGCTGATCTTGCAACCAAGGAGTGCGCCTTGGCCTCTGCCCTGACCTTTGTGGGTCCGACTCTGCTCACCCGATTTAAAAGCTCGCTTGTTTTAACCAGGTACATAAAGTCCCGCAGTGGAGTTTGTGACCCCAGCATGAGCTTAATCGTTGAATTAAACGTCCAAACACACATTTGGACACTTTTACGCTGTGCTCCCAAACAGAGAAAAAGCTTTCCTAGGAGATGTCCAAACAGAACAATCAAAAATAGCCGTAAAAACTGGGAGCCTTCCTTGGCTTTTTCTCTTCTCGTGTCCCTTTTTGCTTTTGCATGTTCCCTGAGCTGATAGCAGCGGTGTATTTGTGTGAGGAGCTCTGAAATTCCTTTCCACAAAATCTCACCTGCCAACGCTGCTTTCTTTTTTTTTTTTTTTTTTTTTCCTTTTTCAATATAACATCGCCTCACAGTGGCTTGCTTGATAATTTTTGCATGAAACAGTGGAAGGGACCTCCTCTAAAAGTTGGCATTGTTCCAAGAAACTACCTTGTTCTGTTTTGGGTTTTTTTTTCTTTTGTTTGTTTTTTTAAAAGTGAAACCAACAAAAGAAATGATCTTTTCCTGTAGCACTTGGTGTAATTGGAATGTTTCTGTGTTCCTGGTGGCGTGTGGTCTGCCTTGGCTCACAGCTATACCCACATGTATTTTTGACTGCTTCTCACCTAAGCAGTAGCTCCCATTTAGAAAGCCTCAGTGACAAGCACCCTTGGATTTTTTCCAGCTGGAAAAAAATTAGTTGTCTTCTTCCGTCTTTTTTAAATTGAGAACATTTTGCCTCCGGACAGGGATTTTCTTTCCTTGTACTCCTTGCTCATCGTGAAGTGAGGAAACATCTCCTGCTGCCTGTAGCAGAACTGCAGCCACAGGGGAACCTGTTGGGAGTGGGTATCAGTGGAGGAGGGATTACCCAAAGAAGGGTGGTGATGCCACCCTGACAGACTCAGTGGGGCAGCCTTTTGTAATCTCCTGTGTCTCAGGGTCAAACCCCAGGATGCAGGACACATCCCACCAGGATGTCACAGTCAGGCCAATGTCCATGTGCCTTATACACCTACAGGAGGTGTTGTGACCTCAGAAGAAAATCCCAGAGGCTGTTCATCACTTCAGACCTTGGGAATCTGGCAGTCACCAGACAAGCTTTTATCTGCTCTTTATTTTTGTAAGCAGCTGTTCTGTTTCCTTGTTTCTTCCTTTTTTCTTCAGTCTGACACCAGTCTCTCGTGTCTGCAACTTCCCTGTAAAGGAGGGGGAGACAGAGTCAGGCTCTTTTTACTGGAAGGGAGAAGGAGATCACTGACACTGTAAAGATGCTTGTGTGCTTGAAAGGGGTGTGCAAGCCCCTTGTGGAAGGGTGTAGAGTTCAGAAATAGAAGTCAGAGCAGTTATACCCACTGAACAAAACTAATCACTACATTGATGATGTGATAAGAAAGCAAGGGCCACTCGTTATTTTCAGCTCTGCTCCCATCCTGGACAGGTTACTGGGCCTAAGCAGGGGCTTTTTTATGAGCAAAATGATTTTCACAGGGCTCTCAGTTAACCTGGTGATGGGGAAGAGAAGAGGGAGGCAGCTCAAACGCTCAGCTTTCTGCTGTGCACCTCCAGGGAGAAACAGTTAAATGGAGATGTGAGAACTTGCCTTGCTTCACAAGGAAATAGTCTCTTTTATGTGTATCTTGCCTGTGTTGATATTTTAAAGCTATTTTGGGCCACAACAGCAAATTTAATCCACAGTTTGTTCTCTCTCCAAAGTATTGTAGCATAAAAACTCAGATCAATTTTGACAGCTCCAACTATTTAGATTGGAGAGAAAAGCCAAACAGTGAATCACTCTGAATATTTACAGTTGAATTCATCCCAGGGTACCTGTACCCACCTCACAGAAATGAAAGTGTTATGTGAGATATGAGTAAAGGCTTAGAGGCTCCCAGCTGTTTTCCCAGTTTGTGTGAAGTGGGGTAGCTGTATTGCCAGGGCTGGGATGTGAGGAGCAATCCAGGGATGATGTTGCAGGGGGGGTCGATGAGTTCAGACTGGTCCATCCACTCCCTTTGGGAGGCTTGGGGACTTAAACTACACTTGCTGTGCTGAGAGTCAAAGCACTTGAACCACAGTAAATATAGCTTTCTCACCTCCTTGGAGCCGACTGAACGTGGGGAAAATGCGTTCACAAATAATTATACAGTTGTCAATTTTCAGCAATCCACAGGGGGGAAAAAAGTCACAGCAAAACAAAAGCCCTCACAGTAAGTTATTGAGTGAATTCCCTTGGATATCTTATGATGTTATAGCCTATGGCCATGGCTTGATATGCAGGAATCAGTGTTCAGTTCTCAGCTCCACTCTGCTCCTTCTGTGGTCTTTACCTGAGATGCTCCATTTCCCCCCTGTCTCAGCTGGAAAAATCCCTTTCCAGGTTTTTGCCTGTCGCCCATCACCGCAGCATCTTCTCCATTAAATTGATGGTAATTGCAAAGTCCTTTGCAGCTTTTATGGGCTTTGTAATACTTCCTCACAGGGAACTCAACAGTCTATATTGGCTATCACTGTCGTCCTCTGAAATACTGCTGTCATTCACATATGTAATGTCCCCAGTCCCAAAGGATCTGCAGACACCGTGCTAACTACAACTAAGTGCAGGGAAGGAGCTGCATGGCCGAGTTGGCAGCAAACAGCTCCTTGCCTGTTTCCTGGGGGAGGTGACCAGCTTTTGGCCAGAGACAGGCTTTCAATCCTCGATGCACACCGTGAGCAGGTACAGAGATGGGCCTTCAGAAGAAACAAGTGTGTGTGTAGAGCTCTTAGCCCCATTTTCTGCCTCTCGTTTTTAACTGGCCGTGTGTCACCACTGCTGACCGCGGGGCCGGGGCAGTGCAGGCCCCACAGCTCAGCCCACGTGCCCATGCATTGGCTGCAGCCCTGGGATTCCCGAGACTGGGATTTGGGAAATAACAAGGCCCATGTCCAGAGAGCCTCTGCAGAGGGAGGAGAGGGAGGCAGCCATCCCAGTGTTGGTGCTGACTCCCTTTGTGCACCCTTCTGGGAGGCTGCAGAACCCTTCTGGCCTCTGGCAAGGCAGAAAGCATCTGCCTCTGGTCCTCCCACTGCCTGTGCAAGAGCCGTTTGTTTCTCTGGCAACAACCTGTTCTGGCAGTAAGGTACAGCCACGTGTGCATCTCATCTGCTGCCTGTAGCCCTGGCTGCTGGGATTGCTGGTGCTTGGCTTTGGCAGGGTTTTGTTCCATCACCAAACGAGAGCAGGGTATGGTGATGTGCTGGTGTTTGGCCAGCCTGTCAGGACTGGGTCTGGGATGTTGTACCCCTTACTTGCTGTGTGAATTGCTTCCCCCCCTCATTTTGCTGCTTCTGTTTGCCCTCCCAGCCTGTCCCTGGGTGAGTCAGTGCAGTGCATCTTTGGGGTTACCCTGGTTGGTGTCAATGCAGCGTCTCATACTACAGTCCTCACCCAAGTGCTGTTTAGCTCTGGCTTAAAGCAGTCATGTGAGATCCTTCAGACTTGTCTCCTGTGTGACTGGAGATGCATCTGATCCCAAAGCAGGGATTATACTGGTTAAACTGTGTAGAGACAGACTGTGAGACAGACCACAGTAGCAAAGCTCCTGACGTGCTTTTCCCTTAATCCAGTGCTTGCCTGAAAATGCCGTGGATAGCACAGGAGGGACAAGGGGGGAGTGGGGCGCTGGGAGGGAGGGTGAGAGTGGCAGCTCAGATGAAAGGAAAAGGTGGGGGGAAAGCATGGGTGAGTTACTGCTCTGCTTATTCTGCACCGTTTATGTGGGGAGAGGGACTTGTTCGACTTCTTGGTGCTGGTGGTTTATAGGAGTTCAGGTCTCACCTCTGCACTGAACTGCCAAAAGGGAGACATATACACGTTACCAGGAAGTCATAAAATGCACCAGTGAAGGTCTTATTGCTCACACATTGTGAGGGTGGGAGTGAGGGGAGGCATCAGTATGCTGTGGGCTGGACCAGGGCTGAAGGTGTTTGGGCCAAGCCGAGGGCACTTGTCCCATGAAGAGCTGGGAGCAGAAGCAGGGTGTGATCCTGCTTTGCAGGCAGAGGGTCTGTGACGATGCCTGGGCCAGCTGGGATGTGGCTGGAGGATCAGGCTCACTGGTACTGGTATTAGGGGTGTTGGACATTGCACAGATGAATCCCTCCCTGGCGAGGGAGTGGCTCATGCCACCCCCAGTGCCACTGACAGCTGGGTGTGGAGGCAGTGGGAGATGCAGGCTCTGTGTCTCCTCTGTTTCTCCTCTTTCTGAGGCTTGGAGCATCCCTGCTCCTTCTGGTGGGGTTGGGGTGGTGGTGAGAGAGTTGCTTGTCTGTCACAGCCTCAGCACCCACAGCAGGTGAGCCTGGGGCTCGATGGCAGAAGCTTGTCCCCTTCTGCCTTTCCAGTTGCCCCTCTGCTGGGTGCGTGGGGATCCCGTGTGCTTTCCTAACACCTCCCAGGGGCAGGCAAGAGAGGCAGGGAAGTGACAGACCATCCCTGTCCCTGGGAGCCTTCCAGTGGCACTGAAATGATATTACAGTCGGCTGCGAACTGTTTGTCACCCTCTGACAGTGAGCTCCCACCACGCAGGTGCTGCAGAAGCTGCTGCTGCCCACCAAGAGCAGTGCCAGGGGGAGGCTGAGGAATGCCAGCTGCAGCTGAAGAGGAGGGGTCACAGTGTCAGCTGGCACATGCCAGTTGGCATTTGCCCAGGCCTGGTGTTCTGCAGTGGGGGTTTCTGGTGCGTTTTGAGCATGGTGAGAAGTCATCTGCGCTAGCACGACATGCTTGCAGGCTGTACTGAGAACACCGAGTGTAGCTCCTTTTTGTTGATGGATGTTGAAGGAAAACAATTGTCCTAGATGCAAAGAAATCTGGAGCAAGAGGCATTTGCATTTCTTTTGTGTGATGGTATATGGAGGGTTTTGTTCAGTAGAGGTTCTCTTTCTGAGGTTCCTGGAGAGACCTGCTTAATCCATGTTCCTTGTTCTGCCTGCTCTGTATTTCCAGTTCAGCCTGTACATCATTTGTTTCTAGTGCCCTCATCACTGTGGAACCCTCAACCTTTTGGTCTCCCTGTGCATACAAATTAAATAAGAGAAAAACCAATCCAGTGTGTGTGGCTGGTGATCAAAGGTAGGGAGCTAGCAGCCTAACAGACATTTAAAACAACACTTGAAATTCTTGTTGATCTTTTATCATGGCTGGCTGTGCCTTCCAGCCTTTTGGAGAGCTGTGGTCTGTGCATTACATTTGTTGTGGCTCCATTTGTGACAGGTTCTTGGAGACAGACGGGGAGCCCGTGGGGCAAGCACTGGAGGGTGGCCAAAGAGAGGCAATAAACACCAGGAAGATGCTACAACTCATTCAGCATAATTGTAGCAGCAGAAAAACAATGATAGCGGGAGAAAAGCTTGCTGAGGTCAGTGATGGGAGATGACTTGGCACACGTGGTCCGACTTGGAGGAGGTTTCTTCTCCCCCTCCCTGTGTGGGCAGCTGCCCAGGTGTGTGGATCTCTGAAAGGTGCTCTGCTGTAACATGACGGATTTGCTTTGGATAGCTCTGTACTGGGCTGCCTTGGAGAAAAATGACATTACCCTTTGCAGCACACGAGGCTGGATTGCTCAAGGGAAGTCCTTGAGTTGCAGCTGCTCTCGCTGAGCATCCTCCAGGCAGGTGGGCAGAGCCTGCCCTCGTGTGAGTGGAAAAGGGGGGCTGGTTATCAGAATCCCCTGCCAGCAACACAAACTGGTGACAGCTCAGTGCCAGCAGACTCAGCCCAGGTGTAACTGTGTCCTGCTGCCTTTTTACGAGTCTGATAAAACTGGGAGCCACCCAGGGACTGGCAGAGAAGAACACTGGAGCGTTAGGGTTTCTTTGGTAACTGGAGGGGCTGGAGGGCAGGCAGACCCCTTCCCTGCCTGCCTGTTGCCTCTAGTCTGCGCAGTGTGCTGAATCCAAGTGTGGGTGGATTTGTCAGCTGGGCAGGATGCTGCCTTGGCATTGAGTCCCGCAAACCTCAGCGAGATCAATCACCTCAGTGCCTGTCCCAGTCGCTGCGTGGGGGAGCAGAGAGGCAGTGGAGTGTCTCCTGGCCCCTGGAAAAGGGCTGCTGTGAGCCAGCACCAGCAGGCCTCCAGAAACCCACTCCCCCCTCGATGCCTTTCCCCTCCCGGGGGAGGCAGGCTCATTAAGTGAAGGGGCTTTGTGGCAGCAGGGAGTCTGGCTGCTGCAGGGACAGGACTGCCTGGCGCTCGGCTGCGCCGTGCAGGCTGCTGCTCCTAAATCTCTGCCCTGTTAAACGGGATTGGCTTGTCTTGGAGCAGGCAAAATGCCCTGCCAGCACATGGGCATTAGTTGTGAGCGGGTGAAGCTGCCAAGACATCATTGCTGATCATTAAGTGTGTTTATAAAGGCAAGGCCAGGAGCCAGGCGGGCCCTACTGATCCCGCCCCGCTGCTGCAGCAGGGCCAGTGGCAGGGGGTGCAGGCTGGGTAACTCTTCACCCAGCTTGTGGATTCTTGTGTCCCGTGGATGGGGGTCCTTTCCCCAGAGTCACATGCTTCTCCCTGGGGTGGTAGAGCTTGCCCTGCCGTGGAGGGCTGGGTCTGGGGATGGCCCTGGTGGTACCTGCTGGGTGCAGAGCTATGCAGTGGTGCAGCCAGGTGCTGGGCTCTTGACAGGAGCAGCCTTTGCAGAGTAATCTGTCCTCTAGCACAGCCTGAGCTGTTACCAGGATGGTTTGATTTTGGTTTTGAAGTACACTAAATTCAGTACAGGAGACTGGTGTTGGGAGGGTGGCCTCAGTGCCCAGGCTCCTAGGCTGGGCAGTGGCCAGGGGCACTGGGGGTTCCAGGGGGAGCTGAGCACGGCTGGAAAGGACTCTGTGCCTGTTTTTTCCTTCTAATGCTAATTCCCAGATTTCCCCGTCTCTGTTTTCCTGGATGTGGTCTGGGTGGCCTGCTTAGGAATGACTGGATTGCTGTAGCTGTTCAAAATTATTGTCTTGGCTCTTTGCCAGCCTGAGTAGAATAATCGCCTGTTACTCTGGTAAAGGACATGAGTGTTTATGGGAACCTGCTGATGCTGATCCCCTGGAGCCCAGAATGATTGCAGTATCCCTTGCTGAGCTCCTGAAGAGTGCAGGCCATCACCAGAGAGGGGACAAGTGTCCTGGTGTCCCCATGGGGACATGGCTGTTCCTACAGCACCAGGTATAGGGTAGCAGAGAGGTGCCTTTAGCCAGTGCAGAGATCCTCTGCTTGCCCCCTGTGATGCACATTCCAAGTGCAAAGCAATTTCTTACCTCCCTGAAAAATGTGAGGAAAAAGGGGTTTGTTTCCCTCTGTGACTGGCAGTGGAAATCAAATGCTCCGTGGTGAGGAGGCAGCGTGGCTCTGTCTGTGGGTGATGGATGGCACTTGGAGAAAAGGTGTTGCAACCCATCACGTGCCTGAATCGTGGCAACAAAGGGTTTGTTCTTCCATGCCTGTCTCTGCTGCTCTGGCAGCGCCTGCACACATCATTCCCGAGGTTGAGATCATTCATGCTGGAATCACTTACACAGCATCAGCGTACCACAGGGATTTAAAGTTCTCTTCCTCTGCAGCCTTAAAAGGAAGGAGCTAAAGGCAGGAGACACAAACTGATGAAAATTAGTGATTTTATTCCCTATTTTTACCACACTTTTTTTCCCCGAATAAAATTGTGTCTGGGTGATTTAATAATCTTGAAGTATTCTGGGCAGGGATGCAGGGCTCAAAATGCAGTCGGCGCTGGAGAACCAAGCTGTATTTCTGGTGTCTGGGGACTGGTTTAGGACTGTAACCTTAGCTGATTAGTCAGTTGGCTCCAACATATTACTCCTACCTCATTTCTTCACACCTATCACAGCAGGTTTTTTCTGCAAGCAGAGTGTGAGCAGGTTGTATTATGCCAGTTAACCAAGGAGTGGACCTGCAGAAATGAGACTGGAGCTCAGTGGTCTCTCCCCATCCCTGCCTGAGCAGTCAAGGGACAGTATTTGCTGTACTTGGAGCATTTAGGGGCAGAACATCTTTCCTGGCAAAGTGGATTTTTTCTGTTAGAGCCTTGTGGGATGCCAGGATCTAACTAAAGCTGCAGATCTCCTAATTTGTATTAAAAGAAACAGCTAGGAAGATAAACTCCTGGTCAGATCCTGCTGCTGCCCTAGGCTGGACTGGATGGTTTCATGCAGGTGGGCTAATGAGTTGGGAATCCAAGACCAGTGAGCAGCCCAACTTCATGGGCTCACAGCCCAAACCCGAGTTAGCATTTCTTCATTCCTGTTGCCTGTGCTGGGTTTTGTCACTGCTGAGCTGTGTTAAGTGCTGCTGCTTCAGAGAGAGTGGCTTGGCCTCTGCAGGGAGCAGGGAAAATATATGTTCCTCAAGGCACACTCGCTGCCAGCCACCTTCCCCTTCCCCGAGGGTGGATGTTTCTTATTATCCCAGGAAGGTGAAGGATGTGCTACTGTGGGATGTAATTCCCCCCCAGCAGAGGCCTCCTGCCAGAGCCATCATCCCTGCGATGCAGCACAGGCAGGAGCACAGTCTTTGGCTGTGAATAAGTGAAAACTGACAGTTTTCTCTTCTGGGTGGCATCAAAACAGGGCAGTGCCCACAGCTTGGCTCCATGCTGGCAGACAGTGAGGGCTGGCTTTGGCTGAGGTGATGGGAACCAGGGGTGTACCTCGATCTGCCTGGCATGGCTGGTTCTCAGAGCCACCCCCGCTGTCACCAGGGCAGGGACTTGCCATGGACGACAGCAACTGAAAACCTTAAGGTCAGGTTTCATTGGGAACCATTCCCACATGTCTAAGTCACATTTTAAAGTGTGGCTTAGGTGAATAACACCTAGGCAGGCACTCTTGTTCCACAGTAATCACCATGTCTGCTTGATTAGTGGATGGAAAACTGATTAACCAGGAGATAATTTCCCATCATTTGGGTGAATTTTTTTGTTTGTTTTGTTTTTTTTAAGTCTGAGCTAGTGGATTATCCTGGCTCTCTCAAGGGCAGGCAGTTTCTCATGTCCTTGAGAGCAAATGCCAAACTGCTTGGGCTTGGCTGCAGCATTGGCTTTATTTGCCAAGGACTTCAGAGTGTGCCTGAAGAACAGAGCAAGAGGGAAGAGGGAAAACAGACAAGTAATTCTGACACACTTTAGTATTCCTGGCGGTGCTGCTGCCATCAGCTGTTCTATCAGCTTTCACAGCCCATGCTATAATTAAGATCTGTCAACACTGATAAAAGGGAGAACATTCAGTCAACTAATTAAGTATCGCTTTAATACTCTAATATTTAAATTCAGGTTCCTAAATCAGCAGAATAATAAAATGTTTTATGTCTGCTTAAATGGCAAGGGAACAGAATGTGAATATCTCAATAGTGGATTTAATTATCAATCTGCCTTTCCCCTGCGGAGCAGAGCAGATCCCGCTGCAGCGGCACAGGATCCCTGACAGGAGAGTGGGAGTGCAGAGCTGGCAGGAGAGGGGCCCTGAGCCAGAGGGGGCTGGGTAACCCAGCTGGGGTGGGGAGGGCTTCAAACAAACCCGAGGATGCTCTGGGAGAAGGGAGGTGGGCTTGGTTAGCAGGGGAAGGGCAATGGCTTCTGGCACTAGGAGGAAGATGGGAGCCTTACCCTCTGGATGCACAGCCTGCAAATCTGCACTCATTGGTCTGTGACGGCTCAGAGCATCGAGGGGAGCATCTGGGAGCTGGGATGCTTCATGTATTGTCTGTTGCTCCAAATATGTGAGAATAGCTGAGCAGGGAGAGCTGTGCCTGAGCTGGAGCAGGTATTGAGTTGAGCAAATGCTTCAGCAGGCCTGGCTTCAATATTACCTTTCCTTTGTCCTTTCTGTGTTAGCTTTCTGTGAATATTTCAGTGAGCACGTTTACTGGCAGGAATGTTCATGGAGAAGGGAAATATTTGTTCAGTTAATCTCCAAGAGGACTGCAAACCGAGATATTTGAAGTATTTGCACTGGAAACTTGATGGTGAGGGCTGTACTCGTCCTGGCAAGAAGCACAGGCAGCCAAGGAGCTCATACACCATTAAACAGAGTGGGGGAATCGTGGCTGCAGTGAGTGGGCTGCTGCTAACGATGGCTCAGGTCTGGCAGGGAGCTCTGGGCAGGCAAGGGCACAGGGTCTGGAGTTCTTTTAAGACTCAGATTTGTCCTCAGAAATTACACGGGATGGAAGAAAGCTTGGGGGGAAAAAAAAAATCAATTTGGACAATCCCGCTCTGCTCACCCATAATTTGCAAACTGAAAAAGAGGTGAAATTCATCAAGGAAATGAATCGTTACAAGTGATTTGATCGGCTGTTGTCGGGAGGCGATTTATGAATATTGATCTGTCTGTAATTGTAACTCCCGGTGGAAGCTGTGTGCTGTAGCAGTGCTGGGTGTCTGAAATCCACTGAGGGCATTTTTCTAACCCTGCAGCTACTCCAAAGGGCTTTAGTCAAGTTTGCAGCCCCCTTGTGCTGCACCTTCCAGAGTTACTGTGTGAAGGAACGCTTGGCCAAAGAGTTGTCAGAAAATGCCATTTTACAGCAGGGCCCCTGGAGTACAGAATGACTTGCCCAAGGTCAATTAGAACCTGTAGCAAGCAGACTTTGGGAAAGAATCACAGTTTCTTTTGGTTTGCTTTGGTTTGTGTGAAACAGTCCCAGAGCAGGAATCATTGGCGTGTCTGCTGCACAAACCCAACTTTGCAACGCTGAGGGGTTTTATCGGAACGCTGGAGGTTTGAGGAGGTGGTGTGAAATCCTGTGTAATTCCCTTGCTCTGTAGGAAATGGAGTGGGGCTCGCCCCCAGAAGGCAGCTCAGCTGCCAGGGAAGTGTGGGAAGGTGGGATGGATGCCCTAATCCATCTCACCCACAGGCATGGGCACCTTGCAGGAGTTATTTTGAGCTGAGCAGCTCAGGAGAAACATCTCTGAAAGAGAAATGCCACAGAGGATGTACAATCCAGCACTGGTGTGCAGCTCAGGGGTTGTTATTCTTTCTCCTTCTCCTGGAAGCTTCACATTGCAGTTATTCTGTGGGTGGGCTGTGGGTGCTGTTACTGGGTGACTCTGCTTTACAGCAGGTGATTTTCTGTCTGTGCTGCCCAGTGTTTCAGCCCTGAGAATGCCACTTGCTAAGTGGAAAGGAATGACCAGCAGAAGTGTGGGATATTTGTTTTAAAATAGAGAAATGTGGCAATTTCATACCCTGCAGTTCCTTCCTGACAACTCATCCTCCCGCATCACATTGCAGTGAGTGACAGCAACCAGAGGCTATTCATAAGGGTGGCATCTCAGCATGTAATAATCATAATTACATGAAATAATAACTATCTAAAGGGCAGCACAGTGAGTGACAAGCCAGAGAATATACCTTGACACCTGCCAAAGATGTACTAAACACACAGAGAAATTTTCTCTAGGATCCTGTCACTTTGTCAACTAACAGAAGCAGCCAGAGTTAATAAAATTACTCCAACAAAGTCAGGCAGGGCTTTTTCCCTTGCTGTCAGGGACTCAGGTTCACAGAATCGTCGAGGAGCCTGGTCTAGGTCTGGCAGTGCTTTGTTGTTACTATTTCTGGCTGTAATTAATTGGAGAGGTTCCTCTGCATGGAGTTAAATCTGATAATTTTTAAAGATAATAATTGATAAACTGCAGGTGGCAGCAGGCTTGAGGGACCTGTCTGAAAAAAAAAAAAAACCAACCCTGGAAAGATTTGACATTTCCTTTGCTACCATTCCTTCTGATATTTAATTCTACCTGCGTGTAAGGGCTAGACCCCGGGATGAGAAGTCCCGTGTGGCAGCTGGTAGCACTTACAGATTTTATCCTGAGGTGCAGCAGCAGGTGATCTTATACTGTGCAGTGTCTAATCCTTTGTGTAAAGCAAACATGGAAATTGTCTGGACAGGCCCCATTCCCTGACAGAATGGTTATGGGAAGCCAGGAGAGGGCAGGTGGGAGAAGATAACGTGTGTAGATAAAAGATGGACCACTACAAGTAGAGTTAAGGGTATTGCATGTTCCCCACGGGCCTTGATTTTTTAAAACTCATCTGCAAGTTATCCCCATTAAAATCAAACAAAAACATTTGGCTGAGTGTTGGCCTTGCTGCCCAAGCTCCCTGGCTCGTGTTGTGGGGGGGTTGGAACAGCCATTCCCAGTCATGAGTAACAGGAGTCAGTGGGACTGCGCTCCTCTTGCAGAGTGTGGGGTGCACTGCAGGAACGGGAGATGCAGGGCTACTTTTTGCATGGCTCCTCATTTTGAGTGTCTCTTTAGTGCTGTTCTTTGACACTTGAACAACAAAATTGCTGGGAGGGCTATT
The DNA here is from genome assembly GCA_036023395.1 of Myiotriccus ornatus. Classification (NCBI taxonomy): domain Eukaryota; kingdom Metazoa; phylum Chordata; class Aves; order Passeriformes; family Tyrannidae; genus Myiotriccus; species Myiotriccus ornatus. Next base: position 7,968,723 of record JAYRBT010000037.1, read on the forward strand.
TCTGTTCTGTGTGGTTGTGAGATGTGGCGTTGGACCACGTGTTATATTCCCTGGTACGGTCCCTCATTTCCTTGGGCTCTGTGTGTCCTCCCCTTGGCTTGTCTTTGGGTACGGGGGGCAAGAGCACTGTCAGTGCCCTGCAAACACACAGGCACCCCTGTCCCTGAACACGAGTGTCAGACAGCACACTGGTGAAACAGCTCACGGGACGAAGTTCATATGGGAGGCTTATTTATACTGCTGGATGCACCAGTGGTTTCCATGGGAATGGGAAGGGCTGCACAGTAGGACGGCTGCTCTTATTGCACATGATAGAGAGCTAATGGCGAGGGCTGCAGCCTCCTCGTGCCCTCGTTAATCCAGCCCCCTGGCAGCTTTCCCTGGCCATCCACACCTCTGTTCCACGCGCTGCCCGAGGCAGGCACCGCTCAGGGCGGGTCACAGCGCCGGAGAGGAGATTTTTAGGAGGCAAAATGCTTGTTCCCGCGGCAGCGGAGGGGTAGAAGCAAAATTTGTGTGCAGCCTTTGGGTGATTGTTATTTTGGAGAGCGGAGGTGAGGAGAGGTTTGCCTATTTATTTTTGTTCCCGTAATGGAAGTGCCGTGGGGAAGAGCAGAACTGCAGGGTTTGCTTCGTTATCGCCCGGTCTGGCCTCTGTGTGGCTGCATGGACATTCCAGGGGGAGAGCACTGGTGAATTTGGCATCGGCTGCCGAGTGCTGGTGAGAGTTGCCTCCTCTCTAGATGCCAACCATATCCTGCTCCTGGCACATTCCCTGCAGGCGTTTTCCAAGTCTGTAGCACAACCTGCCCCACGCTTGGTTTTGCAGGGAAAGCATCCTAGAGGGAAGAAGTGGTCCTGTGTTACCACGAGTGTTCCTGAATCCCCTCCTCTGTTGTGTCACCTCCCCTCTTGGTTGTGTTGGCAGCTTTCGAAGGACAGTACAGAACTCACCCCTCTCCACCCTCCCTTTCAGTGCCACACCATCCCATGGCTCAGGCTGGGCTCCATGGAGGGGTTGGGGTGGCTGTACATCCCCCACACGAGCCCAGCACCCTCCTGGCAGTGGGAGCTGCAGCCTCAGGTCTTCCCTGGATAGTCCCGGAGGGCTCTCAGGCTTGGCATCCCTGACATGGTGTCAGCCAGAACCAAAATCCTAATTACCCCGGCGTTTGCTCAGAGGGCAGGGATTTCTGGGAGCATGTGGGTTTCCTGGGAGCTGCTGAGTGCCATCTGCTGGGCCAGGGGCTTTGCTCCGGGGGGCTGTCGCGTGCAGAGAAAACATCCCCGGGGAAACCGAGATTGGCAGGGAGAGGCCGAGGGCTGTTAATAACACAGTAGGTAAGGGAAAGCAGAGGCTAGAACACACCAAAAATTGCATTCACCCAACACAGATGACAGTTATTTTGATTTGTAAATGTCTACCTAGTTGGAAAAGCTGCCATAAATAATACCCAGCTGTCAGGCTGTCCTGATGGCGGGCTGTGTGCTCGGGCGTGCTGCTGATGGGGGGCTGTATTTTTCCCGGTGTACGTACAGGATAAACACACACTCTGCTTGCACATGTTTGTCATTGAGAAATCCCTGCTGCACCTGCACTGTGTCATTACCGTGTTCAGTCACTTGAGTCTTCAGAGACAGAGCGCTGTTGAATTTAATTTTTTTTTTTATATGATTTTCCTCCTTGTCCCTCCGCTAAGGCAAGAAAATCCCTCATCCCACAGCTCTGGTTTTGTTGTCAGACAAATTGGCTGCTCACTTTGGATTTGCTGGAGCAGTCAGCAGCGGTGGCAGGGCCAGGTGACGGTCTCTGGGTGCCCAGAGCTGCTCTGCTCTGTGGGTTTCTTCTCCCCAGGCTGGGAAAGCTCATAAACCTGAGCCGTTTGCAGGAAGATGCTTGGCTGTTGCCAAGATTTCACCTGGTTTTTGGATAAACAGAGCACTTCAGGCTATCAATATTTATAGATTAATCTGTTTGAAGGCCAAGAGGGAGCGTTTATCATTATCCACTCTGCCCTCAGCAGGCTGTGGAACAGCGTCAGCCCCACCTGCAGCCCGGCCCCTCTGCTGGTGCCTGCAGGCAGCGCAAACAAAGTCGTACCTGCTGTCGATCCTGGCTGCAATTCGGGCTGTGGGGATGAGCCCTCATTAGAGCAGGAACCGGCAACAAGGGCACGTGTTTCCTCCAGGGGATTTGCCGGAATTTAAGGTGTCTGCTAGCCCTTGGTGTGATGAAGGCACATCAGCCCACACCAGCACCACAACCACCCATCAAACGCTGCTCTGAGCTGCCAAATTTTTTCCCTGACAGCAGCAACCTGCCCTTTCTCTCAGCTGGTGATACACTCTGGGGCTGTTGGGTGTCTCTGCAGTGCACACAGTCATGTTGGACTGTGTTGTGTTAAAGGGAAATTTCAGCCTCTTGCAGTTGTTGTGTTGTCCAACAACATCAACTGGTTCCTGAAATTGCCTCCTGAAGGCCCTGATCATTGAGCTGGATTTATGGTCAGGAAACTGGGGAGGAGGAAGAGAGAGTGAGGACAATATTTGCTTTTCCCCATGAGTTCAGAAAATGGGTCAGGAACAAACCCAGCACCCTGAGAGAGTCACCTTAGCTCAGCTGTGTCCTGTCTTTGGAATCCCATAAATAAACATCTGAAAAGTCCCCTGAAGGTTTGGGAAACCTTTGGGGGCAACCCTGGATGGATTTATAGCTTCCCATCGAGAACCACATGGAATTCATGGCTGTGTGTGGCTTTGCCTGGAGAGGTGACTGAATTCTGCTTTGCATTCTGGGCTCAGATGGATTTGGCAAGAGAAATTAAGGGGGAGACAAAGTCTGCAGCTTGAACTGTGCCCAGCGTTCACATGCCCTGGGGAAGCAAAGCTGCTGGGTGTTTTGCACAGCTGTGACCTCCAGACTAATATGGAAATTTTGCTGTTAAAGACGCACAAATCTTCTAACAGGCCCTTCGCTGAAGGTGCAAACTGCCACCAGGAAATGCCACATCCTGAAAATACATTTTGCACTGTAGTTGGCTTCTGTGCCCTGTTTCAGCTGGCCAGCCTCCCTGGGATTGCAAAGCAGAATTTGCTGTTAAAGCAAAGTGCCTTTGTGTTTTCTTTGCTCCGTGATTGATCTACCTCATCGTGTCACAGAACTAAATATAGCTTCTCCCTACCAGGCCTTGTAGTGGCTGCTCCTGGCCGTGTCACCTCAGGTCGGATTAATTAACCCTGACATCATCCATTTTCATGGACAGAGATCCCATTCCCTGCTGCTTGTCAACAGAAGCAGCTCACAGAGTGAGTGCAGGCGGAGGGGGGGGGAGGCTGTGTAAACACCACCGGGCTGTGCTGAGCCGAGGCATTTCCAATGCCTCCTAAAGAGAGCAGGAGCCAACTTTTCATCTCCTTGTTTTTCCTAGGGCTTAGCAAGGAACCAGTAAGTTCGCAGCAGCTCTGATTACAAATATTTGCTCTTTTCTTTAGCCCCTGATGACTCTGCTGTTGGCTTGGTGACAGCGTTTGTCCAGTGTCGGTGCTCCAGCTTGGCTGCGCTCTCCGAGTGCTCAGCTGTCCCCAGTGCCTCGTAAGAGGAGCAGGGCTGGGGTTTCCTTTGTAGGGGCTGGTTGGAGTGCAGTGTTGGGCAGGGAAGTGGGGGGTGAGGAGCCAGGAGCAGGCAGTTGGTGTGGGTTCAGCCACCAGCTCTGAAAGGCTGTAACTGCTCACCCAGACTTCCTTTGTCATTAGGGTCCCTCCCATGCAGCTGGAATCTGCAGCCCTGCTGCTCTGCCTCGTGGGTCACATTTTCCCAAACTTGTGCTGCTCATCTGTGCTGGCATCTTTTGAGAGCAAAAGAAAACCTGTGCAGTTGCAGGGGGGGTAAATTGCTTCAAAGATCAGCTTCGGGTAATTGTTGGTCTCATGTGTCCAAACATTTAGGAAGGACATTTCCTTTTCTCCTCTCTCTCCTTCCCACTGCTGTCCCAGGTTCTCATTTCCCTGCCATACCTTCCAAGCTAACAGCCCCATCTGCCCCAGTCCCTCTGGCCAGGAATAGCCCTTGCTCTTGCAGAGCCCATCCTGACGTGGGTGCTGGTGTGCTGGGGCTTGGTGCTCCAGAGCAGCTGCTGGGGAGGGCCCTCAGTTGGAGGTGGCAGCACTGGTGGGATCCTGTGTACAAGTGGTTGCACTAAACAAGGTGTCTTAATGAGCTGGAGGAAAGTCTGGGGGAATTTTCGGGCTCCTACTATGACCTGTTGAGAGCTGAATTGATTTGAAATCTCTGCAAAGTGTGTCTCATTTCTTAGATGTGGTACCTTTCTGCTGGCCAGTGAGCTAGTGATGGCTGGAAGGTGGGATTTTCTGCAGGCTAGCACATCTTCTCATCCACTCAAAGCCGACAGGATTTTCTCTTGATTCCTGTAGGACCAATTTTCAAGTTGTGGCTGAGCCTCGTACGTGATATCCCATATTTCTGCTCAGCTTTTTAAAACTTACTTTTCTCTAATATCTCTAGAGCTGAACATATGGATGTGAGGGAGCCAACCCAGTTCTCTGTCTTCAGGGCCCTGCAGTTAAACTTTACCCCATTTGGAAAGAGCCCCTGCCTGATTAAAGAGCGGAACCAGCGTGTTCTTTCACTGCTTTGTTTGCTGCATTTTGGGACCCCACAGTCTGAGACCTGTTTATGCTGCTCTAGTCAGAGAAGTAGCCCAAAAGGGCTTGCAAATTAATGCTTGATGCACAATCACACCCTCTTCCCTTTGCACAGAGGCTTTTGTGAGCCCAGCCCTTCGCAGGCTGATGCGTTGCAGTGTGCACAAGACCAAACACAAAGGGCTGTTCCTCCCCAGGTTTGGGCTCTTCTCCATTCCTCCCCTGTGATTTTTTCTTTCTTCCCTGTGCTATTGGTGTCATTCCTGCTGGGAGCTGGCAAGGGAGCCATCAGTGAGTCAGTGGGAGTGGGTGGCAGCTGGGCTGAGACTTGCTGGGTCGGTTCCTCCTGAGGTTACGAATGTGCCAGTGCCTCTGCAGGATGGCTCAGAGGTCACCCCTGTTCAGGGATGGTGACAGTGATGATGATTTCCCAGGCCAGCAGCTCTGGGTAGATCTGGTGGGGCAGGAGGTGTGAAGGAGCAGCAGGTTGTAGGTGGGGACAGAAGGTGAATGTGACAGACACTTCGGGACGGAGCGTCCAGCTGCACTGCTGCCATCCCCGAGCATCCTGTGAGCCACCTGGGTTTGTGTGGGTCTGGTCTCCAGGGAGGGGAGGGGGCAGACAGCCAAAGTCCCAGCAAAACTTGTCCTGCAGTGAGCCCTTGACAGATGTTAACAAGCCCGACTGAGACAGAGTTTTTATAAGCTCAGGCAAGCAGGGCTGGTGTTTACATCTGGGTTGGTTTGCTGACTTGGCCCTGGCTTGCCTGGGTGACCTTGGGATAACTCCTGCAGCTGACCCTGCTGCTGGTGTTACTGAGCTCTGGCTTGAGAGTTTCAAAAATAAGCATTGGGTTTTTTTTTTTTATTTTGAGCCCTTAGTGATGGAAGCACAAGTTCTTCCATTTTATTAGAAAATACTGCTGAAGGATGGCAGGGGGAGAGAGCATGAGAGATTAAGTCTACTCATGGACTGGATCAGAGCACAATATTTTGTGTCCCACTGTGCTACCAGCTGTGTAAAAGGAAAATGTCAGAAATCCTGCAGCAGCAATTCCAGTGTGATGGGGCTGCTCCCGCCCTGACCTCGGGCAGCTTGGGCTTGGTTTATATCCTGAAACAAGGAGTCTTTCTCCCAAAGCTCTTTCCTCTTCTGCTGTGTCGTTAAAAGTCTGAACTGCCCTTGTGTCCCTCTCTATGACCCTTGGAAAAGCTGGGGGTAGTGGGAAGAAGGGAAGAGCTTAGCAGCAGTACTGTGCTGGCCCTTGGAGAACCTGGGCTTGTGTCAGCCCAGAGTGTTCCCCTTACTGTGCCTCACCAGCAGCCTCCTTTCCTCAGTCTGCTGCACGTGAGATTGATTTCTCCAGCCTCCACGGTCTGCATTAGCTCTGCCTGGTTTTGGCTGGAATATCATTTTGCTTCTTCATGCTAATATTTTGTGAACTTCGCCAGGCCCGTTATTTTTCTTTGATTCCTCTTTGCAACACTTTCCACTCTGGAATGATCTGAACTTAATTTGTGTGCCATTTGCTCTGTTCCCTACTTTCAGCACATTAATAAAAATAATTTAAATTGTGTTAGGCTACAGGCAAATCCCCGTGGTATCCCCTGAGTATCTCCCTTCAAGCTGACACATTTCTGGTCCTTATTTTTCCTTTGTTCATTGTGCTTTAGGCGGCTTTAAACGGGGATGGAGGTGTGTGTAGCTGAGCCAAACTGGAAGCTGATGAGTAATAAAAGATTGCTCTATATTTGTGAAGTGAGGAGTAGAGTAAAAGAGCCTGAGGTGAAACCAGCTGTGAGGAGAGGGGCTGGCTCACGCTGGTGTGGCTCAGGACTGAAGGTGTCGGTCCAGCACAGGGGCGAGCAGAGCCCTGGCTGGTGGCCATCAGTGCTTGGTCTGGGAACAAATACCCTGACAGCCACTCTGGGCAGTGCCTCCGTGGGGACCACACATCCCCACCTCTCCTGGCACCACTCTCTGCTCAGCAAGATGTCAGCACGTGCTTCTTGGTGGGCTGGGGGGCATTGCCACCAGGCTGGGGTGTGACATCCTGCTGTCCCCCTGCCCTGGGGAGGTCGGTCTCCTCAGTGCCACCTCTCCTGGCTCCTGCTGCCAGCACGAGCTGCAGGGGGAGCGCAGGGAACCCCTGAGCCTGTGCCACCACCAGGCCAGAATGTGGAGAAGAGTATTTGTCAGTCAGCATGTTCCAGAATGTGGAGAAGAGTATTTGTCAGTCAGCATGTTCCCTTTGAGTTTTCAATGTTCCTCACCGAAAACCATTACACCTGATTTGTTCTGGATTACTGCACAAACAGCATCCAGGCATCACTTGTCACCTTGAGAGCAGCAGGCGATACAGAACGAGCCAGCAGCAGCATGCTCGGGCTGAAGGGCCTTACGGGCATGTATGTTTTGTCTTCTTTTTGTTTTTAAACGCATCTTGCAGAATAAAAACACTCCTGTTTTAAGCAAGCACTTCCTCGCACAGATCTGTTTTGTTTTAAAACACTGAGTGCGTTCCTGTAGCGGATCAACATTATTTTGCTGCTCTTCTGATGGGGTGCCAGTAGTGTTTATTTTCTTAGCTGAAATTATTTCCTCAGCAGATTTGCTTTTGAAAGGACACTGCTCTGTGCAGATCTCGTTCAAACCTAAGCTCCTCTGGCTACTGTTCTGCTCTTCCCACAGATATCTTGTGGATAGGGAACAATGTTATTGGAAGGCAAATGCTCATTTCCAGGCCATCTTAGAAGTACATCAAAATCTGTATGAATCAGACTTGAAGCAAATGAACTCTCAAGTCGTGGGTTTGATTATCTCAGAGAATCCCTGCTGAAACTAATAAGGCAGCATCATATGCAAAAGACATTCCAGGCTCAGTGTTACCAAATATTAATTATTGTTATCTCCCTGCTAGCTGATAGCAGTGGTTGCAGCCCTGCAATTTAGGTTTCCAGCAGAAAGAATGGTATTGGAAGAAAAGCAAACAATAAAGCTCGAGGTAAACACACCAGACGTGAAACAAAAGCCGTTTGCAGCCGTGATGCAGTGTGGCTCCTGCACAGGGTGCCTCTGCTTCGAACTGCCTTTAAAACCTCCCGGAGCACAAACTGCTGCTCCTCCCTCTGCTGAACCTTTTCTTGGGCTGCTCAGAGCCAGGAGGGAGAGGCCACAAGGGGAAAGCTGGAGGTGTCTTTTCAGGTCTACCGTGTGCTCTCCGAGAAATGCATCTTGGATGACTTTGTGCAACAGTGACATCTGGTGATACCCATCAATATTTACTGCTTTCACTTCGGCTTTTAAGAGGGTGGAGTTAAAGTCCCAGAGTTGCCTCTTGTCCTCCCTCCTTACTAGTATTTGTGCAAATGAAAGCAGTTCAGAAAAAGAGGATTCTGTGGGCTGATTCAAATATATGGAATGTTGGAAAGAAATCAGGTTATTCTCCCCTTCAAGGGATTCCAAGTGGCATCTGGACCACCTCCCAGGCTCAGAGCCTACCTGAACAGTCGGTGCCTGCTGTTACATCTCTTGAAAAAACAGGGAGCAGCGCTCCTGAGGGCAGGGACTGGGAACTCTGCTGTGCTGCATCAAGCACTTAAATGATGCTTAACAAGAGCTAATAAGAAAAATGATGGTTTGGATGTGCACACATGGGGGACAGCAGGAGAGGCCTGTAGTGAGGCTGAACTCCATTTCTTTAATATTAGATATTATACATGCACTATAAGCAGGCTCGGTGTGATTATTCCACACCTATTTCTTTCCAAAGGATGGAATAGGAGCTAAATCACCCCTTGGAGAGCAATAGAAAGATAATGTTTTCACACCATTAGTCAGATGCTAAAATACCAACGCAGTTTTTCTTTTCCCTGGTAGTATAAATCTAGAGAAAACAATCAAACAGAACAGTAACACCTTGTATGCTGCCTAAGGAGGTTTTTTCCAGTTCTGGGAACTTTGCTTTGTTGAAAGCTCCAGCCACTGTGCATTTGTTTCCAGAAAGTGCTGTTTTTTTGGAAGAATCTAGTTACAAGTGGACTCCCCATAGGGATTCCCCGTAGAAGCTTTTCAGGGAGTTTTCTGCAAGGACCAGAAACCTTCAGGCTGCTTAGAGGAAGATGGGGAGAAAATCGGTTTCCACCAGTAACCCTCGTACTTGGGTTTCCTCAGAAGCTTTCAGAAGCTGTTTCTGCTTCCTGGAAGCTGGGCCTATCCTGCACCCTGTGCATCCCTGTATTTCATCTCCCTAAACCCACCGTTGTGCTGGAAACCAAAAGTTCCCTCATAGTCCCTCAGGGATCCTTATTGGCTTTTATGGTCTTTAAAAGACCTCTGCATGGATTTGTAATCATTCTACGTGTACACCGAGAAACACTAACATAACTGGTAATTAATTTGTTTTAATTGTTTTTATATAATCCCCGCGAGCGACCTCGTGTTTTGTTTTGCATCTGTTATGTTTCTGACTCAAATTTTAATGCCTTAATGGGAACAGTGCCAACTGCTGTTACACTGAGCTATGAGCAATCTCCTGGCACACTTCCAGTCCTTTATTGTGGAACTAACTATACAGCACTGTAATTTAACTAGCAAAATGTGGCAAATCACTATTATTAATAACAATAAATCTATTTCTGCAGGTTGACAGCATTAAAATAACAAATTACTCTGCAAAGAAAGCTGGTAATTTTGGGTGCTTTCCACTGTGATCGTTGCGGAAGTATAATATCCATTATTAAGAGCCTTTTGGTGTCTCATGAAGGAGCTGTTTGCACATGACAGTGCATCGTGGTACTTACTACGGGGGAGGATACGGAGGCCTGGACCGTGGCTATTTCAGTAATTCATCATTTACATTTAAATATTAATGGCAGGATGGGGCAGGTCAGGGAAAATTGCTTGCCTCCCCTGCTTCCCATTCCCACTTTTTTAATAATCTTGTCTCATTCAGTTAAGTCAGATCTTAATGCCCGAGATCTTCATTTCTCCCCCTCTCTTCCCTTCTCTTCACTCTGCTGCCGTCGTCTTTCTCGAGCCCCCAGAGCCCTGCAGTGTGAGAGTGCCTGAGGTTTGAGTGCCTGATCTGTGCAGGGTTTGCACCCTGGGAGCAGTGCCCACCAGCAACTTGTATTTTTGGAAGAGTTAGCAGTGAACTCCTGCAGAGTGGCACAGCAGTGCAGCAGCCCACACACTGCAGATAAGAACAAGCCAAAGTTACAGGTTCCAGATTACTTCTGGGCTGAAGTTTGTGGTGGAATTCACACACTGCACCTGAAGGTTTTCCCGAAGCTCCTGGAGCGATCCACGCCCAACCCCATCCAACCCCTATCAGGGGAAACCTTCAGGGAAGAGACCAGTGTCCAGAACGTGGTCACCACGTGCTTGCCTCTGCACCGGCCTCAGTGAGTGTGGAGCCAGGGTTCTGGGAAGTCTTGGGCCAGCAGGAGACTGGCACAGCTTGCTAAGTGGGGTTTGAACAGAGCGGTAGGGAGTATAAAGAAGTAGCTGAAGCACCTGAAAATCTGCTCGTTGGTGCAGCTGAAGAAGTCTCTGTGGGGTGGTTTGCAGAGCTGTTGTCTTCCTGCTGAACTCCTGGCGTGCAGGAGAAGTGGCTTGGAGCCGCAGCAGCAGCAGAGGGTCGCTGTAGTGTTCTGATCTGTGGTTTTCCCCGTTTTTCCAGTTTCAGCTTTGCAGGGGGAATTAGGAAGGGGAGAGACTGGCAGGCAGTTTGACTCTTCATGCTTGTTAAAGCTGGAGAGGATTGGTTTCCTCCCCCAGCTGTGCAGCAGGATGGAGCCTGCCTGCTGCTGCACGAAAACCCACGTCTGCGCGTGGATGGTGGCTGAAGGCTCCCCCTGCAGAGCCCAAGCTCGCAGGCTTCCCATGCGGTCACTCCAAGTGCTTAGTCAGTTTTCTGAGAGATTAAAGTCTCCCCCAGGTAGCTGAGTGGGCTCTGCAGGGTTTAATCCCCGGCTCTCTGCAGCCAAGGTCCCTGCCTAAGCTGCCGGTCACACTGTGACAATTCAAGCTTATGGAGTTCAGCACCAGCTGCTGCTCTCCCAGGCAAGTGCCTACAGCTCCGAGGGTGGCAGCAGGGATGGGGTTCTGAAGGGGGTTGTGAGCCCCCCATTCTGCTTAAAAAAACATTAAGAAAATCCTAGTTTATTCTCTGCTGTTTCTGTTCTTTGCATCTCACCCTTTGCTTTCAGCCAGAGATCCCGTGGCACTTGACTAACAAGAGGAAGGCACTTGACCCTTCTGAGTGTTTTCATCCTGTTGCTTTGCAAAGCAGCCAAATTCTTGGTCCACTGGCGGGCAGTGCTGACATCCCCAAGCCTTGCTCCACCACTGGAGCATCCCATTTGGAGCACTCCCCAGATTTGCTAGTCTTTTGAAGACTCATGAAAACGCTAAAGCACTTTTTTTTTTTTTTTTTGCAACAGGAGCCTGGTTTTGGTGATCTACCTGATGTTTTCCCTTTTTGTTCCTTTTGGTCTGCCCCTGCCATTCACAGGCAGCACTAGACATGGGCAAGCTAGGCAGTTGTCTTTGCAGCAGACTGCTGGGAGCTGTAAACCCTCCTTTTTTTCTTATAGAGTCTGTAAAAGCATCAGGCAGAACCATGTATGTGAGTAAGCCTATGCTGGGAGATCTGTTTTTCTTCACCCGAGTCCCCCACTATGTGAACTTTAGTTTCTATTGCAAGTTATCAAAACAAAAAAGTTCTATGGAAATTGTCCTTTTTTAACTTGGTTTGAATCTGCTCTGAGAGTGCAGGACATGGTCATAACCAGACTGTTAGACCTGAAACTACCTCTTGGAGAAAGAGCACAAATGTGCAGCGGTGAGAAATGAATCACTGATGTACAGCTGTCTGGGAGCAATTGCCTTGGCTTGTAGCAGGCTGGTTGAAAGTGGAGGGGTGAGATAGCTATCTAAGTGATTAAAGTCTGGACTCTTTCATCTGTAGAGGCTTGAAGAACTTTCCATTACTTTCAGTTGGGTTGCAGGTGAACATCCCCTTTGATCTATAATGGGACTTTCCAATCAGTGAGGCCTGAGCTCAAAACATGAAAAGCAGTTTACATTGATGAGACCAGCAGAAGGATCTGAATCCTGATGAACAGCCTGCTCCAGCCCTGCTGGAGACAAAGGAAAAGTGGAGGTGGATCTTTGGGTGGATGGAGTGGCAGTTTTGTGGGTGGGGGCAGAGCACTGGGTGGGTGTATTTGCTGCTCCTGTTTTCGGTAGGGCACTACTCATGCAGAACCAAAACCAGGAAGAAAATAACTTATTTCTGCAGATACTGACAATGTATCGGCTCTATTTAAAAACATCTGAGTCCATAAGTAGTGTGGTTTATTTTATTGGTGGGTTAATGTCTAGATGATAGTCCTTATCACGTTTGACAGGTCAACTTCTTGGCCTGAGTTACTTAACAGCGTGTCTTTAATGCTGCATTCCCAGCTTTTGCTGGCCTGTCTCGCAGCCGGGGTGTTATCTAGCACGTGGAATTTGATTTATTCCCGAGCTGGCGCGGCCAGAAGAATCCGCGTAAAGAAAAAAAACTGCGCGTCCCCCTTCACCGGAGATGGTGGCTGCTCTTCCTCTACCCACTGAAAGCTTTATCACTCAGCCGTGTTCTTACCCTGCTGAACGGAACACTTGAGAGCTCAGCGGCTTAACGAGATCAAACCCCTGCGGGTGGTGCCGGGCAGAGCGTGGGAAAGCAGCGAGTGGGGACGGGGGAACGCGCTGGGCACTGGCCTAAGGCAGGGGGAAGTGTCCCTTCCTCCCCGGCCACCCGGCACCCCTCTGTGGCTGCAGTTCTTTATTTAAAGTGCTGCCGAGCGCAGGGGTGTTTTCCAGCTCCAAGGGAGGGACTGGGATTCCCCTCCTGACGCCACGCCTTGGATATAATCCAAAAGGCTTTTTCCTCCTGTGAGCAGTGATTGTCTGGTGGTGTCTGAAATGTGCAAATGTAGCAAACTTCTCTTTTTGGAAGGTTGTGGCTTTGTGTACAAGGGGCAGGCAGATGTCTGGATCCCCAGTTGCCAGAGCTTCACAAGGACTTGATTTCCAGCGTTTCCTCCTCCTCCCAGAGATCCAGGTTTTACTCCTCAGGATAACATCAAAACACACACACTTCTCTTGAAATGCTTCTGAAGTAGATTTGCATGTGTAGCCCTGAGAGGCTTTTCATGGATCTTGCACAACTTCTTAATATATCTTAGTTTTATTTAAAGTATAGAAAGACAATAATTAGACAAATCTACAGACAGTGGCCAAAGGCAGCTTTCTATTTTAAACCCAGGAAACAGGATGCATTATATTTTGTCTTTTCTGATGCTGTTTGATTCAGTGTTCAGGAGGGATCTGATTGTTACAAGAATACAGTGAGTCCCTCTTTCTCCTTCCCAAAACTTCCTGGACCTGGCTCCCTCATGAGATCTTTTACAACCCTGCTTGCCTCTTTTTGTTGTTAATATTCCACTTCTATTGCTTCCTTTCTCATTGTTACACTTTGTTCTCTCTTTTTTTATACTGAAGGATGAGCTGTCCTCCCACAGTGCAAACAAATTGACTGTGCTGAGGCTCTTTGCTTAGACAAGGCACCCATTTTTATCCAAATGTTTTGTAAGCAAAAAGAATATTCATTTTCCAGGACGCTGCTAACAAGGACATTTTTTGTGGTTGTCATTGCTCACTGACTTACCATCAGCTGGAATTGCTGTGAGCCACAGGATAGCCCAGGCTGTTCAGGGATCACACAGCACTTCCATCCCTTCTCAGTCTGGGTACAGAACAAGCAAATAAGGAGCATCAGGGCGAGAGGGGTGGTGACATTATTGTGTCACACTGTGCAGTCGCCTTCAGTCTGTGCTGTACATCAGCTCACTGCATGCAGATGTACCAGTACCTTCCCTTACCAGCTCTAGTGTCTTAACCCTGTTGCTCCTGCTGACACTAGCAGTGACTTAAATAATACACAGATGTGATGCCAGGGCACTCTGTCCCTCACCAAAAGCTTAGGACTGTTCCTCAAGGTTCTGTTGTGGAAGGAGTAATAACCAATTAAAAAGTATTATTGGCATTTACAGAGGAGGCAGTGTGTGTGCTCTGAGCATCAGGAGCAGGTGTTGCAAGTAGGAGGAAAGGAATTTTGATGAGCAACCTCTTGAATCTTCTGCTCTGTGACCTGTCTGGGAGCTTTGAGGATTTATTAGTGCAGCCATTAATCAACAGTTTGGTAAGTTGTGAAGAAAGACATCTGCCTGCATAATCATGAGCCAGTTTGAAGGGGAGCACCCATTCTAGTTCTGATAGATCCATACAGCACCCATTCCTTCCTAGGGACGTAGGTGAGGACGTGGTGAAGAGCTGGTGTTCCTCAAACCTGCCCAGAACCCTCCCCAGCACTGTCCTCATGCTGACCATGCCTGATGGCAGCACTCGTGAGGAGCAGGGGTAGTTCAGGGGCTGACGTGCTCTGCCCATTGCTGGTGGCTCCAAAATCCACAATCACAGGCCAGTCCTGCTCTCCACATCACTGTCTCCAGTTCATACATTATGCAAAGTGTTTGCAATAGTGAAATGCTTAAACAGCTGAAAAGATTTGAGTTCAGTGCAAAACGTACACATTTTTCTGTGTATCCAGTGAAATTTGTCTCGCTGGTTGAAAACACAGAGGTGGTCCCTGTCCACGTTTAGATATTCCAGGGGCTGGGGTTCAGTTATCAAACCTACAACTGAGACCTTGACTACATCCCTCGTGCTTAGCTCAAGTTCCTGTTTCAAGGTGCCACCAGCTACTCAGGCTGAGCTTGAGCATGGCTGTAAATGTTGTGATTGGTCTGAGCCCAGTTCCAGCTCCCACCTCCTCCCAGTGGAGGAGCACTCCAGGGGCCCCTCGAGGCACCCTCTGCCCCTGTGCTTCACTGCCAGCTCACTCAGGGCCTCGAGGAGCTCCTGCAGTGCCGTGTGTTCTGTTCAGGTGGTGTTGAAGGTCTTGGGAGGGCCTGACTGGGTGTCAGAAGGAGCTCTGAGTCAGAATTTGAGTGTTTAATAAAATGGATGTCTCAGGACAAAAAAAAAAAAAAAAAAAAAGGAAGCCAAAAATAATATAGTGAAATAATTGCTATCTCTGGAAATTTCAATTATCAGTCAAAATATCCTGAAATCAAAACCTTACTGACATTCAGCCTCAATTATATAAAAACCACTGGGGATATGGAATATGTTCATATAAATGAGGTCTCTGATAACTGAGGGAATTTTCAATGTACTTAATGGATGTCAAGAGACTTGACCCTGTTTTGAATACCAAGGAGTTTTGGATAATTGAAGTTTGGATAATCTAGGTTGAACTGTAGAATTTAGCAAATTAAGATAACATTGAGAGCGTGCGTGAGTTAATTTTAGTTCTGACAAATGAAACCAGTTTAACTCGCTTGGAGACTGAAGCCAGCAGACAACACACAGTGTGCCACGAGCTGCAATTATCCAGGCAGCACGTACAACCTCATTAACACCCTCCTGCCCGGCCTCTGGAAGGGTCCATGTGCAGGGTGGAGGATGGTTTAATTTCTCGGGGTTGTGTGTGGCTGTTGGTTGCGTGAGCGTGTGATGGGGATTTGTGTCTGCCTGGCAGCGAGCAGAGCACAGTGAGCATCAGCTGGCTGTGCAGGGGCTGCTGCTGATAAAGTCCTGGCTGATGAGAGGCCAGTGCAAGACAGAAGAGTGCAGTTCTCCCCAGGCTGCAGTTCCCGGTGTTGTCTGATGTCCCCAGTGCACACGTGCTCGTCCTCCTCTCCTCTCTCCCCCCATTCCTCAACATACATACTTCAAATGAATATTTTAGTGCATTTCTAGATTTCCAGGAAGGGGGAGGAATAAATTATTAAAAATGAACTGCAGTGGTTTAAGGATGTAAGAGCTATAAGGTTTGTGGGGAAACCTTCCTTCCTGCATTAAATCAGCTGACAGCACTTACCCAAATCTGACAGGCTCACAAAAACATCCTTATCTGACAGGTCTGAACACACTCGGTGCCTGGAAGTTTGTTTGTTTTCTCCTCTCTTGTCATGACAAGAGGCAATACCTCTTCCTCTAACACCTTTGGTTTGAGTGCCAGACCCTGAAATATTTGAAGAGAGAGCTGCCTGGGGGCAGCAGGGATGCCCATGAAGTGACAGTCCAGGGGACTCCTGGGAGCTGTTCCCAGTTTCTTCCTTGGCTGCAGCTCTTGGGGACAAGGCAGTTGACATGAGTAGGAGTTGCCCCCTAAAATTTCCAGCAGTCTGGGTCTGACTGTGCCTTTGACTGTAATAACCCTTTACCTTCTTAAAAAAAAAAACCAAAAAAGGTTAGAATAAATAAAGGATTGTCCTCTGTTCTAGATGGGAATGGGAGCCGTGGTGTTGTCAAGTGACACACCTAAGGTTGAACAAGAAACTACAGAGAAAATTGATCTCCCCAGCTCTGATGTAGGGTTTTAAACTGGTTACTGTCCTCCTCACTTTTGGAAACCCAGTACATTAGAGTGGATGGAGAATTAACCAAGGAGGGTTATCTAATCCTGCACTGGAAGAGCTCAGTTAGAGAGACTCTGAAAGATAAGACACAGCAGAACTTCAGACAAGGGCTCTGGAGGATACTAGCCAGCTATCAGAGACCTGCTGGAGAACTGATAGGAAAGCAGAGTGTGTCAGAGCACAGGGGGAGGCACGAGGGTGGTTGGGATCAAGTGTCAAGGGGGGCTGTTCTAGAGAAGGAAAGTAGAAATAAAAGAAGCTGTATTAGTTTGTAGGGGGGTGATAGCTGGAAAGATATTCCCACCCTTACAGCTTTATTAGGGGTAACTTTCCCTGCACACAACACCAAAAAAGGAGAGCAGCCAAGGCCAGCTATTTTCTCCAGCGGAATTGCCGTGTAGAGAACCACAGGGAAATGCCTGAGACCGCCAACTGTAAACAAGCTGAGCCACTGTCAGGCTTAAAAATCAATGTTTTTTTAAAGTGTATGTTAAAACCAACTTTGTTTACTTAATTGCAATAGAACATTGTATTTTCCTTAAGAGAAAATTGAGAAAACCCGGCGGGTGATTCAGTGGTTTGCAATAAATAAACATCAGTGTGAAACCGAACACTGCCCAAATTTTACAACAGCTAAGTGCATGAAACACCCCCGGTGCAGGCTTGTCACTCAAGTGCCAACTGTCAAGGCTTGGATACTTTTCATAAAGCATAGTTTCAGCCTTTATCTTAATGTCAGTGCTTTGTTATGATTGACCTTCTTCTGGCTGCAAGCCCACTGAAACTAAACAATGCTATTCTGTTCCGAGGAGGGCGAATAGAGAAAGCATTGTTACTTGGTAAATGCCTTTGGATCAAGTCCCAGATGGGAAGGAAGTGCTGTAATTACTGTACTCAATACACGGCACTGGAGGGGCACGTAAGGCAACCAGTCTGCAACAAGTGAGGAGCAATCCTACTCCTCTGCTGACTGTGAGGCTCTATTAGCCGAGCAATTTTCATATTACTGTTTTATTTGCTCTGCTTAAGCAAAAAAACCTGCACTTGATCACTGGAAATTAAAAATTCAAACCAGGCTCCCAAAGCAAATAGGAACAAAAACCATAAGAGCCTGCTCAGCTCCCAGTGCCTGTTTGGCAGTGGGGAGCACAGTCCAACTAAGCTGGTTTGGGTTCTTCTTTGCCTGGAGAAGGTAATCCATATTCTGTTCCAAATCCCACAAAGTTTTCTTGTGATTACATCTCCATTAAATATAGTCTGTGCTGTGAAATGTGTCTGGTCCCACAGCTAGAACCTCTGGTTTTGAACTTGTCACAAAGTAACATATAAATGTCATTTTAACGTGTATTTATTAGTTAGGCATTTCCCTGAACACGGTCTTTATAAAATAGCACAGGAAGCACATTCATTACAAAGCTTTACTGTACTGTGATGAGAGACTTCTAAGTGGAAAATGAACTCTGTTATGCTGTTGTGATTCAGTTTTATCTTAAAAGCATCTCAGCAGAGAAGTGGGGAAGGTGAATTATCCCAGATGCTCTATCTCCCCCCCGTTGTGAGAGATGCTCTTTGCCATGCACAGCTCAGTCTTAACAGAAGTGGGCAAAGGACATGGGAGGAATTATTACTGCTGTCTTACAGAGAGGTAGCACTGACAGACAATTACTCACAGTCTCTTGGGAGGCCTGACACAACCAGGAACTGAGATGCAATCCAGGTGCTTTCCTCCCCGGGAAAGGCTCCGTTTGGGACAAAGGCTCCACTGTGCTGAGTGCCATCCAAAAATGAGACACAGGCGAGGACCCCATCCCAACAGACCCCCCTGGGACAGAAGACTGCAAAGCACTGTGTGAGGATTTGATTGATCTGCCTGGTGGTGGGAGGCATATGAAGTGAAACTTGAAGGACATGAAGTGCAGCTGGTTCAGGACTAGTCTAAGTATTTGGGGAAGTTAGTAAATGCACCCTAGAACACGCTTTTGCCTAGTCTTATGGGGTTTGATTCAGTTGAAAAGCTAACCCAGGGGCTTCTCTTTAGCCCCTAACTTAGATTTTTTGGTGTCCTAGTTAGTACTTTTGCTGCTGGTTTGTACCAGCCCCGTGATGTGTCACGCTGGTGTTCTTGGTATAGCTGATGGACTGGATGGTTCTCTTGATCATATGCATTAACAGTTATCTTATGCTAAAACCAGGGTCTACCTATCCTTAAAAAACGTATAAAAAGTGGTTTGTAACCATTTTGTAACCCTTACCTGTCTCTGGAATCAGGTGCTTCCCCTGCTCCATAAGTCATTCACACCCCTGTGGTCGGAAGCAAAACCAGCAGGGGCTTTGCCCCGTTTTTGTGCAGTGTTCGTAAAGAGCAACTTGATCTTGAAGCAAAGTACAGCCTGAAGGGGTTAAACTGCACAGAGGATGTGACCCTGCTGAAAAGAGCTCCCCAGCCAAAATACTGACTGCAAAAAGGGTTTGGACCTTGTGTGAACACCTACAGCCCTTCCTGGGGCAAAAGCCAAGTGGTCACAACCCAACCTGGGAGAAGGACACTCTGCCGTGGGTTCAGGGTGTGACATCTTCTCTCCTTTCTCATGCTGAATCCTTCAGGCTTTGAAGAGGAAAACTACAGGTTTCTCATTAAAAAAAAAAAAAAAAAAGAAGCTCCCTGGGTCCCATTTGTTTTTCCTGCAACTTTATCCCCTGGAAGTAACATGATAAAATGGGAAGTGCCATGTTTTGAAGGGATGTTTTGTTTCAACGTGAAAGAGGCACCTCCAGCAGTTTTCTGGATCCCTGATGTGGTTTTTTTTTTTTTTTGAATGGCATCCAAAGTTTGGGTCAGGATAGACAGGAAGCCAGATGGATATGTTTCTGTATTTTCTGAGTCAAATTGCTTCCCATGCTACAAGGAGTTTTAGTCTCTGGAGAACCCAGCTGTGATGGAGTTGGAGCTTTTAATTCCTGTAATGCTGACAGATCTAGCAGCCGCTGTGTTGGAGACATGTCCTGGCCTGGTGGAGCAGACAGTGGGATCCTGCATGTTGGGGTGGGAGTTCATTCCTGGAAAACTTCTGGGAAGACAAATGTGTGGTCCAGCAGGAGTGAAGGGTTCGGTGCCATGTGCAGAAGGATGTATGTTTTCATGCATACGGTGATTATTTGAGACAATCACTGGCTTAGTGCTCAGCTTTCCTTGGGGACCATTTTTTCACGATATCTGGTATTTTCTAAAGGCCTGTGCGCTCAGAGGAGCTGGAAGTTAGCCATGGTGATCAAAATGAAATGGAAAAAAGATGCAGGTTTTTCAGGTTTGTTTTTTTTAGGATATTTATTTAACTGTAACAGTTTCACCGGGGTCGTTGCTGATGTGCACTGAGTCATTCCAGCAAGAAAGCATTCTACCAGCGTGGCTGTGTTTTATTGCTGCTGGAATTATTATTAGATTAGGCAGAGGATTGGAGCCACGGGAGGGGGAGTTCAGTGGGAGCTGGAATTTGGATAGATCTGAAGGGGAATCGTTGCTTGAATTGCTGCTGGGAATGAAATTGCTTTTGAGCAGTCAGAGGGAGCCGCTGGCCTCCCGTGCACCGATGGGCCCTGCAGGGCTCAGGTGGCTCTGGGATCAAGGTGAGGAACCCAAAAGGCTCCATCCTCATCGTTTTGGCTTAGGCTGGGTTTGAAACGTGCAGAAAGGATGTTCCCAACACCAACACTTGGGGCACTGAGCACTTCAGTGGCAAATCCCGTCACCCCAAGCAAAGATGAAACGGATTGCAAACACTGAAGATGGGGAGGGTTTAGTGTGTTTCTTGCCTGTCCTTTGCACTGCCATGGTGGGGCTGCTGCCGCCAGCTCTGCTCCTCTGTGCCCACAGCCCTGCTTGGGGTGCCAAGGGGTCTGGCACATCCTCAGAATTATGGAGGCTGAAAGCAGCATTCAGTGAAGGCTTTCCAGAGCTTTGGAATACCACCTCCTGCTCCCTGACTGCGACTCGTGAGTGGTTTGAGCTCTCAAAGCAGAGTGGATCCTCTGGGAAACAGGCCAGCACTCCCTGAGCTGGCTCTGGAGCCCTGGGAGCTGTGGGCAGCAGTTTTCCAAGTGTCTTGTTGGAGGGAGAGCCAGACACACCTTTGAGTGATCTGCTCCAACCCAAGGTATAGGATTTGCCATTCATGTTCCAGACAGGGCAACACTCTGCAGTTTGGGCAGGAAGCTGAAGGGTTGGGTGCAACAACTTGGAAAACATTCTGTCTCTTGCTGGGCACAGTCTCATGCAAAAAAAGATGAGGTTTTATTTACAGCCCCCTCTTTCCATACTGAGAAGCCCCTTACCAGCAGCTAACTTCTTTTGAATGGAGAGCATTGCAGTGTGAATAATTTTTTCTTCTTCTTTTCCTACCCCCTCCTCTAACCTACTTAACTAATTTCCAGGATGCTGGCAATTGCCATGCATTATTTATACTGCTGCAAACCTTGTATTTGGGATGAGAAATCCTACTGCCAGGCTTCCTGCTTCTAATAAGCATTCCTTTCCCTGCATTATCTCCCTGCACAGCCCAGGGCTGCTCTTGCCAGGGACCCAGCTGGTGTGACTCGATGACTTTGTGGCGTGGGGAGCCTGACTGGTGCAGCGGATCCGTGAGCTCCTGTGCTGCTCATCAGCAGAGAGACAACAGGCAGAAGGAGAGGGATGAGCAGAGGCAGGAACCACCGTGGGACTGAGTGACAGAAGGCCTGATTTTCCATGACCTGCTGTCTTGTGTTGCTGCTTGAACCTGTGCAACCTGAATTTAAAACGCTTCCATCTTCCTCCCCCGCCACCCAGCCTGGATGAAAACAGAAGGTGAAACAGGAGGACAGCCAGTGCAGCCCCTGGAACAAAATGCTTTGAGGTTCCTAAATCTGTCTCTGTCACACTGGATCAGTTGCCAGGGCCTGTGCCGCCACCTCTCTTTGTTCATTTGGAAGATAACTCATTCCTTAACAGCTGAAATGGCTTCTGACAAACCTCCCCTTTGAAAACCGTGCTCAAGGACACTGCTCTTCCACTGTTTGCACAGGCAGAAATATTCTGGGGAGGCTTTTTTTTTCCCCTCCCCTCTCTTTTATCTGAGGCAGCATAATAAAATACCTTAGATAAACAAATTTATTCTTGGAGGGATGTTTATTAGGCGCTGGCAATCCCTATGATAAATAATTTCTCTGGGAGGAGAGAAAAAAAAACCCCAAAACACTAAATAGAAAGTAGGCCAAGGAAATGATGTGAGTGTGGGGAGAAGGCAGAGGGAGAGGAGGATGCGGAGGCTCCTCTCGGCTCGTGGGGGTCTCAGATGCTCCCGCAGTGCCATCTGCAGGGGAACCCACGGGAGGGGGGGGCACAGGGGCAGGAGAGGGTCTCCCACCGTGGCACGCTGGTTTTCTGAGGATTTGGGAGCAGCAGAGACAGGATGTGGCAGCGGATCCCCCCACGGGAGACACTTCACTGACAGGTGGTGGAGGGGCACAAACAGCCCGGGCTGTGGGGACGGTGCCAGAAATCAGGCAGTGGTGTGTGAGAATTGCTGGTGTTCTCTGTTAGTGCAGAGACTGAAGGCAGGTTCCAAGGTGGGATGTGTGAGGGGAAAGGGGTTTTCGTGGCGGTTGGAGACGTATTTTTGTTTTCCCTTTTGTTTTTCAGTAAAATCAAAACCACCAAACTTTCATTTTGGGTCAGCCTGAAATGTCAGTTAGATCCAAAATGAAACACTGTGTTTTGATTTGGGGTTATTTAACTCCTGTGTTTCCTCTCTATTTGGTTGACTTTTAATGTGAGGGAAAAACACACTGCAAACTGAAAAGTTTCTCTGTGCACTTCGGGGTTTTCAGAGAGGCTGATGGGATACCAGAACCCCACTGAAATTTATTCTTGCAGTTGGAGAAGATCTTCCTGGATGTTGTTCCACAGAACGTGATTGGACCTTCTCACAGGTCTCTCTGAACCTCTGCACCGAACCTTTGCTCGGTGTGGGGAAGCACACAGGCTGTGTCTGTTCAAGATGCTGCTTCAGTGCTCTCTGGCCATCTGCCAGCTCTGAAATTGGTCAGTACGAACTGGGCAGTCCCTGACTGCAGTCTGAGCATCGCTGCTCTGAGTCTTCCACCCATACTGGGGTTCTTGGATCACCTCGTTTTCTGAGGAAGAAGCCTGGGTTTAACACCAGTTACACCAGGCAGTCTGAAGGCAAGAATGGACAGAAAGGTTCTTCTGAGTCTGGTTAAAGATCTGCCTCAGCTTAAAGTACAAAAGGGAAGTGGTTTGGGGCAGAGCGAAAATCCAACTTGTCAAGGAAAGGAGACCAAGTTGGAATGTTTGTAACTAAGAGAAACAGGGGCATGGGCTGACTTCTCATGAGTGCATCTCACACACACAACAATTTCCTTTATACAAATGGTACCTGGGGGTTCCTGTAGGTCAGCCTACAGGGTCAGGTCCTCATGAAGGTGCAGAAGCACCTGCTGGTGAGCAGGCTCCGGGCCAGGAGGCAGCTGAGGATGCTGAAACGTTCTGGTCACTCTTGGAAGAGGGTTTTCATGTGTAGATGTGAAGCAGTGGGAGGCTGTTATTGCTGCTGAGACACTGCAGGCAGTCTCAGTTCTGGGAGTGTTTTGAACCTTCAGGTATTGAGGTGGAGTGGGAAAGGGGAGAATCAGCAATGGAAGGAGATTAATTCTTGAAGCCTGTCTGCATTTTTTTACATAAATTCTGCTCTGCATCCAGCCGTGTAAGGCACAGGCTGCAAAAATCCCTACTTCTGCTGTAGGCAGAGCAGAGGATAAATATATATGGATGAATAAACAAGGCAAGTAATCCAATCTCATTGCTAGTATTCAGTTCCTGCACTGTTGCTCTAGGCAACCAGCTTGAGTGGGGATATTGTCTATAACCTTAAAAACTGATTATAGGCTACTTCACTGCCTCATACGGTCTTAAAGAGGATTAGAAGAGAGTGTAAAGCTGGCTTAGGCACTATGTTAACAAAGCCTCAAAGGCATCTGCAGATTTCCTTGTTCATGAAGTGATTAACTTATTTAGTAACTGTGAAAAAATGTGAGCACTGGGGGAGCCAGGCTGGTAATAATTAAAGATGTAACTCAGCCATCGAGAGCCGCGCCTGGGCTGACGACTGTCTGTGCCTCCCACCGCCACACCCAGGGCCTGGGCTGGCTTTGTACTCAGCCTGACACAGGTTTCCTCCAGGGTTTATCAGCTGGAGGGGAAGGGAGGAAAGCCCCCCCCTGTCAGTGGTGAAAAACAACACCCTTACCCTAAGCTGAAGCGTGCTGGCTGGGGCAGACACCAAGAAGCCAAAGTCAGGGTATCAAGTGATTGTAAACGGGAGATGAAGCCACTTCTGGTTTTGTTTCTTCACCTTTTGACTGTAAATTGTTTTCTTTGATGATAACGAAGCCAGCAAGCCCACCAGAGAGGACTCTGATGGGACCCCCATCTCAGAGGATGCCCAGCTCGATCTGCCGTCAGGATCTGATGTCACAAGCGTTGAGCATCGTGTCTCTGACAAATAAGGCTTTTTAGAATTGAAAACAGGCAAAAATGTTGGGTAATGCTGGATATCTTGGCTTGTATCTACCCTGAAAGTCAAACAAGTAAAGTGGTTTGAAATTATGCCAAAACCAAGTTTTTGAGTTCAGTGTGTTTTCCGTTTGTGAAAATCCTCAGACATCACAAGGATGACAGAGAGATGCTGAAAACAAAGATAAACAGCATCACCAGCGTGTGGTGGATCTGATGTGGAGCCTTCATTTTTGTCAGACCTGATCTGGATGAGCTGTAAGAACTCATCTACTGATGCACAGCCCATACCTCCCTGAACACTTCTGACTTTCATTTCCAACCCCCCAGGACAATGTGCTGTTGTTTAATGAGGTGATTCCCTAAATCCGTCATAAATCCATACAGAAGTTCCATGAAAATCCGGATTAATGATGGAAAAAATGAGGAGATAAGATAATTCCCTGTGTCTTTATAACACACTGTGGTTAAAACTCAAGCTCTTTACTATCCCAAGTTTAACACATGGGTAAAGCGACAGGAAGATGAGAATGATGGTTGTGAAGGGAAAACAGACACTCTGGAGAAGTAACTTAACAGTTTCAAGTCAGGAAGATTTAAACAGAGGGAATTAAATGCTACATATTTATCAATATGGGAAGGTGCTTGAGGCCTGTAAATAGTCCACGAGCTTTCTGCTGGTGCATGGGGATACATTTTGATCTGGGGAGAGTGGAATGGCACTTTGTGTCTTCCATCTCTGCACTTGTTTTCCTGTCACTGCCTCAGCCCCAGGTAATGAATGGGAATTTCAAAGTCACACAGCCTTGACCTGTTCCCTTTGTCGCCAGATTCAGCTCCAGTGTGGAAAATTCTGCCTGCCTTTCTATTTCTGGCTTTCCCAGAAGGGGGGAATTCACGAGAATAAGTGGACAGGCAGTACTATTGGTTTAAGGGAAACAATTAGAGACCTATGTGTGCTCCCCCACTTAGCTCCTTGCAGGAAAACAGGTGCTGTTGAATGCTGCTCTTGTGTTAACAGCTCTTCTGAATCTGCCATTGTAGGTACCTGTGTTCCATTCAGCATCTTAAAAGAAACCAAAGTAGCATCTTATGGATGAAAAATCTCCATTTTAACCTCTACAAATGTCAATTGTTCTAAACCTACATGCAACACTTGGCATCAGGGCTTACCAGCTATTGACAGCATCCCTTGCTGCACTTGAAAATACATTCTCAATACGTGTTGGCTGGAAAACAGCTCAAGTGCTCAGTAGCTGTTCCAGTCCTGTCTGCTTTCTACACCTCCTCACCTCTTTCTTGAACCACTGTGCATGAACAGTTTTCCCATAATGATGTAATTTTATCCACTTTCCAGCAGACCAGAAATACTTAATATGTTTAGTGGCTCCCAGGGTATAGCATGAATTCATCTGGATTAGTTGATCTTCATCTTTAAAAACCTTGTGGTGGGCAGGGTGTCAGATTTTTCTATCTTGATTCACAGGACCTGCATTTATGTGCAGCAGAGACTGGTCTGCTCCTTTCACAAGTGCCTGGACAATGTCAGGAGGCTGGTTTCTATTTTGGT
This sequence comes from Myiotriccus ornatus, assembly GCA_036023395.1. Classification (NCBI taxonomy): domain Eukaryota; kingdom Metazoa; phylum Chordata; class Aves; order Passeriformes; family Tyrannidae; genus Myiotriccus; species Myiotriccus ornatus. Next base: position 7,994,060 of record JAYRBT010000037.1, read on the forward strand.
TTGGTCTAGGAGGTGGTGTGGCCAAGAGAGACTTCATATCTCGTGATCTGTCTGTGTAAGTCATGTCCCTTAAGTTAATTTGCTGAGGATGCTGCTGGCAGTGGGTACTGGCATGGGAGTTGGTGGGAGGAATCCTTACACCAGGTAAGGTTGCCTGAGGAAATGGCTTCACACTTCAGCCCAGTACTTTGCATTTTTAGGGAAACTCCTGTGGGTATGTGAAGACCTCCCTAAGGAGAGAAACCTAACTGAGGGATTAGGTATCCAAGGAATGTGCTGCAGTTCCGTTCTCCAGGTACCTAATGGTGTGTAGCTCCTGCTGTGACCTATCCCAGTGGGGTTGGATTGGGATCTGCCAGGGAGGGGGTTTCTGTGGATGTGCAGGGGTGTGAGTCACACAGGGAGGCATCTCTCGAAGGGCAGCAGCCCCAGAGCTCCAGGGCTGCTCAGCAGAGTGGAAAGGCAGCAAGTGGCCCTTACGTGTTTCATTACGAGAGCCCTGGAATAACACTTTAGGCCTGGTTCAAAGCCACATTTTAAATCAATGAGTAATCCTTTCTCTTCCTCTCTTTCCAAACTTTTGGCTCCTCAAAGCCTGAAGGGGGACGGCAGGGAAGTTGTTTCTCTTCCAGCCAGAGGGCTGAGTGGTGGATACAGAGCAGGAGGTTGGCAGGTTGAATGTGTCACCGACCACTCGGGCAGGGAGAGAGACCCTGCTCCTTCCCTTTGAGAAAAACAGATGTGCTCCCTCCACCTGCAAGAACACCAGTGTGAATCACTTCATCCCATGCTCCTCCTGAGGGTCATTTACGCTGAGTTTTGAAGCCATTCCATGGCTGAAACTCAACCAACCATCCACGCTCTCCTTTGGCTGTGCACGGAGCTGTGGGGGGGACTGGGTGCCTTCCAAAGCAAACAGCCCATCCCGTGGTCCAGCCAGGCTGCAGCAGCTGTGGAGAGAGGGGGGATATTAAACACATCAGGCTGGGGTTTGATTGAGCACTGACAGCTCCTCTTCAGGGATGAGCTGGTGCTCCTCCAGGTACAGCCATCGATCTGCGTGTGGCGTGGCACGTGGGAGGTGGTCAAACAAGATACACCCCGCAGAGTGGGCACAGATATCACCATACATCACCCACACGGGTGGCTGTGACATCTCTCTGGCTTTGGGCTGTTCCTGATGTCCCCTTTCCACCTGCAGGGAGTGGCTGTGAGGTGCCTCGGGCTGATCCTCCACCTCAGGCCTAGGGGGATGGTCTTTCAGCAGAAGTCATGGGAGTTTTCCCTCTTTGAAATAGCTGAACAAAGTGGTGCAGTATGAAAAACAGCCCTTCTGTGGAAAAAAGCTGCGTAAACCGCTTGGGTGACTTGTAGGAATGCTCATGTTCATTTGCACAGACTGTAAAATGTGTTTTCACAGCAACATTAGCCTGAAATGGATCCCTTTGGTCATGGAATCTGGTTCCTTTGCTGCTGTGCAAAATCTCTCTTATGATCTCACAACAGAGTGAATTCCCGCGTTTTTCTTGGATGTTCTATGGGAGAGAGATGCTGTAGGAATATTTAGGTGGTGTATTCTCTTTTAGCTATACTTTCACCTCTTGTGCACGCTCTGTCTGTGCAGTATTCCTTGAAATCTTTGTATTAACTCACTTTTAAGCTGTGCCAACTCCCCAGGGAAAAACTTATTTCAGTAACTGTGGTGTACCTTGTGATGTGTTCTGTAACACTGAGGCCCAGGGTCTTCAGGCTGGGAGAGTCACCCATCCTCTGTGAGCAGCTGGAAAATCTGACTTTTATGCCCCAAGGGTGTAGGGAAGGAGGTCTGGATTTTTTCCCATCGATAACAGACTTTTCATGTGTCATTGGGCCAGTCACTCAAACTCTCCTTACAACATTTCGCCACTCTGCAGTGTCCCCTACAATCTGTATCTGGTTTTGTCAGCTGAGAACGTGTTCTTTAGGACAGGGGACTTCTCCCTATGTTTATGTGTCGTCATGTCATAATTAGTGTCTTTGGGCATTGCCTTAATTCCCACTGGAACATCACCAAATTATACTTGAATAAATTACACATCACGGGTATTAAATGCTCAGCTCGGTTTCAGTGCAAAATGAAAAGCCCAAATGATGGTAACTTAAACTGGCAATAAAATAGCCAGCACTGCGCCTGTAAATACTTAATTTGCAAATGTTTAGAGAATTAGGCACCTGCTATAAATCCTCATTGTGGGCTTTGCACCCTGCTGGCAGTCGGTGAGCTGTATCTCACTTCATTATGCACGAACGTGTAATTTTCCAAAAGCACAAACGTGGCCTCCGAGGGCAGGCCCGTTAATAGCGCTGGAATGAACCAATTTGTTTCCTACCCAATGTGTTTATCTTCCAGCTCTTCCCTGCGAGTGCCAGTGGAAAGGTTAATGGCTGCAGCTCCCTGGCAAACGATGCTCTGGTTTAACCTGCGCCGTGTCGGGAGGTTTCACTGCCCTCGGTGTGCTGCAAGTGAGCAGCTGCACCCCCGTGCTCCAGCTGGGGTGGAAGAGACTCTTCTTTAAATTACTGCACGTGTCCAGGATGAAATGGGCTCCTGTTTGCCCTCGTGCTTGTTGTGGCCCTGATTCACTGGGGACACGACGCTCTGGGAGCTCTTGTGCTGGGTTCAGCAGAGCCTCGGTGCCCTTTCAGACGCACAGAGAGCCACCGGAGCGGCTGGGTCTGGTCACCCGGCAAAAGTCCAGCAGCTTTCAGCTGAATTCATGCACAGCATTCCCAAGTGGAAATACCTGGGCAGGAGTGAAAGGAATACACAGCCTGAGAGGTGGCCTTCCCGGGAGGTGTGTGCTTGGGAACTCGCCCCTCCTGATCTCTGGGATGCTGCAGGTCCTTCAGGAGCCAGCAAGGGAGTCACCAGTCACACCTGGGAATGCCATTCCCTACCAGGTGTTTTCCCTCGCCCCCCAGGGGAGGATTTCTGGATGTGTGAGCAGCTGTATCTGGGATCACGAGTTGCCACTCAGAGCAGAATTTTCAGCTGGAGTAAATAATTTTAAGCAAGAGCTGGGAAATACTAAATGCACTCCGAGAAGTGAGGCCAGTGCTGAATGGTGTGGAAACAGGGATAATGAAACACGTGAACATCATCTCCAGATAGAAAGAGTCAGTATCTTCATATGCAGATGTGAAGAAAGCAATCTGACTGAGAATATATGCTTGAAGATGGGTGCAGGTTGTCAGACCCAAGCTCTACTGACATTTATTTTCATCTTCTCCAAAAATGAAGACTTTTTTTTAGGTGCTTAGGTACAACTGGAAGTGTGGCATTTTCAAGGCCACTCGAATGAATTAGGGGCAGAGCCATGCTCAGTGACAACACGCCACCTTAGGCACCCAAATTTGAAAACTACAGCCCAATTAGAAATGCTCCAATTGTTACTATTATTTGCTACTTAACAGTTATCACTGAAGGCTCAAGACAGCTCTGTGCTGGATGCTATGAATACCCAGAAGAAGAAGGAAAAAAAATAACCTGAAGGCTCTTAAAATCTCTTACTGAAGGACGATGAATAGATACAACTGGCTGGGAAGGCAGAGGTGGTGGGAAGATAGCTGTGGAACATTTCAGCGAGTCTCAGAAGGATTCACTGTTGTCTAAATCTGGACTCTTGAGCTATTACAGTGAATAAGTAGCATTAAGTAGGCAGGACTGGCTGTCTCTGAGCAGAAGGAATATTTATTTCTAAGCTTGAGTAATAATTACCGTGGTGAAGTCAATGAGTTTTAAAGGAAATAATTAGGCCACGATTACAGGGGTGGGATGAGAAGTCAATTCACGCAAGATCCCTCTTCCTCCACAAACCTCTCCCTTTCTTTCCCTATTGTCCACTTGCTGCGTTACTCCGGAATTGGAATGAAAATTTAAGTGTATCTAAATGCAGCCTTGCCCCTGGGAGAGGGAGTGGATCTGTCATCGGGGATCTGTCAGAGTCAATAACATTCCCCCTGCAGCCCCGAGTCGTGCCTTGAGATCTAACATTTCTGTCTGAATTATCAGCTAATGCTCTGACAAATTGCCCGTGATTCTCTGTTTTTTCTCCCCGAGTGGATGTGCCTGGTGTGCAGATGCCCTGGTGGGGAGGCAGGCTGGTGATCCCAGGCAGGCATTTCTGTCTGGGCCGGGGCAGAGCTGCTGCCCACGCTGGCTGCGGGTGCTCCCGGCTCGAACTCTGCGAAAGGGGCCGAGCTGTGGCCTGAATTGGTGTTGCTCAGATGGGCAGCAGTGCTGGATTTTTTTGAAACTCCTGCAGAAGGAAACAGCTGTTGGGTGGCTTAGTCCTTAGACACATCAAAACCACCAGGTGATTTTGCGCTTGTAAAATGAAGTCATCCTCGAGAGGAAAAACTATGGAAAATGCCACGGAGAGGCACCAAGGGGTTGGTTCCTCTGGCCACTCAAGCCCCTGTGGAAGGCAGGAATCCATCACCATCGTCCACCTCTTCCCAGGCTGCCTGAGATCCAAGGCATCTCTCTGTGTACTTGCTGTAGAAGTGATTTTCCTTGAAGCATGAGCTGGTTTTTAAACACTGTGGGTGCAGTGACAGCCTGTAATACTGATCATGAAATAAGATTGTGAGTGAGGGAGAGGCAGGAGACGTTCTCATCTGAGCTGTCATTGTTGAGATTTACATCAGCTGCTGGAAGTCTCGGTACCTCGGATGGATGTACATTCCCTTCCTGGCCTTCTCCCCATTCCTCTGTTCCTATGCAGACTCCAGGCACTTGTAACACCCTTTGCTCCTGCCTGGAACAGCCACCCAGCCCCTCTGCCAAGGGCTTTCCAGTCCATTCCAAATTCCAGCTGAAAACGTGCTTTGCCCAGCCCTTCCCCTTGCCAGTTATTAAGTAACATGATATTATTATTGGCTCTGCTATGAAATATGTGGGAATTCATCAACACTGCAATCTTCCTTTAGGCTGAGAGTACCATCAGGAGGATTTGGGTGCTGAATTTCCTCAGGCTCTCTTTGCAACTTCCAGTCTTTTACAGGACTGTGGAGTGGTAGAAGCACTTTGGGATATGTGGCATTTTCTGCTGCCTTCTCTAGGGGTGCATCTACAGGCAAATAAAACCTCAGGGAGGACCAGAGCTGTGGGACCAGAGACATGCACACCATAAAGTCACCGAGGTGCCTGTCTGATGAGCAGTGGCACCAACTAAAAATATTCCTGTATAGTTCTAGGAAGCCAAACAACTAAAAGGTAGAGATATTTATAATCTTTCTCAGATGTCCATGTAAACATGTGCAGCAGCCAGGAATAGAAGTGCAGTTCTGGATTCTTCCTGAGGAATCTCGGGCTAGGCACGCTGATTTTGTATTACAGGCAAGGTTACTAGAAAGAGCTCTGAGCTGGGTTGTTGGTTTTTTTTTTTCTTTGAAGAAAATACTGCCTTTTGCTTGGCCAGAATGACCAGTTATCCCTGTCTAGGGGAAGGCAGAGGTGCTTGGGTGAGGATGGGAACTGAGTCAACACAGAGCTGTCAGTGTTGGTGAGCAGGGTTGTTACTGTCCTTGGATCCAAGCATGGACCAAAAGGGTAACACAGCACCGGCAGCCAGGCTTTTAAGTAGAGAAGCCTTAAGAAAACTGAGTTGTGAACACATGAAAGAAATCTTTTCTTGATTCTGCTCCCCACTTTCACATTAAGTTAGTGCAGGCAGGAATGCAATAAAGAATTTGCCAAGTGTGATACATTAAGGCTGTTTCTCTGGCCATTAAAGTTTCATGGAGAAGTTCCACAGACAGGTCTTGGTCCTATTTATAGGCATCTTTCTTGCTTTCAACAATATTATTAAACCCTTTTGTTACAGAAAGCCAGTCTGAAAATGAGCTGGTCTGGTAAATAAAACAACACTTGCTTTTGCCAGTGTACTTATCTGCACAGAGCAATATACCCAAGAATATTTTCCCCATATGTTTTTGTCAACATGTTATTGCATATGCCTATTTAAGCAGTTTTAATACATTCCCAGAGCACTTGCTTTTCCTGTCGGTTTGAGGTGGAACCAGATGGAATAAAGTTCATGAAATACCATGAAGTACCTTTCAAGATAACCCCACAGCTGGCAAATAAGAGCTGCCTGGGGGTGTGAGAGGCTTCGGTTGGGCCCTTGCTCTGAGCAGTGGCTGATGGTTTGTTGGGTTGGACCTGGGAAATGGTGATGCTGCTTTGCAAAACCTCAGTGAGTTACTGTTCTGTGTAGGAGTGACATTAGCTTAATGGAAGAAGGTATGTGAGGAGCCTGAACGTGGCACCAGAGAGGTCCAAAGGAAGTTGCTGTGTGGCTCACCCAGAAGTATTTCTGGATTTAACAGCTTCTCACAGCCCCCTCTGCTTGAGGGGTTGAAGCAAGAACCGAAGAGCAGCTCTCTCTGTTCTGCAATTGCTCCCTTCCTGCAGCGACTGCACTTCCAGATGTGGGTGGAGACAACGTACAACCATGAAAGTTATAAAAAGATCCCATGACAGCGTCTAATCTAAATCAGATTGTGAAAGATCAATCAGTGATTGTCCCCGCCATCAGTGATAACATTGTCTCACTCTCAGTTGCTTTGATGCCAGGGATAAGCCTGACATAAGAACCACAGATCTGAATTCAAATGGAGGAATCAAGAAGTTATTTGTAGCGTGATTTTTCTCCCCAATCCCAATACCTTTATTAGAGACTTGTTCCTGCTTTCCTTGATGGCAACTCAAAACTCCCACTGACCTGGTGTGCTCTGTGCCTCTTGCTAGAAAATGGCCTTTAGAAGGTTCACCAAGCAGGTATTTTTAGCTGAGAAGGTTAAAACAACAACAAAATAATCCCATCAGAGATACTTGGGTTGCCTGCACACGTGGGCCAAGGCTCCTTGTTGGAAAACCTCTTTCCAGGCTCTCCCACTCCGGGAGCAAAGGCCCCTGTGTGGCTGGTCACAAACTGCACCAGGCTGCCAGCAGCACTCTCATGTCCTCAGGGGGTCCTAAAAGAGAAAAAGGGAATAATATATAACCACAAGCACAGAAAAACTTACCGAGTGCCTGTGCTGTTGTTTATACATTTAGATACTGTGATTAAATTACATACATAATGCATAGTGTTTGTAACACATTATTAATAATAATAATGCTGTCTTGTGTTATTCGGCTGGAAGAGACATGCTCCGAGTGATGGTTCATTGGTCTATTCACACACAATTTTCATACATCTCTAAAGATTACCATTTTAACAGCCTTCTGAATGGATACTGCCAGGCAGTTACATTTAACAGTGCATAAATCTAATTCCCTCCGCACTCAATTTTCTCAGGCAGCAGAATCAATTTGAATCTGTCAGGATTTTATTCTAAAGTCTATTAATGCCTCCTGCCTTTTTCTGTATTTCCTCCCCTCTCTCTGTCTCTCACTTAACAATCTCACTCTTTCATGAATTCATTCAGCTGCAGAAAAAGATGCCCCACTGATACAAACACTCCTTTATCTCTTTACAACAGAAACCTAATTAGGTGTGAAGGAGACACAAGGAAGGTCACAATTAGCCCTCCGGCAATAAAGGTTAGCAGTTGTGAAATCCCATAATAATGCTGTTGAACTCTGTTCCTATCAATGATGACGGCCTTTGACAAGGTCAAGTTCATTATCCTTAACAGCTCTCGCTGAGCTGCTGAGCGTCGCTCCCCATCCCCAGCTCAGCGGCTCTGCAGCCCATCCCTTCCCCTGCACGCTCAGCGTGGGGCTCCTGCCACACGACCTGCTCACACCTCACCTGCAGCACTTGGACCCTTTAATACTTACTGTTTTGAGCTGCACTGAGGGATCACTCCCCGAGCCTTTTAATTATTGGTTAGGAAAAAAAAAATAAATTGCCTGTGGGGTTGTTTTCTCTGTGCAGATGAGTGGAATGATTCTGCCTAATTAAGAACTTAAATGGAAGTGGTAACAAGCAACGTGTCCTGGTAACGTGGCATTTTGGAGTGGAGTGGGAACAGTTCCGTGCCTCGCCATTAAGAGCCAGTGGATCTCTGACACCTTCAGGAGGCTCCTGGGGAGCGATGCCGATGTTTGGGAACCTGTTGTATCTGAAACCACCCTTCAATCTACAGAAAGAAATGGATTGTGCACCAGCCATGTTAAATGACTCCTCAGGGGTTTGCTCTTACGCCTGTTGAGGAAGGTTTCCCAGGAACCTGAATCCACCAGAGATGTTAATCTCTGCTCCTTCTCAGTAGGGCTTTGAAGAAGCAGGATCACGTCCCCGACTGCTAAACCTGTCACTTGGTTCTCAAGTTTCCTTTACACTGAGGATGTGGTTCCACAGTCATTAATACCAGATCTGTGCCCTGCCAGGTCATCCTGCCCCAGTCAAGTGTGGCCATGTGATCTCACTTTCTTTTGAAGAAGTGGAGCACATGATGGGTATTTAATGCCAACTTCACCCTTCCATGCCTCAGGTTTCAGTTTGGATGGTCCCTCACGTGGTGGCGACTACCCAGGTACAAAGTGGACAGGCAGAGCAAGAAGTCATTTGGGCCGTCTGACAACTTTGCTTTGGGTCTGTTATGTCCGATTTACAGCTCAAGGTATTAGAAAAATCCCAGAGTTTTAGTTTGCTGTTGTTTCTCTGTGTTTACTTGATTCTGGAGAAAAAAAAATGCTTCCTCTTGGTGCACTGAGTGAAACAAATACAATGAGTATTAAGGGTGAAGGGCTGGAAATACCAAATATTTGATGTATATACTGAAAAAAGGAGTTCCAGGTGAACATACATGTTTAGTTCTCCCACTTTTAGTACCTTTCAAGGCAGATTCTTGTCCTCTCAAGTCGCAGAGCATTGTTATCATGCTGCCTCCTGCTGGGTCTCCAGATAACTCTGCATTTGGACTTTGGCTGGCACTAAGCCATACCTCAGTTGGTATTTCAAAAAATAAAATAATGTTCAAAATACTCCATCTGACCAGCCTGCAGGAGAAATATCAGTAAACTAGGATAGTCCTGAGATTATTTATGCCTTCTGGGGAGGACTGGGTGCTGGCACAGACAGCTGTACGGTTTGAAAGGTTTGTGTGAGCAGCAAGCTCAAGTACCGAAGCGTAACAGCATCGGTGCCCCCGCAAACTCCAGGGTTCACGCAGTGCCTGACAGGAAAAAAACGTGCTGGGAATAGCCCTTAATTCATGGCTCAGGGCCGAAGTTCAAACAGCATTTTCAGAGAGTGCAGACACAGATCACTGGACTCCTTAAGGATGTTCTTCCAGTTATCTTGCTTCATTGACTCGCCGCTCCCCAGTGCACAGCACTCAGAAGCCCGTTTGGAGCTGGCACAGCTCCTCTGAGGATGCAGAGCTGAGCTGATTCACACCAGCTCAGGGTCTGGCTGAAGGAAAATACCTGAATGTGCAGGCAATTTGCTTGGATGTAAGATTTGGTTACATGGCCCTTGATACTTTTAATTTCCAGTTCTGAGAATAGCAGAATCTTGCACCCCAAGCACATTAAATGATGAAAATCCCCTTGTCCATGCAGCTGCTCAGACATCCCTGTCAGATGTGCCTTACACCTGGCTGCACGTTCCTGCTCCCCTCCCTCTGACAGAGCATAAAGTATGTAAAAACTTGCAGAAAGGACAGGTTACAGCAGAAAATTGGGACTTTTATTTGTTGAGTGGTTCAACCTTAGGAGGAAGATTAAGCTCTTTAGCTTCCCCGTTGTCCTCACAGCACTCACTGGACGTTTATCTTGCTAATGTTTCTGCACTGCTGTTACTGTGCAGTTGGTGGGAACTTCTTCTTGTATAAGGCAGCAGATTTTTTTATTTATAAAGCCAAGGATGCATCCTTGCATTCAGGAAGAAGTTTATTGGCTGATTGACATTAAATGCCAATTTTATCAAAATATTGATTGGAAAAATTCTTATGCTTCCATTGTGTCCTATGGCTGTATCTAATCACAGCTTTATCCAGCCAGTGCAATATGTTGCTTGCCAGACTAGAAAATGATGTATGAGCCATCTGGGCAATGGGCCCAACCCTGGGCAAGATTAGTGCTTCAATTAGCTGCTGATAGCATTCCATTAGAATATTGGTTTCAGAGAGCACTAAACAAGAATGTTGTGCTTTGATTTTCAGATTTAATTACTTCCATCAGGGCTATAAATGAACTCATTAGTCTTAGTGGCTCTCAGACCTGGAGACAATGGAACCTTATTGCTATTGTTCCCCTGGTTTGGGCAGGCAGGACTCTCCAAACGCCACTGGGAGCATCATCAGCCTCCCCTCCCTCCCTGAGGGGGCTGTGGGGCTGCCCCTGCCCGGCTGCTCTGCACTAAACCTCAGCTCTGCTTCACTGGGGGGTCTCTGGTGGGATCCAGGGGCATCCACAGCCCAGTCACAAATGGCAGCTTTGTTTGGGGGGTCGTTACATACCAAGAAACTTCAACTGTGGATTGAACTCACACCTTGGCAGTTCTTGGCTGCTTTTCTTGTCAAAGTTATTTTTATGATCTCTGTTTCTTCCTCTTTCCCTCACAGTTGGTTTTAAGGTTGGCCAGCGCTTCTAAGAATTCTTGAGACTTTTTTTTTTTTAATCCACTGCATCGGGATTCCATTACACCTTTTCCCCCAATTTTGCAAAATAACATCCCTTTTTGTTTAATCTTATTGTCTTTGCCTTTTGCTCTTGACCTAAGTGGGCAGTGGGAGGGAAAAAGGCAAAATGAGCAGTGAGCTGTGGTGGGGAAGGGGCAGTGTGGGGTCACTGAATCAGAACCTCAGCACTTCTTGAAACTAAAAACCCCAAACAGTGTTGCCGTTAGCCCAGCAGGGTATCACATGGTTTGTTAAAACCTTAAATTTTCCAGGGCTTTCTTTAATCTGAGGTGAACTTCACTTGGTAAAAGTCCTTTGTTTTTTTTTCTGGTTTCCTTCTTCTGTGGAGGAAGGATGCCATGTGTAAATAAAGGATGTGATGCTCTGCACCGCTGACTTTTATTAAATTAAAGCTGTAATCAGTACAGTATGTCTAAACCATAATATTAATGTGGTAAACCAGTAAATGCTCTCATGTCTAAAGCCCAACACCTGCTTTGTATTAGCATCTGGATAGTTATTTCATTTTTCATTTCAATAGAATATTCTTTGATGAAATCCATAACTCAGCTGTAATTTTTCGCTCCCAGCCCTGCATAAATCCCAGACCATGATTGAAAAAGCCTACTCTCCTCATCTTAAATAGGTTTCTCCTAAATTTTGCCAGACTGTTGTGATAATTACAGGAGTTTAGGAAAGTGAATAAAAATGCCCAATCCTTTGACATCACTCAGAATTTTGCCCTTGATTTCCAGCACGTCCTCTGCAGTTCAGAACAACAGTGTAAGTTCATCCTTTCAAGGCTTCTGCTGATCACACACCTCTTCCCCCCTCTCTTTTGCTCTGCCCTGCAGCTTGCTGGGAATCTGCAGCAGGAATGCCGGTGTCCATAGGGCTTGGAGGCAGAGTGAAGGAGAGGGGGCAGCTGGAAAAGGGAGCTGTGCTGCTGTGTGGGGCTCAGAGGGGAGGTGGTGGGGGGGAGCAGAGGGAAGCTGGGCAGTGCAGCAGATCCCTCTCTGGTCTCAGCTGGGCCTGGCTGGGACATGAGCCAGCCCAGTGAGAGGGAGAGAAAACATCCCTGCCTAGCCTGATGGAGTCACTCCGAGTTTGGATGTGTACTTGGGTGATTTTTTTTTTCTTTTCCTATCTAAGTGCTTTCCATGCCATTCTCAGGAGTTCTGGAGCCATTCTCAAGTGTTTAAAAATAGAACAAAATCTCTCTCTCTCTTTTTCTCTCCCTCCCTTCTTGCATTTCCCATCTTCAGGGGGGACGCTCTGATGGATGTGTTTGTTTTTCTGGATCTGTTATGCTGAAGAGATGTAAGAGTGAGGAGTCTTCCTCCAGGGTCACTGTTTTGTCTAGTCAACTTTCTCTTCTCCAGGGCCAGCTCCCATAAAAGCTGAACTACTCCTGTTGTTAAGACTATTTGGACTAGGGAAAACCAGGCAGAGTATACACAGTTGTCAGACTTTCTGTCAGCAGATGGAAGCAAGATCACTGTTGGCTTCTGGCAAGGGTTTCTGACCTGATCCTGTTCTGCTGCTGCCTTCCTGGAGTATCCCAGTGTATTCCCAGTGCTCCTCCTGCAGTCAGACCCCAGGAGGTTCTCATCTCCCACTGTGGACATTTCCTGGGGTGAGTGGTGCACTGAGGAGCAGGGAATGGTCGCACTGTGATGCCAGGAGGGATTTGCCTTCCTCATGAGCCCGATCCCAAAAGGTTCTTGCAGCTGGCTGGTGCTCCCAGAAAGTTTCATATCTAGCACATGCCAAGCAGAAGGGAGACATTGTGCTCCCAGTGTGCAAGGGGTGATCCCCTCAAGGAGTGGGAGAGGACCATGGACACAGTGCAAATCCCTAAGTCGTGTGCTTTGGCTTTCTTAACATTAACAGCAGCAGCAGGACAGGCCTCCTCCCCATCACTCTGCTCAGCCCGGCTGCTAATCCTGGCCTTGGAGGTTGACACAAGTTTAACTGAGTGAACGAATTAGCAGAGCTCCCGCGTAACTCATCAGAGACCTCAGATTTAGCGTTACCAGCCACGGGCTCGGGCAGCGTTATCGTAAAGATCCCGTAATAAATCAGAACGAACCCAGACTCTAATGGGTTGTCACGTTTGATATACAGATTGTCCAAACACTGCCTGCTTTCGGTTTGTCACAAATCATGCGAGACTGAGGAATAAACAACAGATGTTGAACAGGAGAGCTCTCTCCTCAGCAGCCTGCTGCCTCCAGCCCCGTTGTGCCGCAGGGCCGGGCTGTGTCCCCGCTCCGACTGGGGCTGCGGCTCCGGGCCCTCTCCAGAGAAATCACTCCAGAGCTCCTGTTTCCCAGCGACAGTACAGCAGTGGTTTATTTGAAGGCTGGGCCAACTTTGTGTCGAAGCCAAGTATGTCTGGCTTGGCACCGCGAGCCAGCGGCGCAGCCAAGCAGCTGGAGCAGACTGTACGTGTATCTGAAAGGAGCAAAACCAGAGAGTCTCTTAAGTTATCTCCTCCAAGAGGTCAATCAGAGTGCCACACTGCAGTGCCAGGCTTTGCATCAGGCTTTCTCTGGTCTGTCCCTGCATACCTACAGACCCCACTCCCAGCCTTGACTCTCCTCTGATCTCCCACCTCTCCCGGCCTCCTTCTTGCGGTCTGCTGACTGCAGGAATTGCAGCCCTGTCAAGTGTTAGTATCTTCCACCCACCTTTTTGCTTCTTGGGGCCAGGTCTACACTTCAATCTACACTGCCACAACAAAAAAAGCACTGCAGGGGGTTCTGCAGGGACTTGTCTCAAAGCTGAGTCTGTCTGAGCACTAAGGGGTAACTTTTCCCATCACACAAAGAAGCAGAAATTGGTCTGTGGCTCCAAGATTGCAGTAACATTCTGTGAGTCAGGGATCTGCTGCTGGTCCTCCAGCTCCATTAAATGATGGGTTCTGGGATAACTTAGGATTAATAAGGCTGTGGCTGCCCCAGCTGACTGTGGTGAGAGAGGCTGTGCTCTCTGAGCTCGAGGTAGTTGGCTGCTGATGGTCTGCTGCATCCAGCATGTGGAGAACCGTCCTCCCCCCAAAAACTGGACACACTTCAAGAGCAGAGAGGGCCGTAAGGGGATGCTCACAAGCTCCAGTCTCACCTGTGCTGCTGGTGGGCTCACCTGCCCTGCCCAGCCCTTTGAGGAGCAGCTGCTGAGGTGTTGTGGCATGTTGAGGCCACACTTCAGCATCCTGAGCAAAGTTGTGCCATCGCCTGAGGGACATTTTAGGCATATGTTTTCCATTGTAGAGCAGGGATAAGCACAATTACTTTGGGTTTTTTTTGAATCCTGAAGTCACAAGTTGCTAGTTTTCTACTATATCCATTTGACACTGGGGCAGAGAAGTCAGGATAGTCCTGTCTTCCCAGTCACATCCAAGAGGTTGAAGCCATCTTTGAAACACGTGCCCTATTGAGAAATTCAGGTTTTCTTAGTTAGAAGCATTTAAATTGGAGTGAAACTGAAAAGGCTTGCTTCCATGCAGGGTGTAATTCATCACTAATTTAACCCCTTTCCCTTGAACTACAATATGTTCAGATGCTACACAAGATGGATCCTCTTCCCCCCTGAGCCCCAGAAATACTTCAGGTCTCTCTGTCTGAACCATGGACTGAGAATGAGGAGGATTCACAAGATATCAGGAACTCAAGGCACACTTTTTCTTGTCTAATTACCAATTTTACCCATGATATTAAATCCATATGCGCTCGTAGCTCACCACAAATGAGAAATCTGGAAAGCTATTTTCAGAACACTTTCCATTATGCAAGTAGCAGGATAGGTACTGTAATTTTTAAGTAAATTAATTGGTAAATTGTTCTCTCTCTCATCTTTACTGCTATAACAAAAAAAAAAATTAGTTTTGGGTCTCGGATTTTTGGAGGGATTTGTTTGCTTATTTGTGCTCCTACCAATTAGCTTGAATTAAGGAAGTGCAATAGATAAACATGTTTGACCTGCAAACAACTGCATGAATAAAGAGTAAAGCCTGTTTACTGAAGTGAACCTTGGAGAGACTCTGGTGAATTGTCATTTGCAGTGGCCATTCATAATCTTGCTTCAACACGTGTGACTCCTGAAACTGCCCTTGGTTTTGTGCAGAATGTCTTGGGAAGTGCTCAGCTGCAGGCTCATTCCTTGCCCTGAATTCCAAAGGGAATTGAGGAGCAACCCAGTTAGAGGTAATTACCTCTAACCAGTTTCTGTGCTCTCTGAATTGCCTGTGAGAGTCACAGCCCTTGAAATGAGAAATCTGAGACCTTTGCACAGAATGTTTGTTCAAGACTCTTTATAAATGAGGGGATGTGATTGAATTGGAGCCCTGGTGAAGGTGGGCTGATTTCAGTGGCAGTGCATTAATTCTGCAGCAGATGAAGCCCTCACTCCACGCTGCTGCTGCAGAGTTCATGTCCAGTGCAGCCCAGGCAGATGAGTAATCAGCTTGGTGAGGGACCAGCCTGGGGCCATTTCTGCAGATGATATGCAGGCAAGGTGGTGACTGAAGACATTATTTCTGCATGGGAGGGACTGCTAAGGCAGCTTGAGTCCTGCCCCTCTCACACTCCCCTTTCCAGGTTAGAGGATGTGCCAGGGCAGGAGACCTGCAGTGGTTGCACAGGGAGGCATCAGTAATGCCAGTCCAGCTCTGAGGGGCTGGACACACAGTTCAGGCTGATGGCCCAGGGACACAGCCCAAGTTTTTAAGCAAAAGCAGATGGCTACTTGCAGCACAGTCTTAAGACTGTTACCTTGGAAGGTAAATGGAAATGTCACCAGCCTCGGCTACAGCTCTTGGGAGGTGAGATACCCTTTGAAGGTTCCTTACTCTGGCAACAGTGGGATTTTAATAATCACGTAGACCAGCATGGGAAAATAGAGGAAGAGTGTGTGTACAGTGGGTGTTGGGCCTATTATCTAAATATAGGTAGCATTGTGTGTATTATCTCTGTTTGTTTAGCCAGAGTAAGATGGGCATTAACATTCTGTTTCAGTCTTAATTAGTGGCTGATAAAAGCACAAGGTAATACTTAACAGTCTTGACAGTGTAATTTATCTAAAATTTCCTAATAATATGGTTGCAGCAGTCTAGGAAGGGCTGATTTAATGACTTTCACACACTTAAGGTTTGGTACCGACAATATCCAATATGTTGGTTGCTTAGGAGACAAAATTAAACAAAGCTGAACGCATTCATTTCTCCCCTTTTTTACTGCACAGAGGATTATCTTCCTGCAATATTTCTCTCTATTAAATGCCTCAGCTTTAGGTGTTTATATGAATGAAAAAAAAAAAAAACCACCAAAACACCAAGCCAGCCTAATAATCAGCAGATGGCTCCTAGAGCCAAATTAGGGACCTGTGATAGAACAATAAAAGCTCTGCTTTATACAGGGCACACGTTCAGAGCTGGCAGTGTTAAATGAGACCTCCATGCAATCTGCTCTGAGAAAGAGCCTGACTGGCACTGACCCCTTTCCTCTGTATAATTCAACGCTGTGTCATCAACTGCAATTGCACAGACGGCTCTGCAAGTTGGCAGACCTTGTATGGGCTGACTTGCCCAATATTTGTTTAAGGTGAACTGTATAAACTTGTTATTAGTAGTCTGCCAGAGTAAGGGAGATAACAGTGTTTGCATTAGGCTACACAAAACACAGCACCTGGGCAAGGTGCACCAAGCATGTTCCCAGCAAATGTTCTTGTTTCAGGGTCTTCTGCTGCTCCTGATGAAGGCAGAACTGAAGCTCCAATCAGTTTAATTTAGGGCAGGACCATGGTTGGGCAGAGATTGTGAGCTTGTATGGCTGAGTTATTAACTGTTCTGATTTTAACAAGTCTCTGAATTCCCCTGGGCAATGCAGGCAGCAGAACAAGGTGCAGGGGGGCGAGCAGGGATCGCTCCAGCTCGGGGCTCCGGGGCGCAATTATTTGCAGAACCCTCAAACCGTGTCTGAGTTTCCAAACCCCGCCTCAGCTTAAGGGAGGGGAAAAACCACTCCCCTTATTAAACCCACATTGTTTGTGCAGTTGATTGGAACAAAATGTCTGCTTTTCCCTCCTGCACAGAACGCCTGGGACAGGCAGGAGTGAGGGAAAGGCCCTGGAACAGCAGGGCTGATGGTAGCAAATATATGGGCACTATTTCATTTTTCATTGAGTCTGCCTTTCCTTTCCCTGCTCTCTCTTCCTCCCCACAGTATCTCTGCATTGATTTTCCACTCTGTCTGTTTATAAATGTTTATAAAGCATTTAGGGAGCCTAGGGAAGAAAAGGTCTCCCAAGTACTTAGTGGAGGAAGAACTTAAACACTGGGCTGCTGTATTCCTGCTGACACTGGGCAGTATTTCATGCCAGTCACAGTCCTTGGATATGGTGCTGCTTGGGTGGGAATGGCTAAAGCAGCCAAAATCTTAGTGCTGCAGAACAGCCAGTGGTGCAGACTTGCAACACCACTGCCACTGACAGCTTGAGCAAAACCAACACAGCAGCACATGATAAAGGAAACAGGCACACATTATTCCACATTTACTGTTTGCTTTGGGCAATGAACTTCATTTTCACATGAAATACTAAATGACCTTCTTGTTTTCCCACCCACTGAGTGATGTCTCGGTGAAACAGGGATGGAGATGTTACCAGGCCAGTAAATGCATTCATTGGTACTGTCATGCTGTTCATTAGGGAAATGGAACGGATCAGGATCTTCATTTAACTCATAGGAAAGACACAGGAATTCATCTCCCAGGCATCCCAGTGTTTCTGATACCTGGAGTGTTAGCACAGCTGCAGCCCTGCACCTTCACACCAGTATTTCTCTCTCTCTGCTACGTGCTGTGTGTTGGGAATTCCACATTCACCTGGGCAACCTCAGGGCACCCGTGTCCTTAACGCTGAGAGGAAACTGCACGTGCACAGGGGGAGATCAGCTCTGCCTGCCACAGGTGCAGGAGGTTCCACAAAGTGCCCCAGGAGCTTGGGGCCATCTGTGGTGCATCAGATGCTAATTTCAGGATAAACTTTTAGCACTATGGAAAGGTAAAAGCATTCACTGCTTAAAAAGGGCTGAGGAACGAGGAAAATCATGAAAAGTTATTTTTTAAATTTGATATCTCTGTTTCCCCCCCTCATCATCCTTCTTAAACATATCAAATGAGGCATCTTGGAGTCCACTGAGGCTTGGCTGGTGCTCCATTCCCCACCCCTTTTCACACAGCTTCATCCAATTCCTCCTGCACTGGCCCAGCAGCTAATTAGGGATTGCTGCCTCTCCCTCCTGTTTGGTGCTGCTGCCCTGCATTGCTGCTCTGGCATGTGCTTGCCTGGGCCCTCTGGTTGTGGATTTTAGTGGGGTAGGAATGAGGCAAACAGCTGGACATCCGTGTTGGAGTTGAGGGGAGTGAGAGGCTGTGGGTGAGACAGTGCCAGGTCAAGTTCTTCGTGCTTCTCTAATCCTGCCTGGAGTGTGGTCCCTGCACAGCCCGACTGGAGCTGGGTAAGTTGGAATTTCAGAGGGGTTGGGGGTGTCTTAACAAGGCAGGAAACTAAAATGAAGGCTACACCAATTTCCTTCTGTTGCTGTGTGTTGAATGCCTTTTTTATTATTATTATTCTTGAGGGTTTAATTTTAGCAAGGTGTTGTTTTTCTAACTTCTGCTGATCCCTCTGTTTGAATGTTCTGAGGTTCCAGCCTTTAGAGCACTGTGTTTTATTGTAGGAGTGGGTGGTTGTGTGTCGTGGATCTGCTCCTAACTGTTCTAGGGGGGGAAGTTAACAGAGTCAGTATGTTTTATAATGCAATTTCCCACAGGAAGCTCTTTTTTTCTGCACTTGAAACGTTTTGCATGAAGGTGTCTACTTCAAAGATGTTCTGGCAGGAAAGTTTGGAAAGGAATGTTTGTTTTGACTCCTTTGTTTTGTTTGAGCTGGTTTTTTCAGCGCTTCAGTGAAGTGGTTGCTTGTTTCTAAACAGAAATTCCTGTTTTGAAATTTCTGTCGAGCAGAACGACTTGAGGTTTTGAGGTTTTTGTCCTAATTCAGAGTAGCAGCAACCTTGGAAGTGTCGAGATACCCTGTAGGGTTTAGGATTCATCCACCACCAGGTAGGATACGCCATCATCTTGTATAAATTTTGTAAGTGCTTCTGCTCTCACCTTTGTAGGTCTTAAGCCTGGGTTCATCTGTGAAGGGAATAGGAAGGGCCTTCTGACCTGGGAGTTGCACAGGGTGAGCTATTTATGCAGTGAAGAGCTTTGCTTGCAAAGGATCAAGTTTTCTGAAATGTAATGCTCAAAGGATTTTTGGTAGGCTGGTGCTGGGCTGAGCTCTTAAGCTGTGTCTGATCCTGAGTGGCTTGGTTTGCTCTGAGCAAGAGAGATCCAAGTTTCTGGTCCCACAGCATGAAGGGCTCCATCCAAGGTGCAGCAGCAGGGCTGCACATCATGTACCCAGACAAGAGTTGGTGCTTTAAATGGCTCTTTTCCACACTAATGCCTTGGAGAGGAGACATCTGCATGGGCATGGGCTGAGCCTGGGGGGGGTCATGTCCAATTCAGGGCATTCTCCTGGACTGCAGCTCCCACTGTCCCTCTTTTCAGACACAAATGACAAGAGCTGGTGTTCTGGTGGGTGGGATTGGGAAGGCCCTGCTGGCAGGAGGCAGAGAAGGGCTTGCTGTCCCACTGGTGGCCAGCAGCCAGGGCTGCCCTTGGGCTGCTTTCAGGTGCTGCTGTTCCTGAATGGCAGGATACAGCCCCTGTGAGATCCCAGGTGCTCCTTAGACTTTCATATCTTTCCTGTGTTTTGATAAACCTATAAAGCTCCGAATTATTTTGATTTAGACAGGTCCAAAACTTGAAAACAGCCAGACTTACACAGTCAATAAACCAAAACTGTCTCTTCAGCACTGCACTGACAAGGCTCAGAAGACAGACACACAGAGAACCTCTCCACTAATATTAAACTGATTTGGCCATTTTTATTCTATAAAGGAGGCTGGTTATGAGATTTAAAAAGACTCATATATCATGCTGCCTCATTAATTTTCCATTTGGGCTCAGCTGTCAGAGGATACCATATTAAACTGCTGCCTGGAGTAGTCTTCAGTGGCAGAGAAATGATGTTTGATACCCTTTGCATTTCGCACAGTCTGTATAAAAGGTCTTCTTGATTTGCCATCCCTATTATTTTCTGTCAGAGAGCCCTGCACGGCCTCTCCAAAATAATATCACCTCTCCAAAACCCTGAAGGTCTATTTGTGGTTTCCATGGTGACAAAATGACCCATAATATTCTTTGACTACTTCAGTAAATGAAGGACACAACTGGGCCTTTGAAGAATAATAGATTTTTTCTTTTTCTTAAGAAAAGATGTGCTTGTGAGCTCAAAGGTGGGGGGGGGTAAAGGATGAAAAAGATATTAAGGGAAGAGATTTAGCATGTAACTCAAAGGACTTGCTGCAAGTGCAGCAGACAGCACTTGTTGAAAAATAGACCTTGAGCCATCTGGTACCAAAACAGGAGTGGGGTAGAGCCCTTGTGATGACTGAGATGAAGGAGTTTTGGCTGTAGCTCGTTTTTACAATAGCTGTGCTACTTCATTCCGAGTTGGGTGACACGCGGGGCCGGGCGGTGCAGGTGCAAGTGTGTGGGTAAAACATCTTCCAGGAGCTGCCAAAGCCCGCTCTGGGCTGCGTGGGAGGCAGGATTGGGATCTTAGGGCAGAGCTGGGCCTGGGGGAGGAGTGGGTGGGAAGGAAGCAGCGAGGCTTCTCTCAGGGGGTGTGTAGAGCCCGTGGAAAAGCCAGGCTTGCAGTTCTAGCCCTGTGAATGACCTGCTCTCACAGCAGAGCCCGTGCTGGGGGTGCTCAGGGGGTGAGCTTTGGAGCTGCTGATCTGCTGCCCTCCCACCCCGGGGGACTTGTCCAGGCTCCTCTGCCTGCCACCTCCCTGGGGTGGGAAGGGTCCCTTACTGTGTGATGAGCTGTAAGGTCCGTGTCTCGTGGCTACTTTGCATAAAAGCAGTAAGAGATCTGTGACCTTCTTAGTCCTGTGAGAGCTGCTGCCCCAGGAGCCTTCACAGCCCGCTCTGGAAACGCTTTTAAACAAAACCACGTCTTGCAGGTGAAGGATCTGAGACGTAAAGCAGGTGACTGAGCTCAGCAGAGCACTGCAGAGTCTCTGTGGGAATGCTGGGGAGGAGGATGCTGGGCTTGCCTGTTCCTTCCCCAGGGATACTTTGGGGAACTCTCTTTGGGATAACACTCCTTAGATGAACTATAACTCAGTTTCCTTTGGTCCATTATCCCAGCCTGCCCACTGATGCTGTCTGTGATGGTGAGCTGCTGTTCTCCTCCCGTGCTGGGTCAGAACTGCTGCACTGGCTCTGGCTGGGTGGACATTAGGTCAGACATACCGAGAAAGGATGGCTAAAATGCCTCGGAATACTGACTGTGAGATTCCTGGCTTGCAGGAGCAGGCACTTCCAGGTGGTTCAGGTTAGCCTGGGTAGGTCAAAACCCAACAGCTGAATTACTGGAGCGTTGAGGGGGCTGCACTATGGAGCAGAAAAACTCATGATGTTCCCAAGAGCCTGTCAGTAATTCCTACTTCTGGAGTTATGGAGCTTTTCTTGTGGTGGGTTTTTTTTTGGGGGTCTATTCTAGCACTTTACCTTGCAGTTCTGGAAGAAACAGGGAAGGTTGAAGATAACTAAAACTTGAAATCTAATTCCAGAGTGTCCTGGTGGTTTGCAGATGTCCCTGAAATGACTTGAACAGCTCTTTCCACCTCTGAGTGTGACAGTGCTGTAAGAGGGGACCAAAGTCTGGTGTAATTAGTCACTCTCTATTTACCCTGTGTTTTGGTGTTTTTTTCTAGTTTGAGTGTGTTTTTTGGCCTAAAAACGAATTAACAACACTAAACCAAACAAAAACATTTGCATGACTGGCTGCTTGCTTAGTACAGGAGTGTAATGAGGCAACTTAAATAATATAAACAGAGGAAGAAACGAGGGTAAGATTAAGCCAAAAAAACAGTCTAAAACCACATTTACCACCAACCTGGACAAGCTGAGGCAAAATCTTTCTTGGTTCCTCTGTTCCTCACATGTGCCTGCCTTTGGCAAGGATGATTAAAGTCTGTGCTGCTTCCCCTCTAATGTGAACAAAGCCCTTCAGAGCCCTATTCTAGTTTCCTCTTAGCATCGTGTTTGGCTTCCTTTGGGACTGACCTTTTACTGCCCACAGCCCACCTCCATCCTGTTAGAGGGCCTGCAGAGAGTTACTAAGTTAAACATCATAAATCCCACTATAAATGATTACACAGAGCTTTTCACTAACAATCTTCTGTGGGGATATCAAGCTTGATAGAAGCATAAATCATTTAAAGAACATCTGCCTAATGAGGGGTAACCTGGAACTGCTTCCCTGGGCCTGAGTGTACCAAGGGGAAAAAAAACTGTAGTCAATTGGCCTATTTTAGCTGGTGCCTGCTGGATGCAGGTTGATTTCTGTTGCCACAACTGGCTTTGCTGGACACGTGGGACTCTCCCACATTCCCTGACTGTGACATTTGCTTTGCCTGCATCCCATGGCACGAAGAATTAGGGATGTAAGCTAAGCTCTGTGTGTGTGGTTGTAGGGAAGGACTAATTGTGTGTCTAGACAGGGAGTTCTACAGAGGCAGATGAGTCAGGAGAGGAAACTCAAGCGGGTGGTTTAGAGGCAACCTGAGCAAAGATGTGCTGTGGGTCTGGCAGATCTGGTTTATGAGATGGCACCAGAACTGGGGAGGCTGAGAACAGGAGCAGTGATTTAGGAGGTGGGTAGAGAATGTACCTGCACTCACCTGATCAAGATCTTGCCTGAAACGTTGTGGCTGGACACGTAGAATCTGTCATGGGAGTACAGGAGGGTGCTGAACACAAGACTCATCATCAGTGCAATGGCTGGATTTGTCAGGGAAAGAACAAGCTGAATTTGAAGGAGGGAGTCTAGTAAAGTTAGGAATCACAGCTTGACTAATAGATAAGGAAAGTGCTGATAAATACAAGGGTTGAGTTTCTGAGCCAGCCTGATGCATTCCTTAGGCCTCATCAAGTGTGAATCAGGGCTAACAAGTCTGTTTACAGATAATCCTGCAGGCAGAGAACAAACTTGGCACTTGAAAGGTCCTTTCTGTCTGTTCATTAGGTGTGATGGAAAGAGTTTGAGTTTCCTGTTGTCAGTCCCAGTTAAGCCAAGCTGTGACTCGGACCATCTGAAAGACACCTGAGTGTCAGAGTGATGATGGGAGGATTAGTGGGTGAGGAGTAGCAAATGGGAAGCTTTTCCATGTAAAATCACTGGATCCTCAGGAAAGCTGTAAATAAGCAGCAGCAGCAGTAACCTTGGAATGCAATTGAATCGCTCCTGCCACGCCAATTTGACTGCCAGATGCTCGTGGCAAGTCTTCATAGCGTGGTTTAAAGCTGCTGCTCCCTGGTGATAGATTTAACAGCGATGAGCTGCAAGGAGCAGGGTAATTGTTTTTGAACTAAAGTTCTTGTCACACAGAGCTGGTCCTGAGATTCCAGGAAACCCTCTGTGCATAAATAAAACTTGCTGGATGTGTGAGTCGTCCGTCACCTCCCGCTGGGGTCAGTGCTGGGTGTTACTTCTCTCCATGACCTGCAGGGACAGTGCCTTGGATCTTACTGCTGTGATTAGAACTGAGACAGGGAGGTCATGAATAGTTCAGTCTTTTCCATGTGCTGTTGAGGATGAAGTCAATAGGAAGTAAATATTATTGACTGCTGTTTTCATTCAAAAATCAAGATTCATTGAGGTGAATGCGAGGTCAATAGAAGCTCTCACGGGGGGAGGAGACCAATAAATCATGACACTGAATAAAACAATATTTGTAACGCAGATAATTCTGGATATTGAACATTATTTGATCTAGTGGGTTTTCTTGTGTGTGTGGTTTTTTTGTAATTGTCCTGTTAACTGGATTAGTAGGTTGTACCATTTAAAAAGATTTCTAGCCTTACTCCAATTATGTACTCTTTAACTACAGTGGATTGAATTTCTTTTATAGCATCTTTAAATTAATCAGACAATATGAGTTAGGCAGCATTCTCACTGAAAATTTGACAATTCCTTTTGGACTGAGTTTCCTTTTTTCCTACTTGTGTGTTCGTGGCCTTAATTGATGCGGCTGCATCCTGCAGTTGGGAGCTGTGTACCTTCTCTCAGCCCAAAGCAGGGCCATTTGGTTAGACTGTCGGGCCTTGAGTCTGCTGCTTCTTGTACTCACAAAAAGAGGTTGGCAAATGGTAGGGAAAGCTGCCTCCTTCATGTCAACAGGGCATTTCCTTCCCTACCTGGAGATGTTGTGGTCTGGCATCCCCTGGGATGGCTGTCGAGAAGCAGCAAGTGCTCAAGGAGTAAGCATTGCCTCCTGGCTGCTCTTCCAGTGGCCTGGCAGGCGTTGGCATGGCTCTGCCACGTGCTGCTGGAGCTCCTGGGCGTGCAGGGATTGACCTGTGGGCACATGGCAGCCCTTTGGTAGCGAGTGGCATTTCAGCCCTTCTGCAGATGGTCAGCTGCCCACTGCTGCTCTGTGTCCGTGTGGAGAACAGGGCAGGCTGGCTCTGGCTCCCAGACCAGATATTGTGCTTCTAGGAATGCAGATTCTGGTCCTGTTTTTTGCTTCTTTTTTTTATATCCAGGGGTTGTTTAGGGTTTGGATGTGTTTTTGCCAGTCACTCAAAACAGGAAAACAGAAGGCACAGCCTCTGGTTGGGCGTCGCTAAGGCGTTTGCTGCAGGACTGCCAACTCCAGCAGGGATTTTGGAGGAGGAAATCATTATCTGCACACTTCTTCCTCAAATCTGCCTCCTACTCTAACATTAGAGAGCATCTAAAAGTAGCTGCCAGAGCAGCTGCCGTGCCAAGTGCAGCGTTCCCCAGCAGGGCCGTCCTCCAAGAGCAAGCTTCAGCCCGTCATGGGAATTAGGGCCAGAGATAAGATGGTTGTGTTGTCTGACTTGCCACTCTTCTTCCAGCTGGCTAAACGGGTATAACCTCCCTTGCCAGCCCCTGCATGACTCACATCTTCCCTCTTACCCAAAGCATGACGTGGCTTTTCCCTTCCCCGCTCTGTGCCCGTGTCTGCTGTGCCTCGGAGAGCTTTGCCTCTGGCTCGGCTGATGGGAGGTGGCAGCTCCCAGCCCTGTCGGGGCTCTTGCAGCGTGAAATCCGAGTGGGTAAATTCCAGCTGCTTCGGTGGAGAGTGGGAGCGCTTCCTCTGTGAGCAGGGAGGGCTGCTGGAGCCTGAGGGCACCACAAGCTCGGGGGGGTTAGTGGACAACTTAGCATGGGGCTGTACATAACACACACTGTGATGTCTGGGGATCTGTGTGTCACTGGGAATCCCAGTGTGCTTATCCCTGGATAGGCCCTGAACTGCTCTGCTTCATGGGCTGACCCTGCAGCGTTTTGCAGGTCGGGGTTTGTGCTAATTTAAATTTTGTGAATTCTGGAGTTGCGTGTTTGTTTCATTGCTATTTTCCAGTGTTTCAGGTTAAGGACTGATACTTGCTGAAGGCTTTAGAATGGCCAAAGATTTATCACTGTTTTTATATTGCCTCATTCTGTGTGAACTGGGGCAACATAAGAAAACAGGGAAAGCCCTGAGATAAGGAATTCATTTACGATGCTTTTTCTCTGCTGTAACTGCCAAGCCCTCTGACCTGGCGCTGGATCTTGGAGCGAATCAGATCCAGGGCACTGTTTCAGCAAGTTTTTGCTTGTAGAGCTTTGTTCCTCACTCCAGCAGTTCAGTTGATTTTAGGCTACAGCACACCCAGCCTTGTTCTGCCACTGTTTAAATCCATGGGACATCTGCTGCACAACAAGTGTGTTGGGTTTGGGCCCTGCTCTGACTCAAGCAGGGCTCAGTAGATCCAGAAAAGAACGAGGATTCTCCTCCTAGGGAAGAGACAACTGAAGAGGGTATCACTGAGGGCTGTGAAATCCTGAGTGGAACAAGAAAACTGGATAGGGAATGCCCTTGCATTTTCTCTTCCAGGGGGCATCAAATGTGACAGTGAGGTGGCAGACCCGAATGGGAAGGGACATCCTTCCTCACACAGGGCACTGACAGGCTGTGGCCTGCCCTGCCTCGGGGGTTGGACAGGTGGAGTTTCTGCGTGTCTCAAAAAGCAGCTGGATGAATTGAAGGAGGAAATGTCCACTGAGAGCCATTAAATATAAAAGCTCTCATCAGCTGTGGCCACAGCGTGGGCTCACAGCACAGGCACACGGTTAGCAGGTTCCTGCAAAAGGGGCTTTGGGAACTGCTCTGATCATCTCAGGTATCTGTCAGACCGCTGAGAAACGTTGCCAGTGCTAACCTGCATATTGTACGAGTGACCCACCACTCCTGCTCCCTTTGCTGCCTGCATAAAGGTCAAAGATAATGCTTAAAAAGAAATAACCCAAGAAACCCCCACTGCTTCCCTCTCAGGTTATTCAAGCTTGAAATAAATCATCTTTCTATTTCTGAAGGCACAGATGACTTAAGCCAAATTGCATTTGGAGCCATTATCCTCGCACTTATTTATGCTGTCGTGTCTCGTGCTAACACTTTGTGAAATATTTATTTGCTCCTGGTCTCCCGCAGCGTAGCTCTGGATCCAGGAGGCTCCCGTGTTATGTCTCTATTCTGTGCAGCTGCCTTCTGTCAAAGAAGGAGAGCATGAAGGCTCCAATCTGTGTTTTACATTATAACAACATCCTGCTCGTCACTCTGGGTGATGCCATTAACAGGTGGATGTTTTGTCTGCAGGTGTCAGGCACGTGGGTTGTGTCAGAGCGACTAAATGTGTTCAGCTGATGGTGAGCAATTCTTCTATATTTGCTCTGCAGGGCCCAGGTAACTTGCACGAAAGAGTTGGAGAGGAAATGAGCATATTCTAGAAGACACCAACACACAAGTTAGAGGTTCAAAAGATGTGCAGTAATTACAAATTCTAGATTCTGTCCGTGTGAAACGCTGTAAATACCTTTATCTTCCACTCTGTGGTCAGAATCAACCCAGTAAGCATCTGAAATGGCTTCTGCAGGCACAGTGCCAGCTTCCCTTCCCTCCTCTGGAGGGGAAATGGGCTGTGGCAGTGCTCTCTGCAGCTCCTCTGCAGACTGTGGGCCTGGAAAGATGAGATGTGTCTGCTGGGCTTCCTTCCTCTTCCCTCCCCTCATCAGCAGCACTAATGCAAGTGTCTGTTTGAACCTCTGCAAGAAGATGGACTGTGTTTGCTGTGTTGGGATCAGGGTATCGGGTGATTTAAGATACTGAGGTGCAGATCTAACACTTGGCTGAGGCAGCAGAATTCTGGTTCAGAGATACTGTCCTCTTGTTTCCAGCTCCCAGCTACAGCCCAGGCCAGCAGGGACTGTCATTTGCACAGAACTGTCAGTGATCAGTATAGAATGTGCTAACCATTTTCAGTCCAGTTATGGGCAAGTTTATCCAGTCTGAGGACCACTGGCAGAGCTGGCCCCTTACCTGAGCAGAGCTGCCAGTGCTGACCGTGAACTGCCTGCATCTGTAGGAATGGGGTCTGAAAAACCTCAGGGTTGTGGTACGTGACTCCACTGTGTCGATTTTGGTGCTGTGAAGTCGAACTTGCCAGTCTGATGTCATCACTAGAAAACTTTCCACAGGCTAAATCCACTTTAAGCTAAATATATTTTCATATATACACATGTAGATGGGGAAAGAGCTGCTAAACTGCTGTTGCTGTGTCTCGGTGAATGACACCAACAGGCTCCTTCTGGTGTTAGCTTTAAGTGACATTTGCTGTGTAAATGACAGTGACATTCAAGCTGAGATGCTGGCTCTCCCAGCAGCTTGCTGGTTCCTCCCAGGGTGCCCAGGAGAAGGGCCTGCAGCAGAGAGCTGCTGCTGGGGCTGTGGGGAGTGGAGAGCCTTGTTCTCACTCGCCTTTGTGTCCCCAGGAGACCTGGGGCCAGGGTGATTGAAAGGCTGTGTTCCCCCAGCCGGGGGCAGTGAGTGCAGCGCAGGGATGTGCACAGGGATGTGCTGGCCTTATTTTCCAAATGCCTTTTGCTCAACACCTAGCCCGGGTCGATGGGGTGTGTTTAAAGGATTGATCACTTGAGATACCAGGAAATTGCTGTACGGTGTGTGGGCACAGCTCCCCTGAAGGATCAGAAATCTGTATTAGGTGATGAATAGCTTTGCTAGAAGAAATCGGGATTGATTTATTTATTTATTTTAAACCAGAGGACAAGCTTTAAAAGCTGCAAGCAGAGCTTTTCAAAGGACAAGTGGGAGTTAGTTGCCTAATTCACATTGACTTTCGGGGAGATCTGGTTGCTGAGCTGCTCTTTATGCGTTTCAGAAATCTCCCCTTAGTCCACATAATCTCTCTATAACCCCTTTTTAATTAGCTTGTCTTTCTGGAAGAAGAGACCAAGAAGTCACATTCAAAGATTATTGCTCTATCTAGCAGCTGCTAGAATAGCTCAGTTAATGCTGCAAAATCTTACTGCAGGTCCCAGCAGCATGTCTGGTCTGCCTCCCCTTTCTAATTTGGCTGAGGGATGTAAACTGCCCTCAAACTGTTATGCAAAGCCATTTCCAGCCAGTGATACTCTGTGCTGTAGCACCAGCTGGCCATTTATCCAGATAGCCTGGCTTGGAATCTCTTGGCAGAGCAAAATATTTGAAAGGGAGAGAAATGAGAGACTGGGGGTGCTACAGAAGATGGATGCCAAGAGCACGTGTGTGCCAAACAGGAGATCACCGTGCTACCTTCCCTGTCCCCGGCTCCCCATCTGCAGTTCCTGCCACAGCTCTGCTCCTGCTGCTGGGGATCAAGAGGAAAATGTCAGTCCTGCAGGCAATGTTTGAAGATGCAGCCTAAAGTTATGGAGGGAAAATCAGTGTCTT
Organism: Myiotriccus ornatus; assembly: GCA_036023395.1. Classification (NCBI taxonomy): domain Eukaryota; kingdom Metazoa; phylum Chordata; class Aves; order Passeriformes; family Tyrannidae; genus Myiotriccus; species Myiotriccus ornatus. Next base: position 8,022,663 of record JAYRBT010000037.1, read on the forward strand.
CTTAAGGGGAAGTTAGGCTTCCTCAGTGAATTTGGGACGGGGACAAGGAGAGGTTTTTGACTCTGCCCAGTTTGGGTTTGCATCTCTAATAAGGAGTTCAACTCCGAATTTGTGTAACGAAACGTAAACGTGGACGGAGCCGGGTGAATTTGGACGCTTGAGGGAAGATGTGTGATATTGTCATGAGGAGCCAATTCCCTAAAGCAGATGGGGGAAAGCAGTCCCAGGGACTGGGGGAGGCTGAGAAAGAAGGGACTGATGAACTAGTGACTGGGAAAAACACTGGATATTGCATTGTGGGGGGAAAGCTGATTTTTGTGTGCTGAAGTTTTAAGGCTCAGTTCCTTACTTGCTGATGTGTTTGCCAGCAAAGACACCATGGTCAGTCTGTATAAGATCAAACCCTTCAACCAGGGGGCTCTGGGAGCTGCAGTGGTGTTTGGTGTTGTCACTAGAAGTGGAAGCTCTGGTGCTGGGGACCTGGGTCAGCCTTGTCCCTGACATGTTTGGGAAGCATTGTAAGATCCTCAAATGAAAGGCACAGCACAGCTATAACGTAGGTCACAAAAAAAGGAAAAAAAAAAGTTACTTTTTATTTCTTCTAGTATAAAAATATTGCAGAGGAGGCTTGACTATGTCAGTGAGCACCCTAAAGAGACCCTTCAGGCCGACCTGGCTACTGTCAGGCTGCTCTGAGGGGAAAAATAAACTCCCCTATGTCCTTGCACTCAGCAAGTCCTTTAAAACATCACTTCATCCTAAGCACATGAGCTAGAAAAACAGCTGCCTGCTCTACTCCTTCCCTGCCTGATGAGGTTAATAATAACTTTGAATGCATATGTACAGCATTAGCTTTCATGGTAACATGCATAATTCAAATCCCCTAAAGAACAGTAGAGCTTTGAGGAAGCAAACTTCCTTAATGTACTGGGCAGGGATCCAGCTTTTACCAGCTGTTGAGGGTTGATGTACAATTTTTGGTTAAGTGAATAATTTATCATGGATATTATCTGCAGTGTATCACATGCCCACAGTTTGTAGGCCTGTGCATATGGCTCTCGAGATGCCACAACGCTGCCATATGCTTCATGGCCCATTACCACTTCAAACTCCCTGAAGATGTTTTCCCCTGTGTTGAGCATGTTAGAAGTACAGTGGGACCACTGGCTCGGTGCAAATGCTGCCTGAGTTCCCCCCACCCTCTGCATTTAAAAAAATTAACAAGAAAAAGGAAAGAAGGATCGTTCCGGCTCTCCACAGCCTTGTCACTTTGAATAAGCTGCCTGCTGCTTCACAGTCCAGATGTGGATTATGCATTCCACAGAACACCTGTCCTGGGCTCATCCCCAGCTACCCCTTGTAATGTGATTGGGTTGTGTTGGTACAAATCTATTTATTGTAGCTCCAGTCTACTCTCTGCATAAATCAAGGCTGCTTTAATCAGGCAGTGAGGCCGCTCTGCCCCTTGTTCTTGCAGCACCAAAGCAGAACTGGGACGTACTCTCAGCCTCCGAGAGAGGTATGTAATGCTGTGTCCCAAATTCCTGCTGCAAGATGTCCTATTTCTTGGTCAGGGGAAGGAATGCTGAAGCTGAAGAACTTCATAGTTTATGTAGCTGCTACAGTGCAGGAGAGGGAGCAAACATCTGGGCTGTTTGTCAAGTTGATTGCTTATATAGCAAGCAGCTTCATGTGATAAAAAAGACTGAGTCAAGAGTGAGAGCAGGCAGCTGCTTAGCTGTAATTACAGCTGTGTGTCCATCATAAGGATGGCTATGGCTTCTTCAGCTACAGAATGTGTGGGTTTAAGTTCAGTGACTTCGTGTCCAGGAGAAATGTCTTTGTGCAGTTGCATCTGGAACTCTTACGTGGTGCTGCTGGTCGGTGGTCACCAGGCTCTCCACGGCTGATGGCTGGAGCTTGCAATGAATGAAATAATCCCTGTGAGCTGTTTCACTTCTGAATGCGCCTCAGGAGAATAAGTGCTAGAGTGGGATCTTTCACTGATGCTGGGTGGATTATTTCAAGTTCAGTGTTATGTATGATTTTCTTTCAGTTAAAATCTTACTCTCTTTCCAAACAGATTGCATTTTTAGATCTGTTTATTGCCCTGCAGTTGTTTCCCTGCGTAAAGACTGTGCTCAGCTTTCTCTTGTGAGTCTGTTGCAGTCAGGTTGCTTTGCTTGTGTGTGAGTTGCTCTTTCTTTCCATTTCCTGACTAGATTAGAAATGTTATGTTTTCAATATTTTTCCTTTCTTAGCGAGAGTATGGGTCTTTAGATCATCACTTCCACCTGCCTGAGTATTAGAGAGGTTGTGGGAAGTGGAACAGGAAAGGGCTGTTGTGAGGGCCAGCAAAAACGTGATGGGTTTCACAGGAGCACGTCCTGGTGGTAATGGGAACCCTCCTCCCTCTGCACTTGAGTGGGAGGAAGGTGATGTACCTTGTGCTTGTTGATGATTGCTGGCCCTTCAGTGAGGCAGGGAGAACAGGGAGGGCTGTGACCAGTGAACCCCTGCGTGGCTGCAGAGAGGAGGAAGGGACCCAGAGGAATGAATCCCGGCTGGAGGAGCTGCCACTGGGGGCCAGCTCTGGGGCCCTCTCCCTAAAACAGCTGAGTGTGGGTGAATTGCAAGGTGAGGAGCTGGGTTAACCAGCTTTAAACCTGTGCTTTGCTGAGCTCTGGTCGTGCCAGAGCTGCTGCCTGAGCAAGGGAGGCCGTGCCTCGTGGAGCACTGACCTTTCCTGGCTGGGATCAGCTCGGGAGGCACATCGCTCCCTGGCTAAGTGCACTTGCTGCTAGCAAGGGAGTGTTTATCCAGTGTTTTGATTAATCAACCTTGAAAAAGGGTCAGATGGATTTTCTCGAGCATCTAAGTGACCTTCATAGCGAAATATATAAGCCTATGTGTGTTACAGGGTTATCTGCAGTCCGGGACTTGGAATAATGCTGTCTGGAGTCTTGAGCTTCTGTAGCATCACGGGCTGGGTCACACTGCAGAACACTTTTTGGTTCTGAACACACTCCAGTTCTGCCATGGTGTTCACCATGGCCACGTGTAGGTGTCTTCCCTGAGGAGTCCTGCTGCTGGCAATCTGAAGAGTTTGTTTTCTCAAGTTGCCTGTAATGTGGTGTCCTGCTGCTGTGCTGCGTTCCCACTGCACCCCTGCCCCTCTTTCACCCTGCTGCTTAATTCCTCTCCGTTCCACCCCTCATGTTGTTCCCTCTTCCCAGGGAAAATCCCTTAAGGATTTTACAGTGTGGTTAGTGGTGCACTTTGCCTCCATCAGAGTTTCCTTAAAATCACAAGAGCTCCAGAAACAAAATTTCATTTTCACCTCTAGCTTTGGCAAACGGAAGATGACCCAAAAAACATGCAAATAAAGAGAACCCCCACCACAGTAAGGTGCTGCTTTCCTCTCCTGTTTCTGGAGGGATTAAACAACGCTGAGGCTGATAGGATCAATATTTAAACCAGAAGTTCTTGAAGCTGGTGTTCCTCTGAAGGAGATCATGTATTGAGCTGAATTAGGAGCAGACCAGTTCCCATCTCATACAGGAGAATTTTGGCACGTGTCTTCTCCCATAAACATTAAACCCAATGTATTCTTCTGGAACTATCATATTAAATTAAGATGTAAAACCATTCTTTGAGGCAACTGGCATAACAGCTAGAGGAAGAAAATACAACCCAAACAATTGTTTCAACCAAAAGTCCAAGAATGACATCTAGTGGCATCGAGTGAGACTTCTGGGATAATCTTGTGTAAGAATAGTTTAAAGCAGTGTCTCTTATGCTAGACATCCAATTTTCAATCACTGCCACCTACCCATTTAAAAAACTACTGCAGGCTGAATGCTTGTTCTTCAGGTTTGGTTTGTTGTGGCTGGTTTTGGTGATCACAACTTCAGTTGAGTTTCAGCAAGGCTGAGAAGCTTAGAAACACTTGTTGCTCTGGGGCTAAATTAGCTCTGTGGTGCAGAGGCATTAAACTAATATTTGTGTTTGCTTAGCTTCTTTAAGTCAAAGTGAAAGTAAAGGCAATGGCTGTGGGATTTCCAGCACCACATTTATCTGATGAGAGCAGAAGTAATAACAGGCAGAAGAGCTCTTACACAGTGGAAGGAGGAGAAAAATGCCTATTCTTTGAGTTCCCAGTGAGCCTGCCCTGACTGGTTTCAGTAATTTGAACTAAAAGGTGGAACTTCAGGTGAAGCATTTTTTACAGGTCGTGAGAGTCAGTTATTTGGCAAAAGGTAGAACTCAGAGGATGGATGAAGTAGGAATTGGCATTTGTGATGGTAGCTTATTTCAGCAGAACGGGGAGGTTTTGCTCACAGGTTCACCTGAGCAAGGCAACCAGCTGACAGAGCTGCAGGTATTTCACAAGTACCTGTGGTCCTCCAAAGGAGGTGTTTGTATGAATAGCTCAGGATGATGTTTGAGTGTTCCTGTCTTCTCTGTGCACAGTGGAGAATCAAATGCTCTGAGGACAATGACAGCATGTCAGACCTTCCTGCATCTCGAAAGCCCCCAGGATCTGAGGAGGGTTGTATAACATATTCATCACAGCAAACTCGGTGATCCCCACGGGGCACAGTTAATCTTGGCTGTTTAATTTGTGTTGTACATGTCTGCTTTGGAATTAAGGCTCCACCTTTTCTTGTGCTGTTCCGCTTGTAAATGTAGTTCCGTCCTCCTCTGCTGGAATGAAGATTTCGGAGTCTCATTAGCAATTGATTGCACTCCCTCTCTCGGAGAAAGAAACTGAGGATGGATTTTAGCTGCTTGCTTTAAACTCAGGGCACATACCTGGCTATAGCACCACATAATGAGGTAAATAGTTGCTGGCATAAATGCTCTGGTTCCCTTTGTTAAGAGAGAGTTCAAATTGATGCAAGTGGAGCCCTTTTATCTTTTTACCCAGCAGGCAGCAAATGAAGTGGGTTAATACCTCTGGAGGAGGGGCAAACTGTGTTATAAAAGGAAATTTTGATGAGGAGATAAAGCTAAAAGGAAAGAAGGACTGCTAGAACAATGAGATGAATGGCAACATGAAAGAATAACCCCAAAACTCCAAACTAGGCAGATATCTTGACAGCAAAGGCTCAACTTAAAAAGAGAAACTTGATGCAACACATCAGAGACTCCCAAGTGTTGTAACTTCCCTACAACACTCCTAGTCCTTGCTCTTTCCTCATCCAGGCTCCAAATGCCACCGAGAGGGGTTACTAAAGAAGGACAAAATATAAAACTATATAGCAAAAATTCATTACTTTGCTAATGCTTCCCTCAGCTGAGACAGGAGGGGCAGCATCCTCTGGAAGAAAGGCCCGGTGCTCAGGAGCCTGGAGGCACAGCTGGGTGACAGGATTGTCTGGGGAACAGGGAGGGAAATTGGAAGAAGGCAGGAGAGTTGACTTGAAGGAGTAAATGTTGGAGAAGAGCTGATGAACATGAGGAATGAGATTTGGATGCAGACCTAAACACTCTAATTCAGGAGTAGTTGCAACCCTTGGTGGTTTTACTTTCTTCTCCTAAAAGAGAATTCAGTGATGGATTAGTGTCACTGAAAGTTCCTTGCTCTGGCTTTATTAGGAAGCTTTATTTCGAAGAGGGCAGCAATACTGACTGGGGATCTCTGAGGCTGGTGTTCTGTGGCAGCTCTACTTAGACAGAACCTCCAGGTATGTGTGCCAGTTATTTCCCAGCCTGAACTCTTCACCCTTACTGGAGCCTTTCTATTGATTGCAAAAAAAATAAAATATCTGAGAGTTAACAGGTAGGGGCAACTGTCCCTGAAACTCTGGCCCCTTACTGTCCCAAAATGCAGAGGGAACCGTTCTCTGTGCTGGGTGGTGATGGAGGGGGTGAGGGAACCGAGTGACTCTCCCGGGTGGGTCCACGCAGGGGACTCAGAGCTTGGTGTGCCAGGGCTGTGGTACCGGCTGAGAGGGCACTGTGTGTGGTCCCAGGGCAGGAGCAGTTGGTGGGAGAGCTCTGCCATGGTAGCAGATGCCCACTAGATGACGGTGCTGTCCCACAGACTTCTCCGTGTGCCGAGAACACGGAGCTGACGCTCCTGCGGGGCCATTTGCTGCGCCCACAGTGGGGACGGGCAGGCTCTGCTGAAGGAAAAGCAATAACCACCACCTCTACCCTCCTTAAGGTTCTTGTTTTGCTTTTATTCTCCCCTCTGAAATGAGAGGCAGTTTTCACAGCAAGTACTAAACAGGAGGGTACTTGTTTCCAGTTCCTTCGCTCTGTTTAATGTGGGATGCTGGGCCTGCATCACTCGAGACAAACGAGGCTGCCAAAGTTGTGGCACCAGCGCTGAGGACGTATTTTGGGTGCCTTCACTTCGTTCCACTAGTAGTAATTATACCAGGTGTTTGAACCATGAGAACTTGTCTGGATTACCATGCAATGCTCCCTGCATATTAAGATGTTCAGTTCATAGCTCTGTCTTCATGGTGGCAAGTTTGAGCCATGGTACCTCCCATCTATTATTGCCTGTCAGCAGCTCATTGCAAAAACAAGGATTTGGGGGGGTTATTCTATTTGGCTACTTGTTAACTCTGTCTGTGGGAACAATCTCCTAAAGGCTCTCAGCTTTTTGTTGTATCTTCTCTCCTCAGCATCACTGTGATTATAGTCAGATTGCTCAGCTGTTGCAGGAAAAACAACATTCCCGTTTATCTTGAGGTCTCTAAATCCCCTGGCAGCGTTTCAGGGCTTTTGGCCTGTTAATTCAATGTACAGCCAGAATAAGGCACCAGCAAGTTGTAAGAGGGCTGTAAAGTATCCTTTCTACAACTGGATCTTTGCAGAGATCCCACTGCCGGAATTTGGCAGGGTTTGCTCATGAGACTGGTGTTTTTTGGGGTTTTTTTCAGTCATTAGTATTAATCAGGAAGAGGGTGTTGGATTTCATAGCTCGGTGTTTCCTCTACACGACCCCCTCCCCACCAGGCTGATAACACGCTGATTAACATGGCATGATGACATGGAAGCTCGAGCAGAACAACACTTGCAGGGTATCCGCTGGCAGGACTTCCCTCCAGCGCCAGCCAGATGGACTGAGTGGATATCGCAGTTCGGGCTCGTAAACAAACTCTACTCCATCTGGCTCAGAGATGGATTTCCTTCCCAGCGATGTAATTCTCGCCCCAATCTCCCTCTCTGTAATCCATCCACCCCTCCCTCACGTGTGCTCACGCTCCTTCTTTCGCTGACTCGTAAATAGGGGAGGTTTGCTGGAAAGTTCCCCCCACCGGGAATTCCTGCGGCCCCAGGGCTGGGGGAAAGGCACAGTCTGTGCTGCCCAGAGGGGTGAGGGAACAGCAGGAGGGTCCCTTGCAGCTCAAAGCCTTTTGGTTTTGTGTTTGTTTGGTTTGTGTTTGTTTGTTTGTTGGTTCTTCCTGCATCAATTAAGTGTTGCCACGGGAGGATTAACTTGAACCGAGCAAAGCCTGGTATTTTTGGCTAAAATCCCAGTGAACCGAACTAAAGGGGATTCACCCCACTATATATGAGTAGAGTGGGCAGTGGGAATGAGCCTGGAGTTAGTTTGCACAATTAACTTTTCCACCGGTAGAGCCAGAACCCTAAAGAGGTGTCAGTACCTTCAGAGACAGAAAAGCAGCTTTTTCTTCAGTACAGCTGGTCCTGGCTATGTTGGCTGCCTCCTTTGGGGCTTTTACTCAAATCTCTTATTTCATGCAACCTTTTGTTTATATCAATTTTTTTTTTCCTCATTTATTCCCTGCAGCATTAAATATTTACCGCTTGTTCAGCTGAGAGCACAGTTTGGGCATGCTGGGACTCATGTCAAACTTCTAAATTGCCACTGGTGAAACAGCTCTGGCACTAAAACGCAATGCCTTGCATCTGTTTGTGGCTATCTGTAGTCTTTTAATTATCTGGCTAACATATTCCATGGGAGAGAGCTGGTCTGCCTGGAGCAAGGTTAAAAATTATTTGGTGTTCTGTCTTTAAACAGCAGATTCCAAAATGGAGAGATGGAATGCACTGTTATGACCTCAGCTTCTCAGCTCATATCCTGGATACATCAACTGGCACTGGTAGTGCCCTGGTCTAACTCAGCATGTATTTAATGAAATGCCATATAAATTATTTAAGATTGATTTTAATTAAAGCCAGAGCTCTGACAAGGCATAAGTCAGATGTACTGTGCTAGCTAGATGGAAGCTGCTCGTGGATTCATTGCTGTGCTTTGCTCAATACCCCTCAGATCAACTGAGCCCCCATCTGCATCAACTTGGGAAGAGGAAACGTGACAAAATTCTTCTCAAATTTGCTTCTAAGCTCAATCATGTTCTTTCTGAAGCCAACAGGAGCTCTGTCCCTGCTCTCAGCACCCTGGTTCTCGTGGCTTTCTGGCTTCCCTGTTTGCTGGCTGGAGCAGGGCGTGCCTGTTGCTCTGCAATTCCCGCTTCAGAGATTTTCCTGCTGGCTTTACTTCCTTGATGCTTTCCCTTATTTCCCTCATAAATATCTCTGTTCTCCTCTGATTAGAAATCCTCAGTTCCTGTGAGAGCAGGCAGACCTACTTCCTTCATTCCAAGTGGGAATTCTTGGAAGAAAGGTCCTCCTGTCTCCCAGCTGAGGGCATCTGTATTTGTGACAGCGTGGATTGTGGCTTGGGATCCGTGCACATCTCCACCAGAGGATAATTTTGGAGTTGATTTCCAAACTGTTTGCTCTGGCATGCTTCCTGCAAAGGTCAGTGTTAGTCACCAGCAAAACAGGGCTTTGCTCTTTGTAGTAACAGCTCTGGATCTCAGAACAGCACTTCGCTTCCCAGTGGATTCAGGAACGTCCTAGAGTTGGCAGAGGTAGAAGGTTGCAGGGTGTCTCTTCAGGCATCTCTTGCAGTGTTCCCTGGCGTGGGCAGCACTTGTACAACCCTTGGACCTCTGTGAGGTTTCCAAAGCAGCTGCAGGGTGGGAGAAGGTTTGGGACTGGGTCTGTTCCCTGAGGAACCAGCACGTCGTTCCCCTGCTGGTGTTTGCTGTGTGGCTGTTCCCTTTTCCACTGGAGTAGGGAACGTGTTCTTACAGTGACCTGACAGAATCAATCACTGTGTTTGAAGAAGTAATATATATATTTATATAACATGGAGAAAAGCATTTCAGTTCAAAGCTTAGCATAAATAATACATTAGGTTTCCTGCCTAAGCTGTGGTTTACCATCATGCTGAGACACAAATGTGAGAGGGGGGAAAAAACCCCCCTATTATACAGAGCTCAGCAGGCTTCTGTCTTGTTACTTATACATAAACTGAGGGTAGGTTGTCCCTCTATTCACATTATGAGGTGATTAGCATGTTGTTTAACATCAATTATGCATGTTCCATGTTTACAGGCATGTTAAATTATGCAAGCTATAGTCTTTAGACTTTTTATTTAATTTGTTAAGAGGGGGGAGGTAAAAAAAAGCCAAGAGCAAAACAAAGCTTTTAGTTTGGTGGCCTTCCCTCCCTTTCCCATTTACACCCTGGCTTTAATAGTCTGAGCAAGGGAAGTAAATGAGATGCTCCCCCATTTTTTTTTGTCATCCCCCATCATTTGCGTGGATGGCACCCGAGGTCAGTGGCTGTTGCAGCAGCAAAAGGTCTCTGGAAAATGTATCTTGTAGCAAAGTAAAGGCACTTGGGAGGCAAGTTTTTTTCTCTCCTTTTCTTTACAGTAAGTGTTGATTTCTAAAAAAAAAAATATATATATACATAAAAGAGCATAGATAGTTCCAGAAATGGTTGCTTAACAACACTTGCCTTGAGTACCAGGCACAGACTGCATCTTGGCCTTTCTAGGGCAGGCAGGTTCGGTGTTTTGAAGCACGGAATACTTGAACTTAAATGTGGTGTCAAGCACCCTGTGCTGTATTTAAGGACTGTTTTGGTACTTTCAGGAGTACCTCCCTATGTTCGCTGGCGCTGTGACCTCGCTGTGCTCAGGTCTGCTCAAGTGGGCACCTGACCTGTGCTCCAGTACCTGGATGCTTTTGAGCTGCTGTGGGTGTTTCCTTGATGAGTAAGGGATATTTGCTGGCCATCCTGGCGTTTCATCTGCGGGGAGGGGAGTGCTCACCTCCTGGAAAAACAGGTTGATCTGCAAACTCCCAGACTCCCAAACTCCTTTTTCTTTTTGGCTCTTTACTCCAACTGACTGTCTTTCAACTTTCAGAAAGGCAAGTTTGGAAAGAGACTGGAGTGGGGATAAATGCAGTGCCCAAAAGAATCCATCCTCCATGGCTTCCCATAGTCAGAAAGCACAAAACACTCCCCTGCACAAATTTAAGACCTGAGGTAAAGATCGCTCAGCTCTGGTGTGCTGTAAGAGCAGGAGGGCCTCAGGGCAAGCTGAAGGTCATAGGTCTCTGCAACAGCAGAAGCTTAGTGAGGTGAAATTCCCAGCTGAGGACCTAAGAAGAGAAACACATCCTTGTTAGGAAAAATCACCAAAGGGCAGGAAAATACACAAAATCAGGTGATGTGTTTTAACCCTCAGTGTTCATGGAATGAAGCAGCTGGGGATGCAATGCAGTGCATGCCCCCTGCTTCGTGGTGTTGGGGTGCTCTTGTGTGATGCTTCTGTGAAACAAGAGCTTAATGTACATTCTTTTCAAACCCTAGCCAAAAAAAAAATAAAAAAGACAACTACAGTGCTGTGAAGACATAATGTGATGGGTTACAGGCAGAGAGCACTGCTGTGGGACCAGTGGTTCGAGCAGAAGATACCTGGCTGCTGCTCTCTTCAGCTAACTCGAGTTCCCAAAGCCATCCCAGGAACATTAAAATAAGCTGTGGGTTTGCATCCTGTGCTTATTGCAGTAACAAAGCAGCCCTTGCAGCTGGATCTTGCTCCTGAGGCTTTATTCGACTGCTGAGCTGCTGCCCAGGGTGTGGCAGGGCTGGTTTCAGACCCTGGCAACCAGGGACATGTCGGTATGAGGCTCTCTGTTACTGTTATGGACGCTAATGATGGTTTTTTTCTTTTTAAAGAGGTAGGGGATCCATTTTATTCAGGACCGAACCCAGGACTGACCTTTATGTAATATGCAGCTCCCCAAGGCACTAACATCAAGCAGGAGGGTTGAGCAGTGCAGTAAGATTGCTCACTCAGTATTTCAATATTGCGTGTTTTTGGCAGACAGATGAAGAGGAACATGATGCTAACAGCCTGCTTTGCCACCAGCATAAAATCCACAGTAGCAGTGGGTCAAAAATGGACCCCTGATGCACACAGGGAGCTTGTCATCTCAAAACAATCTGTGTAGCACCGGGCAGAGATGTTGTGGTGCAGGCTGTGATTCAGTAAGGAGAAGCCTGGGTGTCCAACACAATTCATCATGGTCACCAGATATTAAATGGGGAACAGGATCAGCGGTGAAGCAGCTTCAGAATCTCATTTTACGGCGTCGCCACGGCGGCTCCTGCCAGGCTGTGTGTCCATGCTGTGCAGTCAGCAAACATACACCTGTCTGGGTAATGGCTGGAGAGAGAGATGCACACACACAACATGCACACACATCTCAGAAACAGATGGGCAGGCTCATAAAGGAAGTTTATGGAAAGGCAAGATTAAGCTGGAGAGGCAACAAAATGCTCCAGGAACTTAAACGAGAAATATATGTTGGCAATGGGACAGTGCTTAGAAAGAACAGAAAAATCAATTATTGTTTAGCTGCAGTAGAGGATATGGATCATTTAGCAAAGGCTTGTAGAAAATATCCCAAGAACAGTCATACTGCTTCCAAGGACCTGGAATAAGCCAGTTATTCCATGAGTTACAGTTCCTGCAGAAGGCAACTCTGTTGCACCAAACTGGAGGGGGATTAGAAGATACCAGAGTTTATTTTACTAAGTGAGATGCCAGCAGTGAGGCATGGAGATCTAGGATCCCGGAATTTGTACTGTAGCCCCCATATTGTGCAAGTTATTTTAAAAATGAGCAGCTTTTTGAGGAAAAAAGGCTTATTTTATGAGAGCTGCATCTTGAAGACCCACTTCTATGACATCTGCAAATATCAGAGGTAGCCCAGCCTCTGCTTAATGTTAAACTGTTCAAATATTAGAACTGTGTTTCCAGTTTGCCCCCCAGGAGTGTTGTGCTGCTCTCGAGTCCTTTCAGTTCCTCAGTCCCACCTGAGCTGACAGAAGTCAGTTCTCTCTCTCCAGTCTCTCTTCATGTGTTTGCTTTTGACCAGAGCCCTGCAGGACATCATCCAAGTCACTCTCCTCAGCGACTTGTGAGTCTCTGGATGTTCTCACACAGTTCCAATTTTATCAAAGACTGTATGTGCTGATTATCTGTGTTCTTACAGGACTGGGCAGTGGCATTTTGCTGGCAACAAATTCCCAGGTGCAGCTGGATGGAGAAGGAGCACATCCAGGCAAGGTTTTGCCTGAGCCAGGTTATAAATTAAAAATAGGCTTGTTAAAGTGGTTAACTAGTTCTTCATGGAATATTGGTGGGAGTGCTGCGTGATGTTCCATCTCAGCAGGATGTTACACAGCATTTACACTTATGAGTTTGTCATCTGCGGTCATGAGACTTTTTCCACTCAAAATAGTCTTGCAACGTGGTAAAGAAAGTTATGTTAACATTTATGATGTTTTTGGAGAGGTGCCTGAGCCTCTGAGGTGCAAATGCTCTGGATTCTGGGACAAGAGATATTTAAATTCGTAATTATAAAAATGTTTTGATATAGTTCCTAGTTCGGTTTCAAACCTTAAAATTCAGGTTTAATCCACGTACGAATGTGGTTATGTAGGAATACACGTGTGCCTGGGGAGGGCAAGAATG
>JAYRBT010000037.1:8035595-8048387 GCA_036023395.1 Myiotriccus ornatus
TGTAGCTGTTCCCTGGAGAACCCTGACAACTGCACTACTAAGGAACACAGTGAGAGCTCCCTTTGCTTTTATTTCCAGTGTCTGCATAAGTTACTCTGTGTATTTACATGTTAATGGTGCATCTCCTACTTTGCTGCCCCCTTCTTCAAGCATTTAACCTCTCTCAGCTTCTGCTCCAGGAAGACTGGTTGATCTGCCTTTGCTCAGAGGCACCTCTGCTCTCAGAAAAACCTCCCAATAAAGGGAGAAGCAGAGGAGTTGGATTTAGGTATTACTGAGAGCAAAAGGTGCTTCAGAGCAATAAATGTCTGGGATTTTTTTGTGGCTCTTGTGTTTTCTAATTGACGTTTACCAAATGTCTTTGCACTCAATCCAGACTTTTTAAATTGCCTTTATCCAGTCTGTAGTTTTTGGTTACAGGACTGTGAGCTATTCAAGAACTTTTCAGTGATTGTTGGTGGGACTGAAGGGGAATATGAGGCAAAGAAAGGGGGGCAAAGACTCAGAGGGTTGAATGAAAATTGTCAGTAATGGTATTGGGGATGTATGGCTGAGAATCATGGCTCAGGGTCATCTAGAATGAGTGAAATCTCTGGCTTGTCTCTTCAAGACTTCAATGGATCTGTATTTGCAGATGCAGCCATAGCTTTTTCAGGTGTGTGAGTGTGTGGTGATGCTTCATTCAGGAGAGCAGGGGGTCACTGTAGTACAGATCTGTGGTATAACAGCTGCTGGCTCCTGTTTACCTTTACCTAATTCAGTGTAAAATGTGCTTTCTACTGCTGATCAGTCCTGTTTAACCTTTCCTATATAACACACGTTGTTTCATATTAGGAACAGTGTAATATAGTGAGAAGTTCTCTAGTCCAAGGATGAGCCAAGATCCCTCTGGGGACTCATCTCCACAATTGCTTTTTGTCTTTGGCTTTGAAGCACAAGTAGTGCTGCTTTCTAAGATCTCACAGAAATGGGACTCAGGAAATTCTAAGGAGAGGCTGTTTCTGCTTGTGGCTCACAAGAAATTCTGCCTCTGAACGTGTTGTGTCTTGACTGGAGCAGAGAAAGGGGCAGCTCAGTTTTGAGTGTACACTGGTCACAGTGACTCTCTCAACAGCTGTGGGACTGAAAGCAGTTCCTGCAGATACATTCCTATGCTCAGCCCTCGAGAGTCTCTCTTGTATGGGTCTGCTCTGCCAGGAAGGAGCAAAACCTGCACCTTAATTTGTTTAATATACCCCAAAATACAGGAGACTCCTTTGTAAAAAGCATACAAAAATTCAAGTCATAGAACAGCAAAAGTAAGCAGTAGGCCAAGTTCAAAGTGTTCTTGGTGAAAACATAGGAGAGTTGATCTACGAATACAGTATTGCTGGGTTGCTCCTTAGAGAGCAAAAGATTTTGAGTTCCTGGTTTAGAGCTTGCCCCCATTTCCTCTGTTCTTTTCGAGGTAATTGCCATCTGTAGCATACAGCAGTACACTTTGCCTCCCAGTGGATTCTTCTTAGGCAAGACAAATTTTAACTGTCTTATTTTTGAGTCTCATACACTGTGGTATTGCTCCCTGCTGTAAAATGGCTCCTGGCTTAGCTTTGCATGTCAAAGTCTCCTTGCTGTTCTGATGTCCTTGGGATCTGCTGCCGATTCCTCAAGACAGCGTAAAAATGAAAACCATGCCTTGCACGTGGAGCCTGTCTTGTTCTTTTTGTTTGTGCTTCTGACAGTCTTATTCCTGAGACCTGCCTCGGATCTCGTGTGGGTGAAACGTGCCTGTTGTGATCGGGCCAGACCTGCTCGGGGGCCGTTCCACACCAGTGAGCGAATCCTCAGCCAGGGAGCCGTGTGTGTCGCTGTGACTGACCAGCTGCACACTGATAGAAAACCGTGTGAATCATGCCAGAATAAACCGAGTTAGGGATTGAGTCAGTCTGACCTTCGCACCTTGGTGGCCTGAGGGAACAGCAGCTGAGCTGGCACAGGTGTCTCAGTAGTCACCACAATCTTCCATTCCCTTTTTCTTTGGGAGAGAGGGAAGGGGAATCTGAGGCTGTTTGAAAAATGAAGCCTATGGAGGAAACAAACAAACTGCCTGCTTTGGTATTAGAGTCATCAATCTTGGTCAGGCATTACTGCCAAAGGAGAGCTGGGCTGGAGAAATATGCCTGTCAGTGTTCAATCATTACGTCCATTAGATAATGGCTGGCGTTGATACATATTAAATAAGTGTGAGTTGTAGCTGCTCCAGGTTCCTCTGTGTGGAACACCCAATACAGTGGTAACAGGCTCTCAGCAGCTTATTTATTTATGTGTACGTGGAAAGGGAGGGTTGGCAGCTGGACAGACTGTAACACTGTAAAGATGAAATCTGGTGGTGTGCCAGGAGATCTACAGTCCCAACCAACACCTGCTAAAGGATTCAGCGTGGGAAGAGCGGAGGAGTGGAGCTGGGGCCAGTAGAGGCATTTGCTAAGTTGTAGGAGCAATATTTTTTTTATGTTAAGGAGAGAAACAGTGATGAATCCTGTTGGCTTTAGAAGTCAGTTGGAGGCTTAGAAACTCCTGGGAGGAAGTTAATAGCTATTGATAAAGCTCCATAGGAATTACACCTGCAGATTGGAGCTTGAAGGGAATGATGCCACAGATGTAGTGGGAGCCAGGATCAGATTGGTCTAAGGAAGAAAAGAACCAAGTTAATGGGCTCAGTTCTCCTTTGCTCTGAAACTCTTGCAGCAATGGGAACAAAGAGTGCCAGCAGTCGCTGTTATCTGATGGTACAGAGCAGCAAGCAGGGCCAGCAGTGACAGCAGAAAACGCTGCAAGCTAAATTGCATGTACCCAGGGTGGACTTGCTTCCCCACCAACAAAGCAAATTTTGTAACGTGGTGACTGCTCCAGAGGAATGTCGCTCTGGCATCTGCATTGTAGCTGGTTTAGAAATAGCTACACAGACATAGCAATCTGTGCTTGCCAGCAGAATTGCCTCCCTTCCAGGGAACACAGCCCTCGGTGGTGATAGATATAGCAAAGGTGACCTGCCTCCTTCACAGCATGTTGCAAGGCTTTAAAAGAGCAGTATTGCCTTTCAAAAGCTTTCCATGGCTCCCTTGATGCTGCAGCTCGTGGTGATAGGAATCCTTGGCTAGAGAAAGGCAAAGGTCTGAGCTCAGCTATTCCCCTCCATCGAGCAGACTGAAAACACTGCAGTTAAAAAGCAAAGTTTTCCTTTTGAAAAATGGAAGAAAACATTTCTGAAGTCCTGATCACTCTGAACAGAAATACCTCGTTCCTGCAGAGCAAGGTGGAAGCTGTGCTTTGAAGCCTTGTGCTTGTGTCTCTCTTACAGACTGCAGTTCTCTCATCTTCTTGTCTCAGCCCAGCCAAGGGCTGAAGAAATCAAAGTAGGGATGGGATCCTGCACAGCAAAACCAGCACATCTTCAGGCAGAGCCAGACAGTACATACCTTAAAGTGAGGCTTTTCTATGAACATCAGCAGTGTCCCTGTCCCTCATCACGACATGGGGGGATCACTAGGCAGCTGTGTCTCAGGACCTGGGTGCCTCTTTCTCTGTGTGGAGCTCTTCAGCGCTCAGGATCCCGGTCTGGTTTCAGGGGATTCTCCATCTAGATTGACAAGGTCTCACTAAAAGTGACAATGCAGTGGATGTCGGTTGTGCAGATGAATTTACTGAGCAACAACTGTGCTAGCCACCCTTTGTTACTCTCAACTTCAACTTTCCTTTAAAGGCTTTTTTCTCAAGCCCAGCAATGTCTATGATTCTTCCACGCTCACTTTGATGCTGCACCTTAGTGTAGCTCTTCCTTCATTTGTTTTCATATCCTCTGGAACATTAAGCTTCATTTGTCAGGACCTAAAATGTACATATATCAGGTGATAACACTGTTACCCAACAACACACTCTCTGCTGTTCCCACTGACCAGCAGGAGCACTGGTTCCTCCATTACTTGTGCATCCTCTGCAGAGCTCAGCTGTAGACTTACATTGCATTCAGTTCATCAGTGAGGGAAGGGAGGGGGTCTGTGCCTCATGAAGGGCCCTGTCCTGGGTTGCTGCACTCCATCCACTGCTGTGGCAGGGAGATGGGGGCTCTGCCCTGTCACTGCCCATGGAGCAGTTAACCAGTGCCCATACAAGCTCCTCTCAGTGACAGACCCTGGAACGACCCTGGAGAGCCTGGACCCAGGTGCTGTGGAGTTGTGAGATGCTTGAATTGGATGGCTGTTACAGGCTCTCTTTGGATCAGGCTCCCTATCAGCAATCAAGGGATCTTTGGATACCAAAGAGACAACTTGTGTCTGCACTCAGTGCCAGGCATTGTTTAAGTGACAGCTGGAAAGAAGTGCTGAGTCCAAGTGTGTAAACTGCTCAGGCCCCTGGGAATCCACTTCATGTTTACTTCCAATTCCATTTCGGAACATACAGCTCAAATCTCTCACGTTGTCCTCAGGATCAGAGAGGAGGAGTCACTCTCCTGTGAGTGGAGGCAGTGCAGGCTGGTTTGTCAGGCTCCCTCCCTGCAGCGCTGGGCCGGGTGTTATTCTCCAGCTGTCGGACGCTCCAAGCGTCGGGAATGACAAGCACGGAGGCTCCTGCTGTCGGCACCACTCGGTGTCCTGCGGCGGTGCTCTGACGTGCTGGAGCTGTGCTCATACTCCAGGTAAATCCCCTTCTGCCCACGGTGGCGATTTGTGATCCGTCCAACTTGAGTGGCTTGCGCCGTCAGGGAGGTGAATGGTCCTTGCTGAGGGACAGGGTTCAGGTGAACGCTGGGTTTGCAGGAGGGCTTCGGTCTGCCTCGTGGGCAGTGAAATTCTTGCCCTGCACAAAGGGAGCGAGAAGAAATACAGGATATTTCTTACAAGAACTATAGGAGGTGTTCTGTGGTACGTCATCGTGGAGTTAGTCCGTACAGTGCCAATTTCTTCCCATCCAAACTGAGGTTGGCCCAGGTATTGACCACTACAGAGATTCCGGTGATCTCTGCACTATTGGGAAAGATTTCTGTACCAAAAAGCTGCTGGCTGAGCATGACTCCACAGCACCGACTGTGGTTAAAGGAATAATGTTCCTCTTAAATTTACAGTAGCTGTGAAAACCGGCACATGGATCTGAGGTGACCAAACTCCTCTGTTAGGGGTATTTAGTACGTTCTCCAAATTTTGCTTTCACTGAATGGTTCCTCAGGCTGACTTGGTTAAAAGGATTCAGGCCAAGTAGCAATCTCAAGGTTGTGATCTGTAGGATAATCTGCAGAGGGCAGGGGCTGTGGGAGGTTTTCCTTGAACTAAATGAATGCATCCATCTTGGGTGAGTGGCAGTTGAAGGCAGCCTTGTACATGGTCTCCTCCTTCCTTTTTTTTGAAATATATGAGCAAGTTTTGACTCAGGGGAGATCCGGTTCATTTTACAGCCTCCTGGCTGCTGGACCAGAGCAGCTGTGCAGGGAAGAACTGCTGCTCTGCATCCAGGATTTTCCTGGAGTTACTCTCCCAGGGTGATGCAGAGCTGCTGTCCTGCAGGGTGCATGCTGGTTGTCCAGGCACAGCTGTCAGGACTACTCTGCTACTTGGCCATCTCTCTGTAGACTTTGTGGGTGTTAGAGAACTGTGAGAGAGGTTTATAGTTAATTGAGAACTTCATAATCTGATCTTACCTTTTACTATAACTCAGGCTAATGAACTTCAGTCAGTCATTCACGTACTTAGGCTGGGACTTTGACAATGGGTTCCAGCTCTGACTGAAAGATGCAGCTGAATTCCCCACATCCCTCTCAATTATGCTCATGAATAATTTGCTTATGATAATTCAAGGATGCTTGCAGGGTATAAGAAATTCATCTTCGTGTCTGGTTTCCATGAAGAATGTTCCCCATTTCCTGAAATGCAGCAGCTTGTGCTGGATGTGCCCTGCCTCTCTCCCTGTCATTATATCCCCGCTGAAACATTTCCAGTGGCGAAGCAGAGGCAGAAATGTGCTACAAAAGTGCCTATCTTGAATTGCATGTTGCTGAAATGGACATTTGAGTGAGCTGCCCAAAGTCTGGAAATGATTCATGCTGACTATTTGGGAAATACTTTCAAATAATGAATAAATTTGCAGGAGTCGGAGATTGCTCATGAAAGATTAATGATAGCAGAGAAGACCTTTTCTTTTACCCCCCATTTAAGTTTCAGCATCAGGTCTCTGGTTTGTACTTCTCCTGCTTTTGAAGTTACTGCAGCAATGCTGATTCATTCCAGAGGAGAATTAGGTTCAGAATAATCTTAGGGAGTATATTATATTTAACAGTGTGGAAAGGGAGAGGGGGCAAACATTCTTATTATCTCCAGGAAAATATTACTTAACTCCTGATTTCCAATTTTTACTTTTATTTTATTTTACCACTGCATTTTCTTTGTAGGGGTTAATTAAGGCTATGCTAGTACTGAAAGTTATTTCCTTCTCATAATTAGAATGTGATGTTCATTTTATTAGCCTGTTTTATTCTGGTCAGTATTCATTTTAGTGTTTAATTATTTCTCCTCCTGTCTGCTTATGATTTTGCCACCTGCAAGAAACACTTGCCTTGGCACTGGTGTTAGTTTGTTTTCCCCAGTGTACGAGGCATTCACCTTTGCTCTGGGTTATATTGGACCTGTTGATGGAGTAATCTGATGTTTAGGATAACAAGTGCTCAACCTTCCCAGCTAAAAGTATCCAGAAATGATATCTCCTTAACATTGGCATCTGTGGGAAATGTGGATATGGGATGCTGTGTGTCACAGGAAACTCTTATGTCCTGTTCCATGGCTTAAGACAGGCTGGGCTCAAACAGCATTTGTTGAGAGCTGCCTTGTGAAGTATTTCTAAAGGAATCACAGCCAGAAGGGCCTGATGGTCCCTGGAGAGAAAGGAAGTCCTAAATAAGTTGTGGGAAGGCTGGAACTGTGGCAGAGAGCTGAGCTGTGGTGCCAGGAGTTGGGAATTCAGCAGAAAAATCTGAAGCACGGAGCGTCAGCTGATGCTGCCCCAACCCAAAGGTGCCGTGGCAGGGGCTCAGTGTGCAGGGAGAATGCTGGGTGGATCTGACGGTAAATGAAGCTGATGCTGGGGTTGGATCCTGTCTGTGTATGAGCCCTGTGCTGCCTGTGGCTGTGGAGGGCCTTGTTGATCAAGTTGTGGGGTTTCTAAATCAGAGAGTTAAGCGCTCCGCGGCACAGTTTGTTTCGTTATCCGCAATGATAGGCTGGACTGCCATGCATTTCCAGCTGTTCTTCTTTATACCCTGAGCCATGTTTGAAAGGGCTGGTGTAGCTTGGCTGATAAGTGTGGAGCAGGAGGAAAATGGTTTCTTAAAAATAGCTGAGCCTACACTAGGGAGCTCATTATTTTCGCTGCACTGAAAGACGCTTCATTCACCAAGACAGGCTTCCATCAAAGGAACCATCAGTGCAGCCTGCCATCATCTCTCAGAATACCTTGTTCTCCCCTCCATAATTAAAATACAGTATGGCCTATTCATTACCCCCTTGGCAGCGTGTTCCCCCTACTTGGCTTGTGCAGTCTTGCTGAAGACAGGGCCAAATGCTGGGAGAGAACTGTCAATGAGCTCCCTGAGACTGGTACACGAGGGCATTATAATTCCTCAGCAAAGGTAGAAGTGTCTCTGAGCTGTTACGGGGGAGTTATAAATACATCATTTCCATTCTTGCATCATAAACCACTTGTGCCTGTTTTACACTGTAGTGCAGAGGGTAAACTTAAATGGATGTAAGTTAGCATTATGTGTGTTTCTGGGCTGTTTGAGGCAACACAGTCTCTTCACAGTTTGATTTCCTTGGCTTTACTGGTCACCAAGGGATGAAGCATTCTGTGAAACCAGATGGAGTGTGTGTGAACTGCTGGACGAACCTCCTAAGCAGATTCAATGGATGATAAATACCGAGCAGGACTGAAAGATGCTGCTCCATTGTGGTAGACAAAACCTAAACAGATCTGGAATTTCCCTGTCATCTCCCAACTTCTGCCATCCTACCATGCAGTTTAGCTTTTAAGATTCTAGAGATGAAATTGTCCGCAGCACAAATTAGAGGAATCCATTCCATCAGATACTCATCATGGCATGGATCCTTCCTGCAACACTTGCTTCTCTAGTGATCAGGAAGTCAGTGCCAAAGAGAAATGTCTTTCCTCTTACCCTTCTCTTTTTTTCTAAGTAGAATTCATTGGTTTGTTCCTTTTATAAGCAGATGGTGGAGCTAGTGAAGATAGAAGCCAAATTTTTCTGGAAACAGCTGACTGGGTTGACTGTGATTTATTTGCAGTGTAACAGCAGTCCATTTTCTTTGCTTACATGTATCCTGAAAATTGTTATTGCTGCAAAGTCCTTATAATTAAATATTGAAAATGAGGAATAGATATTTAAATGACAAGCATCTGCAGAAAGGACTGACTGGATGGGCACTGAGAATAAGCCTAAAGTATCAGTAGACTCTAGTCCTACAAAGTTTAAGGCACAAATGGAGAAGGGGGGGAAAAATCAAGCAAAAAGGATGAAACATCCAGTTTGTGTTCTGGAAACATGAAGTTCACAGAACTAATCTCCAGGTCCAGTAGAACTGGAAGGTGAGACTGCCAAAAGTAAGTTCTGTCGTCCAAAGCGAGAAATTTGCTGCTCTCAGGAATGTAGCAACGACAGTGGTAAAATCTACTGTGTGATGATTATCTGGCTCTCTGCAAATGCTACCCAGGTCCAATTAACCATCCTTTTTTTATAGTGCCACTTTTTGTCCCTCTGTGCACTGCAGCAGTATGTGCATTTCTGAAGTACTGTATTGCTGGTGCAGGAGTTACACATTGTGCCAACCTGCACAGCTCCCTTTTCTGATGCTCAAAAGTGGCGAGAATTTGATGTGAAAGGAGGGCATATGGTTTTTCCACTAAAGTGTTCCCCGGAGAGTCTTTTCTAAAAATGGGAATCCACCATCCAGCTCTCATTTCTCAACTACCCACAGAGCTGCACTTACCTTCTGTGAGCTGCAGCTTTCCACCAGGAGAGCACTCCCGGCTTTAACGCTGGGTAAATGGCCCAGATGTCTGTCCCAGGGACTGACACTGGCACAGCGAGATCAGGAGCTGGCTGTTAATGAAACCAGCCCCAAGGGCAGATGATTCTACCAGGGAATCTGCAGGACCCTGTGGGAGAGGCTGGATCAGGACGTATCTTGCAGATACATCCTGGGGGGATCTGTTTGGTGAGAAAGGAAATGCAGGGGCATCCCTGGATTGTGAGCCTGGGAAGGGCTGCTCACATCTCTTTCAGAAATAGGCTTCCAGTGCCTTTCTTGCCGTGGCAGTGTGTGCTGCACACCCCGTGGGCTCTCTGCTGAGCACTCATTACCCCCCAGGTTAATGAGATGTGATCCCAGAGACGTGGGGGAGGCATGTCTAGCTGTGATAGCAAATGACAGGCTTGCACAGAAAGAGCTGACCATCATTTTTCCTTTTTTTTTTTTTTTCCCCCACCCCTTCATGCCTCTGAGATTGTTCTCCACACCCTTCGAGGGTACAGAGCTTAAAATGAGACCTTTGTCTCCCAAAACTCCCTTTGTAGATGTGAGGGGAAAAACACATGCTCTTTTGTAGTGTAGACGAGGGAAATAGATTGTTTTTCTTTGCAGATGGGCCAGGCTGCCTTGCTTGCACCTTCCCCTCACTGAGTTATTACAGAAAGTGGTATCTGTGTGGTGAATAATGCTGTGCTCCTGCCAGCAGGCACAGAACACATTGGCCATAGATCTCATAAATGTCACGGGTATATAAGGAAGGTAATCGGGGATCGTTCAAATCCAAAAAACAAAGGGGCTGGAGTGCAAAATTTGGCTTAGTTGATGTTCAGCCTGAACTTTTATAGACTTCTGAGAAATGGGTGTTCTTGAAAAGCAAATTGCAATTACAGTTTAGCTCTGATTTATGGTAAAGCAGCTTAACGAGGAAGCTTCACCGACTGCTCTGTGGGCTGTTACTGAAATGCATCACTAAATCTTGCAGGGCCTGTTAGCACCCCACGCTGAGACAGCCTCTTATCAGCAGATACTCTCTTACCCAAGAGATACTGGAGGCAGAAAGCTCCAGGAAATTCTGAAGCAATTTTAGAATGGCCCTGAGCAGACACGGAGGAGCTCCTGGTACTTTCCTTGAGAGGAACTTGCCCAGTTAAACTTGATTAAATATTTCTGGGTTTCTCCATGTCTGTACACACCACTGATTGCACCCTGACACTCAGGGTCTGGGAAGGGCATCTCAGCAGCAGAGACGTGACACGCTGGATGTGTGAGAGGGGTGGACCTGGCAATGGGATCATGTCTCTGGTTTGTGCTGACAGGTGCTGCTCCTCTCTTCACTGTGTCAGTGGCATCTGCCTCTCACCTTCCAGGCTCTGCATCCTGTCCCCAGGAAGGTTTTGAACCAGGCCCACCTTCGTAGCACAGTGAATTGCTCTGCTCGGTGCTGTTGGAGCAGGTACTGATGGCAGCGGTGTAATTGGGGTCTGGCTGCAGTGTGTTAGAGCAGAACAGGCAACTGTTCATCATTTCACAGTTAGAATTTCTTCCAGTGTGATAGCTTTAACTGTTAGAAATCATGCTCTGCTCCTAGTTACAGAGTGACTCACGATAACTCTTCCATCCTCCAGATAACTCTGCAATTAACTTGTGTCACTGCTATAGTTAAAGTATGATTTAATAAGGAGAGACTAATTTTTGCAGCTCTGTTAAAGGTACATTTGGTTTTTCACTCGGCGGACTTGGGAAAGACACACGAGCTTTGTTTTTTTTCAGGCTAAATGAAATGTAGAAAACCTCATGGAATGTAATGGGTTCAGCTGCTCTGGGAGGAATCCCCAGTGTATCATTTCACATCCTTGTGTTCTACCAGGAGATGTACTTTTACCGAAGGAACAGCCTGAAAATGCAGTTGGGACTGCTGGTTGCTGGGTAGAAGAACGCTAAGGTTTTTAAAAGGGTGGGACAAATGAAAAAAAAAAATCTAAATTTTCCTGCAGGTGTTGTATTTTCAGGGTTAATTGTCCTCTTGGCCTCATCAGTCTGCTCACTCTGGCTTGCTGAGCTAATGATCAGGAGGGGGGTGCACTCTGAGAGCAGCTCCTACAACTGGAGCACTGTCTTTACTCTGTACACACCTTGGAAAAAAAGGATGAAAGGGGAAAAAGAAATCTTTTAATGACAACATAATTACTGTATTTTCTCTGTCAGTAATACCAGCATATAATAATAAAAACTAGCTTAGCAACACGTGTTACTGTTGCTGCAGATGTTTTTCATGGAGCTTCTAACTGCTCCAGACCTTTCCAGCAAAAGTGGCAAAGCTCGGATCCAGATTTGAATTCCAAGTTTGGTTGCGTGTCTGCATTCAGATTTTACGTGCTATGAGTCAGATGGGGAATTAGGAGCTGAACTTAAGTGCTTTGATAATTCAGAAGAGTCAAAGTAATTCAGAGATTTGTATCAGACTTGTTTCTTGAGATTAGAGGCACTTCTGCTCTGGAGACGCTGCTGCTTCTCCTGCTGTGAGGGCTAACAGGCAGAATGTGATGACAGCTGGCAGCATGTCACTGCAGCATGTTTCCCCTGGCTTAATGAAGACGAGGAGGAAAAAAGCTCTGTCCCCACATTCTCTTAACTTGGTAGGTTGAAGATGTCTGAAAAAGTCCTTAGGAAGTTTGTGTGAACTGCTTTGTTTTGGACCCAGTAGTGGTGACACTGCAGTAACCACTCCAGGAGAGTCCAGGGGTTATTTTAGGGATGAGTAAACCTTTAGACCACTCTACGGGTGACACCCAGGATGTAAAGATCCTTTCTGTCTTCACACTGATCTCTCCTGTGAGTTTGCCATGGTTTTACTGCCAGGAAACAGATGAGGAGGCTGATAGACTTGCACACAAAATGAAGTGCTTGACCCCATTTCTCCAGGTCAAGATAGAAGGGAACTGCTAAAACTGCTGGAAGGATCTTGTTCTGTCCCAGCCTGTCGGGTCCCTGTGCTGTGCAGCAGTGCTCTGAGTCCTTTAAATGAAATACCTATTGAAGTGGCATCAGACTCTCCCTGTTCTGTTACCTGGGTGAGAGGCAGCTGCAGTCTGTGCAGGGTGAGTAAATGAAGAAGCAAAGAATCCCCTGCTCCCATTTTGCCACTGCTGCAGGACTGATACTTGGGGGTCTACTCAGGCTGCAGGCAGGCTGTGTGTCCTCACCGAGGGGAAATGGGGCTGCTATTTGCATTCTTCTGGTCTTTCTAATCTCTTTCCTCTTGCCAGAAGAGAGGCTTTTACCTCCAGCAGTTTGTTCTTATTACAGAAAGCACGTTGAAGAATTAGAAAAGGTGCAGGAGAGAATAACTAGCAGGATAAAAGGTCTCGATGGTTTAGAGCCATGTGGAGAGGTTAAGAAAATTAGGCTTGAATCCATTAGAAGATGGGAGATTGAGAGAGGAGATGATTGAACAGTAAAATTCTGGGGAAGGTGGAGGGAGCCAAAGCTGTGTGGGAGCAAGTTGGAAAAACAGCATGTGAGCTGAAACTAAGCACAGAGATGGGAGAAGACAGAGAAACCGCTGCATCAAGTGGATTTTTCAAAGGAAGGACAAGCAATAATTTTTAGACAAAACCTGAGAAAGTGGATGTCCCAAGAGGGAACCCTGGAGGGCGCAGCCAAGACAAGGCAGCTCCAGAGCCACCGGGGACGGAGCAGCGTTTGGGTCGAGAGTTTCTGCAGATGC
>JAYRBT010000037.1:8048487-8070210 GCA_036023395.1 Myiotriccus ornatus
AGGGCGCAGCCAAGACAAGGCAGCTCCAGAGCCACCGGGGACGGAGCAGCGTTTGGGTCGAGAGTTTCTGCAGATGCCGAGTGACAGCAGGCATCAACTGGCACAGGAATAGCTCCACCCTCATTAAAACAGGCCTGTGACAGGTGAAGACCTTCCCTAATAATGGTGACTTCATTCTTCTGGGTATAGGGCCTGTCCTTATGGTCTTAGAAGGTCTGTGGCAGTTGTGTCCCAGTCCTTCTGGACTGTCTCATGTGCATCCACAGACGTGCCCATGTCTGGCTGTGAAGCCAGTGCTCGTGTGCTGTGTCTGACTGCTGGATGTGGGCAAACCCAGCAGTTTTGCTCGCAGTGGCTTTGGGTTTGTTCCATTTGTGCTCAGCAAACCTTCCTCGTTAATCAAAATGAACTCGCTGCCTTTCACAGATGCTACCCAGCTCGCCAGGAGAGAGTGCCACAAAATAAATGAACCTTTTTCTCACCTGTACACAAGTCATTTTAGAACCCCCGGGGTGATCTTGCAGCTCGTGAGGTTTAAATTGCAACCAGACTAAAAAAAAAACAACAAGCACTCAGATTTTTGTGTATCACGTTGAATTTTACCCCAGTTGTAGTAGAGTTCAAAGAAGTTCATTTCCAGGGCCTGGTGTTTCCTGGTGCCAGGAGCTGGCACTGGAAAGAAGGTGGGGACACAGCTGCTGAGCATGTGCTGCCTGCAGATGCAAGAAGGAAGGAAAATGTGAAGCCTGGAAGGACGCTCTGGACTGTCATCTGCAGAAACACTGCAGAGGGAGCTGCAAAGAATTGAGTTTGTCAGATTTCCCATCCTCTCTGCCGCTTGGAACAAGGGCTGGAAACTCCCACGGGGCCAAGAGTATTTACACAGCTGACAACTTCCATTTGGAAGCTGCAAATGGACATTTAACTCTACAAGCAGAACGTCCCAGTGAGGTGAAAGGGCTGCTGTAAAGACACGTTAATTTGATTTGGGGAACGAGAGCTCACTGTAGGCACTTCTACAGTTGATGTTGAGGAAGGGGCCAGAGTGTGGCCTGATCTTTAAGAGGGAACCTCTCATGCCTGTCCCAGCTTGCACAACCCCTGGAGGGCCCTGCAGCAGCTCCACCAGTTACCCCAGAAAGGAACTATTTTCCTTAAGTGCAGTTTGTTCTCCAGAGCTGCCATACAAGCAGCCTGTGTGGTTAGAGAAGTTCACCATAAGGGAGCCCTAAGGTGTGTCCAGGTCCCTGCAGCTCCTGACATGTGCCTGTGCTGATTCCCTTGCACAGGAGTCACTCCTGCACTCAGGAGTGGCCCCGTGAGGGCAGTGACAATCAGTGTGAATTGAAGGGGTTCCTGGTCCAAATCACAGCATCCAGTGTAGTGCCTGAATGCTGTAGGTCAGGTACACGTGTAACTGTGCCTAAAAGAACTTGTGCCTGCTGGTTTCCATCTCTGAGGGGATTCCCCATGAAGCAAATGCAAAACTCAGTCCTTTTTACACCCCTTTGGGTCACGTTTGCTCTCACCCTTTGTGTTTGCTCTGAGATGGAGAGATTAATAATATCCTGTTGGCTCAGGGCTTCTTTCTGACAGCCTTATCCACTTATTACAAGTGATTCTGGATTGCCCCTCTTTTTAGCTGGATAAGGAATAGAGGAGTTAGGGAAGGGCTGAGAATCGTGGTGCTGTCCTGTATTCCCCCAGCATCCTTCCTTGGCTGGCACAGGCTCCCCACAGAGCTGGACTGATGTTCAGAGCAGGGTCTGCACCCTCTCTGTGGTGCTCAGACATGCCACTGCCCATCTGTGTGAGCCTGGGGGAAAGGTTGCATCCTCTTTCTAGCACCTGCCTGGTGCACAGGCTGGATAAACAAATAAGCCTCTCATAATAAAATACTCTTGTTGCTCCAGCTCTTCTGCTGAGTTCCAACTTTGGGAGTCAGAGTGGCCTCTGTGTCCTCTGTGTGGAATCCCTGCAGCTGAGGCTGGAGACACAGAGCTGTATTTTACATAGGTGAAGCTCCTGCTGTAAATTATGCCACATTAACTGCTGAGCTCTTTGCTTCTAGGGTCTGCTTAACATTTGGCAGCATTGAAAGAAATAGCAGCTGATGATGAGAGGGGGAGCACTGTACTGTTAGGTCAGCTAAAAGAACTGTGCTGCTTTTTCCACTGCCTCAATTCTTAAAACCAGTGTAGTTGCAACTACACACTTGAGCCTATCTGAATAAGATGTGATCAAACACATTAAGTTAATTAGTGGCAGTGCCTTTACCATTTTCTGAATGTAATTTTTTTATTGGACAGGCTGTAACTTTATATGATCCTGTACTGGTTTTATTCTGTTAATTTAATGGCCATTATTGTCCATCTTCTTTACATCTAATGAAACTTTCACTCAGTAAAACTGATGAGCTTTTCTACGTGCTGTCATTAGAATCAATGCAAATCTGAGTGGCTCTGGTTGAGCCCAAGCTTCCTGGCAGCACTGACTCTGTTTTTGTTGCCTGTCTCCATCTGTGAATGCATTCTGAGTTTACCAGTGTAAGAGGCAAGGGGGACTGTAACAGATTCTCAGCATCCTTTTGGCTGTTGGTGTAACCTCGGTCACATCACTTAACCCGCCGTGCTTTATCTGTCACTGGTGTATTTGTGTGCCATGCTTGTGGAGGGTCTGTGTGTGCTCTCTGTCACAAACATCAACAACAAATACTGCAGGATGGCAGGAGTTCCATTTCCTGTGTGTGGCCATGTGTGCACCCAGACCCCAGTGCACAGCCGTGCCCTGTCCCCCTCGAGAACCAGCCTCTTGTTTCTTGGCCCTCACGTTCTCCAGCTCTGCCCCTGCTCATTGGGTTTCCCGAGTTAAAGGGTGGCTGTTAATTAATTACTTTGCACATATTCTGGCTTTTTGCTGCGCTGGGGGCCCTGCTTGGCTCAGCACAGCAGTGCAGGGCGAGGACAGCTCCTTTCCTCTGGCACGGTGTCAGAAACACACTTTTCCAGCTGACCTGCGTGGTCACAGTGTCCTGGTTGACATCACTGGTCTTGCAGGACCGCAGCCTGCTCGGGGCTGTCTCATCAGAGCAGCAAGCTCCTTCCAGAAATGGAAATGCAGCACACACAACTGTGTTTCTGCCGCATCAGAAAAGATCATCCCATGCTAGCAAAAGCTTTCACAGGCCAGTAGGCAGGAAAAATGTTCCCATCTTCTCAGGCAGAAAGCCATCAGTCGTGTGCTGGTGCTAATTAGCAAAATTCTGATGAAGTCATTGGAGCGGTGCCAGGTTGTACCAGATGAGGAGCTGGTGCGTGTGCAGTTGGTTGATATGGCACGATACAGCGTGGGCTGAGAGCACCCTGGGGACGTGGCTTGCTGAAAGCAGAGCCCAGAGCTGCAGCCACGCAGTCCCAGCACCAATTTAGTCTGGGTTTCCTTTCTGGTACTTTATTTATTTGCTTATTGTATTTCTCCGTTCTGCCTACCTCGATTTTAAAAAGAAAAATCTTGCCATGTGTGCCCAGTATGTACCTGTCCTTACCTCCCCAGAGTGTTCTGAGGGCTGCTGAAGCCTGCAAGAGCCAGCAGGGTGTGGTTAAGCTGTGGGGTGCTCACAGACACAGCGGCTGCCTCGGGGGATCCTGCACTCCAGTCCTAAGGGAGCTGGTTAGGAAAGAGGTTTATTCTCCCTTCAGCTTAACAAACATGGCATCTATAGGAAAAATCAATCAAATACAGCCAAAACACAGTCATGGAGGTTTTTCTGAAACATTTGGAACCCTTTTCAGCTCTGGCCATAAATACATGTTCTTAATATAGTATCTGAACATTTCCAACTATCCATCACTTCTGTTTTCTGGTCACCCCATGCCCACACAGATATGTTATTCTGCTTTAGTGTCTGAAATGTTTCTGGCTTTAATGAGTGCAGAAAGGCTCGAGTTTACAGTGTGTTAGGTTTCTTGCCTGAAACTTTCTTGTTCATTACTGATAACCTACACTCAAGTAAGCTTAGAGGGAAAAGTTCATAGGGCAAAATTTTTTTGTCCTTGCAAGTTCATTACAGAGATACATAGTTTAGCAATATCAATTAAACAAAAGTAAAAACTGTGATCCCAACCAGTGATTTGACCCAGTGAAGGTTCAGCAGGTGTGTAAATGCTCCTGAATGTTCATGAGCTGCTTAAGAGAACCTGCTGAAGGGAGGGGGCGAGGGAATAATAAGATGTGCACGACTGTTGCAGACATTTTAGAGTACTTGCTGCCATCACACTCTGTGGAAAAAAAAATCAGAGCCTAGAAGCACTATTTGTCGAGGGCTGTGAGACTATCAGCTTAGGGTTGCAAGGCTAAAAGGCATGGCTGGCTAGAGAGATGTAATGGAAAGTGCTCTGGGAATGATTTCACCAACTGAAGAGCCCTTGGATGCAATGAAGGCAAAGGTGTAGAGAGACAAGTCGGTGACCCTTCAAGGAATTGCCTTTCCAAATCATCTGTGAAATCATCAAAGTGACAGCTCCCACCTTACAGTCAGCTGGTGCTTGAGCATTATGGAAAGCTTTAGGTATAGATTCCTTTTTTGGCTGGGTCAGGTAGGAGGATGGCTGACTGAGGCTTGTGGTGTCTGTAGCAGTCCAAGACAGGTCTGTGTGTGCCACATAAAATAAAACCAAAGGCCTGGGTTTTTAGGAAGGCCCTTGACTAGAGCAGTGCTCCTTTGTAGCCCATGACACCATCTAACAAATAGTTCTCTTTGTTAGCCAGCGTGTGTCTGCTCAAAAAGGGAGAGTTCAGCTTGTCAGCCTCAGAGCTGCATCTGCTCTCAGTGGTGTTCTGTAGGGAGGGGAAATCTCAGCAGTTCAGAGGGCAGCAGGAAACCAACAGCTTGCAGATGGACATGGGCAGCGTCACAAGGAACGCACGTGGTCTGCAGCCAAAGGACATCCCTCACTTCCATGTCGTGGGAATCAGCCCCATGAGGTTTTGCTGCACTGATTTGGTCATGCAGCTGAACGGGGTTGATGATATTTTCCCTTTTTCTCCCCGGCAATTACATGAAACCATTTCTTTTTTTTTTTAAATAATGAGTTGGAGTTCTCCTCTATGGAGTTCTGGGGTTTTTTGTGCTGTTCTCTATGATGAGTGTGGGAGTGTTTGTCTCCCCCAGCTGCCTTCCTTGTGGCCAGCTGCAGAACAATTGGTGAGACACCATCTGGCTGTCCCTAATTTTCACCAGCTGTAGGTATAATCAGCAGGATGATTGCAAAGTCCCTCTTCCTTCCACACAAAAACCCTGGAAAACAAGTGCAGCGATGCATGGATGTGTAATGGGAGATTGAAAACACAACTTGTTTTTCAGAGGGGGGACAAGACCTGCATCACACTGCTTTTGTACAAGTTTAAAAGCACCTGGGTTAACGTGCATCTGGTGAAGGAACTGCTGATGTTCTGCTGCTGTAGCTTACCTGGGGTTGGCATTTCTCAGTGCAGGTGGGAAGGGGGGGGGCACCAGCACAACGAGGTTTGCTATTTTTGCTTCCTAATGCTCACAGAGAGGCACAGGGAGCTCCCTCTCTACGTGTTTTTGCCTGTTTTAAGTGCGTTGAGATTTTAATCTCTTCAGTCAGGGAAAGCTTTCTATGTGTACAGCCAGGCAGGACTTACCACGTTGCCCCATGTGGCAGCCAGCAAGATAATGCTTAACTTCTGTTTATTTTGAGTCATTAAAAGTATCAGCCCTGCCTGTGCTTGCTGCACTAGGTGAGATATTTCAGCACCTGTAGCTCCCTTTGCCTCAGCTGCTCAACCCCTCAGTGACCCAGACCTTGAGAACAGCCAGAGCGGGAGGGTCTTTCACTGGCTCTTCCCTTGGAGCTGTCCTGGATTTCGGCTCATCTGTATGGGATGTACCTTTCCAAAACTAGCCACTGATGGCATGATCTGCTCCTGCTGACTCATAAAATCAGGTGGGGCACTGCAATCCAGAGTTTTGAGGTCCTGCTGGATGGGGACTGGTGACACACTGTGTGACCAAACTGTGCTGAAGTTGCTGGAAGCCTTGTCTGCTGTAAACCCCCGTAGTGTAACCTTGTGTAACGTTCCAGTCTCTTGCATTTGAATTATTTAAGCAGTGCAAAGTACAAGCAGCTAATGAAGCATCTTAATAATAGATTGTAAGACTGAGGATTATGATAAACCTGCATGTAAAGATTGCAGTCTTTACAACCTGTGGCAAGATGACTCCTTGGTTAAGCCCAACCTGCGTGTGGGGTAGAGATGGAAGGATCTGTAGCAAGCAACATTTAATGTATTGGTTACTGCCATATGAAAAAAAACAAACAAACCATGTTTTGAGAATAAAATAAAAGGCAAGGGAAGGTAATGTGTTTGAGTTTGGTAAGAGCAATCAGTTTTACTCATATCAAGACCGTTAGTCTTGCTACCAGTTCAAAGCGAAATAAACTCAAAAAAGCCAAACCAGACAACAAAAGATGCCCTCCATTGTGCCTTGCAGAAACAGCTGCATAAAGGCTCTTCAGTGGAGTTTGAATTTCTGATTAATTAGACTGCAGTGTTAATTAGTGCCCGTAGTCCTGAGACAGATCTGGTAATTAGCGAGCTGCGGATCCAGCGGGGCAGCCCAGCAGAACACCTGTGTCCATGGTCCTGGATGCAAGTGGAAGATTTGCGGTGTTGTGGCACCACTGTCCATTTTTTCTGGTTCTGTGGCTTGTCCTGCAGCCATTTGTGTGCAAGTCTGAGTTTGGGAGCAATTTCTCCCAAATCATGGGAGTATGATCTTCAGTTATAGGCTGGCAGTGCTGCGCCTGGCAGACGTGAAGTTGGTGACTGTGGGTCTGAAACATTTATTCCCAGTTGTTTGGACTGCAGTAATTAACAGTGTAAATGTGTAAAATAACTTGTGTAAATGGATTAACAGCGCCTCGGGCTCTCATGGCAAATGTGTGTGAAGCTCAGACCCCAAACTGAATCTGATCCACAGAAGGTTTAAATCAAAAGATAGTCACGTGAATTCTTCTCCTTAAAGACATGTCAGACCACATAAGGTTCCTCCTGGTTTTCACCAGTGTGACTGGGTGTTGGTTGCTCAGAGCAGCTCCTGTTGAGAACAGAGTAACCACAAACCTGTCCGAGGTAGGTCCTCTCATTCCTGAGACTCTCGTCTACCAAGAACTCCCTGGGTGGTTTTACATGTTCGTAGCACTACTGAGAAATGAAAAGCTGCTTCTTAATTAAATCCCTCTGTGTTTTGGCCATATATTTTCTTCTTTTTCCTTCTGAGAAGGGATTTATCTTTGGTGCTGTTAAGTTATAGAAACAGGCATTACAGATTTCAGGCTTATGGGAAGTTCAGTTTGGAGCAAATAGCTGAGATCTGTGGCATTAGGGGAGGATGTTTGAACACAGCTCTGAGCACTAATTAGTTGCCCTAGGAGCACAGAAATACTTCCTTTATTCCTACCAAAGGTTTTGTGGTAAGCAGAGAAACTTTGTACCCTGATCAGATACACTGTCTGCTTGGAGATAATGGTCTGGTTTTAAAAAAAATACCAGGCACATTCAGGATTAAGATTTCACTTGGCTTTAATTAAGGGTGTCATTGGTTGAATAACAAATACCATCAATGTCCAGGTGCCCTTTAGGGCACAGTTCATCCACATTAAATGCCACAGGTTCCTCTGGGTAGTGACCTCCTGCAATACGAAGCTTCGGCATCCTGAGGTCGGGCTGTAAGAAAGGCGAGGTTTGAGCAATTTACTGTCTGAATTTGACACACTGTTGACACAGCTCTGATCTGATTAAGGTCTGGAGGCACAAAGTTTGTGTCAGCGTCCAGTGGTACTGAAAATCAGAGTTTTAAAAGTACCAGAGTCAAAGGGATCGTTGCTAAGGAAATGGGATCATTTAATAGTCTGTTTCTCTTCCAGCCTGTTCCCCATCAACTTGAAAATGGTCATTCTTAACTTGATACAAATAGAGAGGCAAAATGCATCCCTTGGCCATGAGCCAAGCAGACTCAGCAGAATCTTAAAAGAAAAATAAAGCACCAATCTACTTAGCAAATAAAAGTGGAGATTTGTGTCTTTCCTCTGAGGATAGCTGATGGTTTTTAAAAAGTCTTGTGATCAGAAGCCTTAAAATCTTCCAGTGCCAGTTGATCAGCACAGGAAAAAAACTCTCCACAGCAATATTTTGGTCTCTGTGATTTTTAATTTTTTTTTAAATATTTTTAAAATATTTTTCTTTAAGGAAAACTCAGTCTAGTTTTATAATATTTTGTACAGGCAAATAAAAATGCCATGTAAGACACAAGTTAAAATACCGTGACAAGCAACCACGATAGAGAGTAGTACCTCATCCTGTCAGTGCCTTAACCTCTCTGGGGATGGAGATTTATCTGTCTAAGTGACAGGGTGGAAAAATGTGGGCAGTGTGCTGCCCTGGCTTGGGGCTGGAGTGCCAGGCACGGCTTGGTGCTCTGCCCCCAAAGCTTTACTGGGTGCACGTGGGTGGTACGATGGGAGGCAGAAAAGAGGTTGTTCCTTCCTTGCTGTGGGAATGATGGATGTCAGCAGGGCTGGGCTTTCCTGAGGTGTATCAGCAATGCCACGAGGACAGCCCAGGCTCCTCTTGCAGTCTGGTCTGGGTCAGAGGAGGAACAGTCACAGCAGCTGCACAGTGAGGTCCTCTGGGGGCTCCTGGGAGATGTAAATACTTGGTGGTCAATGCTTAGAACGCTTGGGCTATGTCTGTGTGGCACAGACACCAGCTCTGCTGCTGGATGGAGCTGTGTAAATGAAGCTGTAGGTCTCCAAGGTCTCTGTCCACCCAGGCACATGTCTGTGTTCCTGCAGAGGCAGAACTGGGCTGTGCTGTCAGCTGGGCTGAGTGGGGCACCTCACTGCCATTATTAGCCAAATGCACCTATCCAGGGCAGCTGTAATCACAAAATCTATAACCTTATGGAAATCAGAGCTGGAGTGCCAGAGACCTTGTGGGCTTGCAGTCCATCATCAGAACCTCTGCAGGTCGATAAACGCTCTGAACAGGGAGCCAGGTCTGTCCTTTCTAACCTCTCTCAGTTGTGAGAAAGGGCAGTGCTCAGGGTAGATGTAAACAATACCCCGCTGATGGCCGTGATCAAAGTGCCCACATGCAAGGGCTTGGGGTTAAAATATCTCAGAGTCATTTAGCCTTGTTAACAGGGTTGCCCTGCAGCTACCTAAATAGATGAGAAAACGGAGATATTTCTGAAGGTTTCTAGATTTGCTGGAGGCCTTCAGCCTTTTGGGTGTTAGCTGAGCTCTGAAGGAAGATCAAGTAAATCCTTGACTTTGTGGAAATAGTGCCAAGTTTTTCATTGGTGCTCCCTGCTCAACCTCAAGATGTAAAAAATATGTGTCTTAATTTCTGGGGGGACTACAGAAAAAAAATCCCAGTACTTGAAATCCTCTTTTGCTATAAAGAAACTTGTAACAGATTCCTTAACAGAGGCGCTGGAATGGGTGTTCTCCTTTAATGCTGTTTCCAGGGAGGGTTTCCACAGTAATGAAATATGACACAGTCAGTGATAGCTCAGCTGAAAAAGATTGGCCAGTTTAAGAGAGGCTCAGCATATGTGCCCCTCTGGTGCACCATCTTAAATCACTCTTACATTCTCAATTGTCTATTCCTGATAAATCTGTTCAACACTGCTAGACTTGAAGTGTGTGGAATAATGCATCCTTCTGGGATAGGTCCTGGCTTAATTCAGACTGGTGTAATTCACTGCATTAGAAGTGGCCCAAAGTGATACTTCTTCCTTTGTTGGTTTTGCTTATTTTTATTTATTTATTTTTTTAAACAAAAGGGCAATTGCCATGCAGAGTACCTCTGGGAGCTATCAACCGTTGAAATACCTGTCTCTGTAAATAAATTTGGAGTGCTCACTGCTCATCTGGAATCGCACTGTAAACTGATCAGAGAAGAGACTCGGAATTAAAATGAGTGAAAAACGAAAACAAAGTCTTTGTTTTCATTTACCCAGGGTATGAGCTGCTGATGTGTGACCGGTTCCAAGAAGATAACCAATGGAAAGACACGCTTACTTGGAGTTAAAATGAATTCCCCAGACTCTCTTTCCGTGGTGCCTCTTCCCAGAATCAGGTGTCGCTTCCTGAGCCAGTTCAGGTGTGAATCCTCAGTGAAAGGGAAACAGGGCAAACTGGAGCAAGTGCTGTCAGTCCTGGACTCCCCTACTAATTGCCCAAACTCGGGGATTGACTTGGAGAGGTTCTATGGGAGACTCTCCACCAGAAAAAAAAATCTCTCCCTTGGGAAAAGCAGAGCTTGTTTGAAATGAGGGAGCGTTTAGAGCTGCAGCTTTGCCTTGTCTGGGAGGATGGTGAGTCCCTGCCCCAGGACACGCCGGCAGGGCTGGGCCATCCAGCCCAGGGTGGGCTTGGGGATGAACCCACTCTGCCACTGTGCCAGGAGTTCTGCTGCTGACACGCGGCCTCTCGGCACCTGGGGAAGGAAACGTGTTCTGCTAGGCAAGGGTTGGGTTTTTGGCTTGCTGGGAAAGGTGATTATTCCAGTTCGGCATTTGTGCTCACAAGCTTCTTTTGTGTTCCAGTCTAATGGTCTTTGTTCAGACAGAGCCGTGCCTTTTCTTTTACTTTGGGAAATGTGTTTGTCACTTCATTAGAGCACTTACAGCTGAGTGACAGGGAATTTAATTTTCTTCCTTTCTTTGGTGCTGTTGAAGGATCCTTCCCTGTCACATTGGAATGATGTTTGTGCTATAGAGATGCTGTAGCACAGCCTCTCAGCTCAGTGCTAATCAGCCATCTCTTATCCTGGCTTGGTGTCACCAAGTCTTGCCTTCTGTGTTATAAAACCCTCGATTCAGCTGTTGCTTAAATAGCTTAGGGCTTTGACACATTGTTTTTAAATTCTTCTGGCAGGATCAAGAACGTGGGCACGATGTCAGAAATGTGCTCTGTATCCGTTGGTTTTGGAGGAACATCAAACTCCAAGATCTGCGGTTTCAGGTTCGATGGTGACCAGATTGAACAAACAGCCCTTGGTGCCTCCTGGCCAGGCTGCTCCTTCCCCATCTTCACTTACCCCTGCACTGAACAGAAAAGTTTTAGCTCTGTTTTTTTTTTCTTTCTCAACTCCCTGCCATCCCACTCACCCCCAGCCCTGTGATCCATTCCCTCCTTTATCTATGAAATAAAAGACCTCCAGTCAGACACCTGACTTGTCTCCTGCTAATTCCAGAAACTGCCCTGAAATTCCAGAATCTGAGAAGAGAGTATGGCAGTGTGCATCTGGAAAACTTATCTTCCCCAACTTTGTATGGCTGCTCCGTTGCAATTTTCTGCCTCTGTTCCCTGGCTGACCTATCCGTATAATAGAAAACTTTCTCCTATATTTCTCATAGTCAAAAGTTGCCTTATCTTCGAGGAAGAAGAAAATAGGTTCATTACTCAGAGAGAGACAAGGAGATGTCACCTCGTGCTAGGATTTTTTGAGTGTTTTGTTTGGGTTTTATAAGTGGCCACTTAGCTGGACTAAAAATTGCAGGGGAGAAAAGAAAAGAAAAAAAAAAGGCACAGCAGCTTTTCCCATTACCGTTTTGTTTTCTAATTAATCCTGCCCGTTCAAGCTTGATCTGCTTGGCTCGTGGGGCGTTTGCTTTTGTAGCTCCAGAAAGGGCTGGGGGGAGGTGTGAATACCCTCCCCTGCTAATGCATTTTGATTGCTTTCCCCCCACTGTTGGAGTGCTTTTAGAGACACCCGGGGCTCTTAATTTTTCCTGTGGCACTGGTTTCCCACCGCTCGGGGTTATTCAGCTCGGTAAACATTTTGCCTGCAGGATTGTGTTTCCTTTGATGCACGGGGTGCTGAGCCGAAAGTTCAAGCCCCTGTGATTGCATGTGATGGAGACATAATTAAGACAGGCTAATTTGTGTGTGTGTGTGTGTTTAATAACTTTCGAATAGGCGCTGGAGAAGTGAATGGTTCCCGCTAACAATCACTGCAAACCGATGGTGTGTCAGGCAAGTGCTTGGAGAAAAGGAATTCCCCAGGACAGGGGTGACATGGGAGCAATGGGACCTTAGCTTAGCTGGATGACTGAGAGCCAACCTCTGTGGCAGATTTGGTTATGGAAAATCATCATCCTGCTCTGCTGTCCGTGTTCCCCACACAGCTGAGGGTTTCTCCATGGCTGCTGATTCTTGGTCTGAATTTTCAGATTTTGGTGGTAGTGCAGCTGAATAATACCTGCATGTATTTTATTTGGAAAATGAGGTGCTACACGAGCAACAGGTCCTTCCTGCTGCAGTGGTTTCTTTCTGACCAGCACATTCCTCTTGTGGAAGAAGCCGCTTTGTCAGAATTCAGCTTTGCAGTATGTGTCAGTTAGATGAAACTAGATTTTGAAAGAAAAATGGAGTTGGAATATTTGGAAAAGATCAGCTTTTACAGCTGCAAAGTTGTGGAACCGACCTGATATTGGCATCAATTATTTTCATGATTTTTCAATTACAGTGAAGCAAAGAGTGTTTAAAACTGCCTGTGAAATGAAGGTTCTGGAAGAATTATTGTGGATGGAACAGAAACTACCCTCCAAGAGCATTTCTCCTGGAACAGAAATCCCAATTTTAGCCAATATTGGTGATAAAGAAGAATATTATCTATCTCTCTGATGTCCTTTGCATTCATAAATGAGTGTCTGTAACACCTCAGAGTTGAATAGGTCCATGTAAGTGCTATTATTGTTTATTGCTAATTAGCATTAGTGGATTTAGGTCTCTCAGGAACCTGATTAAAGCAGAAATAGTAATATTCAGGCCTTCATGTACCTATTTGTCTTTCAGTGGGTTTTATTTCATTACCTTTGGGACTACTTAAGGAATGATTTCTGGCCCTCCCTTGGTAATTTTCTAATCTGTTGATGCCAAGATATCTTGGGGAGTCCAGATCTTGGGCTGTTTTTCTTCCTATAAATGTTTCTTGGAGCCATTTAAAAAAAACAAACCCTTGGAAAGTATAACAAAGAAATTGCCAGACAGTGTAAGCATGCATGACTTTACATTATATAGACCCTAATTCTATGACAGACAAATCCCACTTTGTATGCAGTATCAGCACCCCCTCTGCAGCCTTCCCTGGCTAAAGCTGTCAGGGCAAAGAGCATTTCAAAGCTGAAATGTCTTAATGTCAGAGCAGTGCTGGTCTGTCCTTACCCTTCAGTGTTCAATGTGGTATTTGGAGGGGAGATGGAAGATAAGCAGCATCCCTGCAGCTGGCTGTGTTCTGAACAACTCAGATCTCCAGGGCAGTTCTGATGGCCCCATCTCCAAGGCGCTGAATAAACAAGTAGCTGTGGCTGCAGGTGGACTCCAGTGATCTGTTTGAGAAGTGCCCCGTTGAAGCTGCTCAGCTCCCAGGCTGTGCTGTCCAGATGAAAGCTGTGGCACGTGTCTGTGCATCCTGTAGCTGCATCTTCCAGCAGCACTGCAGTCACTCCCTTGGGAGCTGGGAAGGTTTCATCAGCGTGCTGCTGGGGGGAGAGCTGGGCTGAGGAAATTACTGCTGCACTTGAATCTGAAAGCAGTGCTCTCTCTGATCTGAGGGGGAAGAGATGTGTTCAGTTCAGTGCCCAGTTCTGGAGTAATTACGTTTTCAGACTGCTCAGGCCTTCCTGCAGGTGTTGATTGTATCGTTGCTCCGTTGCCATCTAAGTGGTGTAGCTGTAGAGATAACAGGTTGTCTCTCCGTGGTTGGTTTGAAAAGGGTGCACACAAAGCTCAAGTGTGGGAGTGGGATTCATTAAACAATGCTGCACTCTAATTGTGTCTTCTGCAAGATGGCTGGAGCTGGCAGATGTGTGTCTGTGAGGGCAAGGCTTCTGTCTGTCAGAGCAGAGACAGCATCCTGCCAAGTGGGTGCGGGTTCCCTTTGCTCTGGCTGCAGTTGGGGGAGCAGTGAGCAGAGCAGCATGGAGGTGGCAGCTGCAGGCAGACCTGTGTCGCTCAGCAAGGAGCCTGGCAGGAAGCCTTGCAGCAGAAATGCCTCATTCTGGGAGTTAAAGGCACTTGACTAATCACCGCCCTTTACAAAATAGGTCTGGTTGTATTTCATGGCCATTTCCATTTCGTGAACTCATTTTTTCCCATCTTTGGTGTGGCTGGAGCTCCTGAGCTCAATTTCATCAAAATTAGTAATTGCTCAGGATAACTCAGAGGGCCTGTTCATAAATATGTGTGTGGTGTGAAGCAATGTGTTTTAAATGGTGGTGACAGAAAGCTGGGATCCTGGCAGGTGGGACTGTTAATTTTGTAGGTGCAGAGTAGTGCAAAGAACACCCCAGAACTGGATCTGGTTTTGAGCAGGGTGGTGGGATGACAGTGATGCATTACTGGGTGTGTGATGATGGGAGACCCTTCTGAGGTTAATGTCCTGGTGTTGTACTCTGAATAAACTGTGCTGGTATGGGCTCCATCCTGCCAGGTATCTGCGCCTTCCTCCTTCCCACTGACGTGGTGGTGCAATGCAAATCAGATGCTCCTGTCCGTAGGGATGATGAACTCTCTCTTTACCTTGACCAGCTGGACACATGTTAAGTAAATCTTGCTGGTATTAACAAGGCTTTTAGGGGTGTTAGTCCCAACTAACTCCTACAATCTGTCATTGCACCTTTAAATCTTCATCCCAGCTAGAGCACTGAGTCTTCCCAGGACTGTATTAATTGGATTTCATGCTACTGGGAAGGTGTGTGGCTTGTGTCTTGCATAGCAATTGCAGGCACAGCCACTGAAGATTTTAGTACTCCTTGTTTAATTCCTCCAAAACTGCCATTGCTTGTGAAACTTTTAATAACCACCAGCTACATGCCTCTGTGAATCACTGGCTGGAAGGAGTAAACAGAAGTGGAATAGCTTTTCAGCTAATGCAAGTCACCCACGGTTTTGGCTGACTCTGTCAAAGTACGTTTCTTTCTTTAACCTTCGGATGGTTTTCTTTGCCAGGGAAATGCCTGGCACCATGGTGGCCCTAAGTCCATAAAACAAAGTAAGCATAACTTATGCATCTGAAAACTGTCATCTTTAATCTCGATTTCCAGGGTGCATTGCTGACCGAACCACAATTTTAAAAGCTTTATTCCCCCCTTTGCTGTCGAGGAGGTCTAGTCAGAAAATAGTGGAGAACAAAACCATTTTTCAGCCCAGATGAAGTGCATAAAAATTATAAATTGATTTTATAGCGCTTGTTGAACTTGCTTGCTCAATAATAAATTATTCCAGCCACAACGTAACCAATGCATTCCTTGTAACTGCCTACTCCCTGAACAGTGACAGCCTACAACTTGTATTAATACAGACCATATTGAGCAATCAGCAGAGCATATGCAGTGTTTCAATGCAACATCAGCACTGAAATCATGATAAAATACTTCAGGGTGCCAAGCTGGTGTGTGGCAGGGAGCTGGTAATTTGCTCTGGTCTTCAGAAATGCTCCTCAGGAGCTACGGTGGAGTTAAGGGGGGGGAAAAAAAAGGTTGACTGCCAGTAAAGGGCTGAGTGGCACTTTATTTGTTCAAATCAAGTATCAGATGCCAGTTAAAGGGGTCTCCTGCAGTCGCTAATTAAGCAGCACTGAGGGATTGATTAGCCCTTTACCAATGGCTGTCAGTACAAATGCATTTGTTCTCTTAACCCAGCGTGTTCCTCGGGGGATCGACCAGTTTCTGTTAATGAATTGGAGCGTGTTCACGTGATAAGCACGGGACTCTGGCATTTTAATTTGCTTTAATATGTAAGGCATTAATTTTATTGACTGCCCTGTGCTCTTCAGCCGTGGATATGCTTTCTGTTGCTTCAAAGGAATTGGTCTTCTGAAATGCTTCTCCACAAGGAGAGGAGCCATCCCAGAAAATGGGTAAGGGTCACGTCACTGTGGGTTCCAACACTCTGGACTTCCCACTGCATCTCTGGGCAATGACCCAGAAAGGTGATATACTGCCTTTATTTTCGGAAGTCAAAGTCTGTTTGATACCGAAAAGCAAATAAACCAGAAGACAAAAAATCTCCTCCCAGACCATGATGCCTATTCCAGATTTCATCCTGATTTTAGTCCCACATGAAAGTCTCCCCTGGTTCTGATTTAATGTTTGGAGAAATTAGATTCGGAATGAGATATAGTAGGAGGAAATATATCTTAAATTTGATGGTTGAAAAAAACCCCCTTTAATCTCTCCTGTTATTAGTACTAAAGGAGCTTTCAGAAAATAATAAAGCTATTGCACTAAGCCCCTTAATTCTTTCTTTTAGTAATTTCTTCTCCTGTTTTTCATTTACTTTCTTTATTCTTCTGATATTAATTTTTTTTCCTGTCTTCCTCTGCTGCTTTCACCTTTTTCCCCTCAGTTCAACGTTCTCTTTAATGTTCTTTTCTCCATCTTCCCCCTCTCTTTTTCTAAAGTCTCAAGATTATTTTTCTTTTCTTCTTTCTCCCTCCTCCCTTTCTAAGCCTTTATTCTGCCTCACATACTCTGCTAGAACTTGGTGCTCTGCTCCTATGTCAGTGTTCCTGTCAGGGTGGATGGTCCTTGGGGGGTGGGAGAACATCTGTGGTAAAATGAAAGGGAAGTGTTCTCTGGCCTGTGTAAATAGCAGATTGCAGTAACAGTTCTTTCTTGCTTTAAAACTGGTGAGTGTCCCTCCAGGGGCACCCCTGGAAAGGTGGATGATTGACAGATCATCTACAGGCTGCCAGTTAAGGTTCCTGCTGTCCAGATACAGGCGCCCTCACAAACCAACTACTACTGAATTCTGCGTGATAATATTGACCAAAACAATTATTGTGGCCTTTTAAACGTTTTGCCATCTCTTTCCTGGGTCCTGAGTACATCCTGACTTTTACATTTGTACTCTGCCTGAATTAGGCATCTCCAAATCTCTTTGCTTGTCTCTGAACTGGGTAAAACAACAGTTCACCGCCTCATTGTAAAGTTTTGCTTAGAGAATTCGGGATTCTGGTGAATCACCCTAATGGTTTATAAAGACAAAAAGTCTTTATGCAGATAAAATAGTAGTGTTTTGGCAGTGCTTTCTTCTTTAAAGAGCAAAAGCCCAGTGATTACTGTAGATGAAGAGCAATTAATGGTGTGCTTGAATAAGCCGCTCACTCTCCTGACTTGTGAGACGGATGAGTTTCCAGGATGAAGAATCTCCTGTAATTTTCACAGTGGTGTGCTTTTCATGGCTGTAAATATGGAAATAGGGGCAGTGCAGATCTGCCCTTGGCAGCAGGTGCACCTGAACAATTCGATCTAGGTTTGGTCTGCGTAGGGAATGCTGTCCAAGCAGCTCTGGGAATGGATGGTAAAACGATGTGTGCCAGGTCCCTCAGATGTTCAACCATCTCAGGAAGGGCTCTGCCTTCCCTGGGCTGGCATCACTTGGCTGAGAAGGATCATGCTCTTTCCATTCTGTTTCCAAAAATTGAGATCTCATTAGACATTCTGCTGTACGTCGGCGTGGGGGGAAGAACAGACCAAGAGGAGGAAAAAAAGAAGGAAAGGATTCATTCCTTTGAACTTGTGAAGATAAGAACATGCTTTAATGAGGAACGAGAAGCATACTTTAGGAGGGAACCACAGCCCTGTAGTTGGCACTGAGAAATGTGCTGTAATATTATCAGATGGTACTGTCAGGGACAGTAAATCTGAAGAGGATTCAAGGAAGAACTAAGATCGTGTGTTTTGTAAACAGATCTTTACATCCAGATGTGCTGAAATCTGCCACGTGTTCCAAAATGCAGATAATAATGGCTTTATAATCTATACATGCTTATGCTTTGGTGCTAATCTCTGTCTGAAGAAGAATCTGTATTGAAAAAGTGGCTCTTCAGTATTGAACGAGACAAGGGACTGTTTCTGTGAACTGGGGTGGCACATTTGTTACGAGACTGGACTTTGTTTTAAAACCCCTTACAGGCTTTCCCCCTCCCAAAGGTATCTTTTAGGCAGGTGTCTAAAACATTTGCTGATCAATCTTCTAAAATCTGTTCAGGTGGCAAAGCAAACAGACAAACTTGTTTGCACAGTGCATCCTTAACAGGATGAGTCGGAGAAAGCAAACCCCTTGTAACTTTTGCCTTTAGTATTAATGTATTAATGTTCATTAAATGCAAGATAAATGTGTTTTCACGAGTTGTGTTCATTCTGAATGGTCCATCAGCTCTGGGCTGGGTGTCCCCGTGCCTGGCTGGCTCATCAAACCTGATTGCTCCTGGGACTGTTAGGAAAGGGGCTGGGCTGTTTCTCCTTGTAAACTTAGTGGTGGTATTTTTTGAACTATAAATGTCAGCCCCCCTTTCAGATACCCACTGGCTCCCATTTGTCAAAGTGACAG
The DNA here is from genome assembly GCA_036023395.1 of Myiotriccus ornatus. Classification (NCBI taxonomy): domain Eukaryota; kingdom Metazoa; phylum Chordata; class Aves; order Passeriformes; family Tyrannidae; genus Myiotriccus; species Myiotriccus ornatus. The sequence continues at coordinate 8,066,922 of JAYRBT010000037.1, forward strand.
CCAGCCAGCAAGCAAACCTCTCAAATGCGTGATAAAATTAACTACAATCAATACTCCATTCAAAGTAATATAATTAAGCCCATGAGTTTATGTTTAATTTCATCTTGCAGACTGCAGATGACACTGTTTCAGAAGGACCTGATTTTTGCAATAGCCAGAGAAGATAAGCACAGATCAATTTACAGTTCTTGTTGGCCAAGTGCACTTACTAGGGAAAAAAAATGTTAGGGGAAGTATTGCTGATATTTCTGTTGCAAGGAGAGAGTTATCAGCTATCACAAATTTCAGGGCAAAATAGCAGAGGTTTTATTACACAGGTTTTTTTCTGAGGGCTCCAGAATATGATGAATGCCAAGCCAAAGCACTTTCAGGTTCATGTGATCACTGATGCATGTCAAATTTAGTGAGGCAGGATGCAGTTTGGTAGATATAATTGGAATTATTGCTTATAGGTGCTTATAGTGTACTAATTAACCTTACTACTGCTTGAGTGAAGAACTTGGGCAAGTATCTGAATTCTGAATATTTAAAATAGTGTAAGGACATTTGTAAGACTAATTGTTTGGGAGTTATATTAGCTATAAGTAAAAGAATTTTCCAGAGTTTGAAGCCATAAATCAAGTCTGCTCTGGAAACAGATACCTGCAGAAAGCTGAGCATCCTAAAAGTTGTGCCCAGTGCACCACCCAGACACCAGGCTGATCATCCCTTTCCAAGCTGATCCGAGCGAGGTGTTCCCTATTATAAGTTGGGGGTGGCTGCTGGCAGAAAATTCTCCATGGAGACAAATTCTTAGTGGAATTTGTTCAGTTTCTCTGTTTGATCTGTTCCTCTGCCTGGAAAACCCTTTCCCTTTGGCTCTTTGATTGAGGTGCTGCTGTGGGTGGAGGGCGAGGTGTTCACACCCTGCGTGGAAAAGGGATCAGCAGCAATTGCAAAAGGGAGTAATGTGGAGGGTTTGAGCAGGAGGGTTTTGGCAGCTTCTGCAGGCAGCAAATCCAGAGTGTTTGATAACACTTACAAAGGAAATGTCAGGAGTCGGTGCCGTATTAGAGAAAGCCTCGACTAATCTTTCAATTTGGGCTTGAGAGACTCTTTTACGGTGGTGGGTGTATGTGCACACACACACACTGTGTGCCTGTGTGTGTATAAATAAAACCTGGCCTCTGCTGCTTGTAATCCCTTCCAACTGGAAAAAAATTTCATGGTATTACACGGATTTTTGGTCGATTCGGAAGAGGAGTTGTGTCTTAGCACATTTCCAATCAATTGGTGCCAGAAAAATGCCTCTGAGTGGGCACTTGTGTACTGCCCTTAGGCAATATGTGCAAGAAGGCTTTAGCTCTGCCCAGCAGGAAAGCAGGATCTGTGTCCTGAGCTCTCCTGCACGCTCTGCCCATGCTCTTTGTCTGAGAAGTGATCATGTTCTCCTTACAGGTCACTTGGAAATGTTTTCTTCTGAGCGAGTTTTTTTCCTGTTCAAACTGTCGTCTAACCCAGAGCCCAGCGAAGCAGCTGCCTCTTGGGTAAATCCCCTGGCAGCACAGTTCTTGTCAGGCTCTTTCACGTGTTCATCGAGGTTAAAATAATCCGAGCCGCTCGTGTGTTGCTGCCATCAGCAACTGCATCGGCCTGGGCACATCAGTGCTTAGACTGGGTAATTAAAATAAATGAGCCTATCTCTGCTCGCCCTGAGCCAGGTTAAATTGTAAGTAAAGTTGCAAACGGCAAGACCTCTTGCTGGATGACTCCTGACAGTCAAGAAGCAGATGCTGGGGGTGACTGTCATGTTCCCCATGCGGTTGGAAATGCAGTCGTTTCAGGATGGCAGAGATGACAGAGCTGGAATTACAGCCCTGTTTGTGTCAAGATCTGTAGAGATGTGCTGTGGCTAAGGCTGCCAGTAGCCTTGAAACTGTGTCTTCCTTTGGTGGATCCCTCCCAGCAGTTGTTTCTGTTGATATGCATATCAGATTTGGGTGGTTTATATTCCACACTTCGGAGGCATTGTTTGGCAAGAACTGTCCTTCCTAATTGAGGCAGTGCTTGCTTCCTGGGCCTTTGCCTTGTCAGGCATGAGTCTGCTGTTCAGAAAGACTTTAAATGTGTTTAACTTCATGTTCTGCAGCTTGACTTCAAAGGATTTGCCCATAGCTCAGAACTACAAACACCTTCATCTCCGTGTCAGGACGACCTGGCTCCTTTGGTCTGCAGAGCACAATGAATGGTGCTTGCAGATTGCTGACACCAGCCCTGGCTGGAATTCAGCTGCCTCACCTGCGAGACAAGAGGAGGCCAGGCCCATGTGAGTAGACTTCTGAAGGTTGATGTGTGCTGCTTCTTGCTGTAAGAACTGCTTTTAGTACCTCCGAGATGGTAACTGTGGGAATCCATCTGGCTGTACAGCTCAATATGAACATTGCAAACGTGGATTCATGACCAAACATGTTCCTTGGCTGTAGCTGAACAGTGGTCAGAACATGTTCCCCCCCAGAGCTTGTTTCTCCAGAATGTGGCGTTCCAAGTGCCACCGGAAAGCTGACGATGGCTTCATCTGAAACCCTCTACGTGGCAGAGTATTCCACGAATTAACTCATCGTCTTAAAAATCAATATTGCGCGTTCCGAACAGTGACAGCGCTAATCTGAAAGTGTTCCCTGATTCAGCAGCTCGGTGGAAACAACCATTAGAGAACAGGATGCTTCCTACTGTTCAGCCCACGCCTTTCTCTTTTTCGGAAGTGATTCGTGCTCCTTCCCAGCTGGTAAAGGCAATGAGCTCCTGTCTCTGTGAATTCCTGAGGCATGAGGAGAAAGACAAAGAGTCAGCAGAAATGTGGCTGTGACAGAAGTCTGCCAGTTCAGATGAGCAAACAGCTTAGGTTTTGGACAGGTAGGATTTGCTTGGTCTTGGGCACAGTATGGTTAAAGGTGGGGTCTGGGTTTAGAGGCGTTGACTGGAGTTAGTTAATCCCTGGATTTAGGACTGGGAAGAGCTATTGGATAAGAGTTATAATTGGGGTAAAGGACAGAAGATGCTAAAAAAACCCAAACACTCTTGTTGGTGAAGGATGTAGTGCCTGATAGTGTGGAGTGGCAGGGGCTAACAGATCTATCTGGGCAGATTTTGTCCTGGTCTATGAGCATATCAGGCTGATACCAGCCTGGGGTTTGGACTACCAGGACAACAGGGGCTGAAAAGTTACTAAAAATCAATGCTGCCCTGGTCTAGGACTGGGTTTAGACACATGTTTCAGTGCACCATGCTAGGTGGAAGCTCAGTGTGTGGG